>QXEO01000401.1:0-93571 GCA_007115705.1 Dactylis glomerata | reverse complement strand
ATTTCTAATGATTGAAACAAAGAGGCCTATCAGTGTGAGGCACCTCATGGGGTCCTCCTATACGTCAACCTGGTCGATGGGAACGAAGCGCCGCACATGTCAGAGGAAACATGGGCCATGGCCCACTACCAATGAATGTTCCTCGGTCGTCTTCTTCCTTCCTCTTGCCAGACGTTCCACATGATTCCTGGCAGCTCCACTCGCCCCCACCGCCGGGACCCTAACTGTCGATCGGACGTCCCTCTAAGCCCACCTTCGGCCGCCAGAAACCGAAGACCACCGCACCCACAACCCTAAGACCAGCGCACCCACAACCCTAAGGGTTCCTTCCTCGCCTCCGTCGGCAACGTCGCGGCCAGCCGCGTTGTCCTGTCTCCGACGAGGTCCTGGCCTCGAAGTGATAGTTTTCCTAATGTAAAGAATTTTCTGAATGGGTGTGTATTCATGCAAATTAAGCAAATGTCACTTGTGAGTTGTTGCGCCGATGGTGACACTAATATCTTGTGGTTGAATATTTAGTGTCACTCGGGACTTTGTAAATTTGGTCACTATGCAGCCAGGAAACCAGTGTCTATTTAACCAAGACACTCGGCAAAGATTAATGCCTGTACTTGCCTAGTTTAATACTCGATGAAGGCTTAGCCGAGTACTTTTATTTGGAACTCCCTCTGTTTTTAAATATAAGATGTTTTAGATTTGTGAAACAAATGTATCTAGACAAGTTTTATTGTGTATATCGCGGGAACTTACACACTAAAAGATATCTAAATACATTTGCTTTATAAAGCTAAAACATCTTATATTTATAAACAGATGAGAGAGTACTAGGCAAAGAAACGATGGATGGAGTACGATTAATGAGATGGCAGGAGCTAGACGTGGTTAAATTTTTTTTTTGAAATTCTAGACGTGGTTAATTGGCGATGTACGTATCGGTGGATTGGTTCATTTTGACGAACGTAGACGCGCGCCAACAGCGCTACTGGCGTAGCATTAGCCCGCATGCATACACGTGGTTAAATTTGGAAGACGTCGTAGTACTAAAAAAATACTCTCATGTTGTAATTAAGGCGAGCGATCGAACGGAGGAAGAAATGTTTTCTTTGGAGTAGTACCAAGCAATGAGACGCATGCATACATGGCAGGAGCAATGTACGTGGTTAATTAAGCGATGTTTGGATGGATAATTCTAAATGTTGACGGGCTGCTAGGGCTCCACGCCATGCATGAACGTAGGTAGCTGATGGATGGATCGATGTGGTAGCTATTGTTTCAATTTGGAAATGAGAGAAGAGATGGATGTTTAACTTTAGCTTAGATGGCTAGCCAAGATTACTTTTTTATTATGTATGGTAAATCTCTTTTGATGAAATCTCTTTACATATATTGCATTCATTTTAATATAACACTCCTATATTTTATAGGGTTGTCGTGTTGTTGCCGTAGTTTTTATCCCGTTGTCGAATATATAGTGTCACTCTCAGGACCCTTATAAATTTGGTCAGTACCGCCGTCGGTGGCGGTGGGGTAGATTTTTTATTATAAGGGGAAACCCCTATTTTTATATTTTATATAATTATTTTATAATTGTCCAACTTTTTCACAATTTAAGAAAAGATCAGTGACATGAGCAGCTCAAAAAGATATCAAGTCAATTCAAGAGTTTGGCCAGGGGCCTCGAAGTGAGAATGTTGCACTATAAGTCGAGTGTTGTTTTACCTTACCATCCCTAGGTAGCCCTATTAGTGTCGCATGCAATAGACCGGGGGGAGGGGGGCGTCCCTTGCTTTCCATCAAAAATATGATTCTATGTGACCTTGTCGTTTATTTATGTATGAATAGGTCACACGAACATGATCAAGCCAAAAGTCCAGGTTAAGTTGGTACAAGAATTTAGACGGTGGCCTCGAAGTGACAATGTTACTTAAGTATAGAATTGTCTCCGAATGGGTGCATATTTATATCTCTTAACCAAATGTCACTTTTGAGTTGTCGCGCCGATGGCGACGTTAATATATCATGGTTGAATATTTAGTGTCACTTGGGACTTTGTAAATTTTGTCAGTATGAAATCATCGATGTTTTTTTCCTTTTGCCGAGTATTTTGGTACTGGCAAAAAAATATTTTCGATTGAGTATGATAATTAATGAGATGCATACATGGCGGGAGCTATGTAAGTGGTTACTAATTAACCGATGTATGGATAGATTACTTAATTTTGACGTACGAACACACGCTGCTAGCTCCACGCGCATGCATGAACGTTGGTGATGGATGGATCGATGTGCTAGTGTTTAAATTTGTAAACGAGAGAAGAGATGGATGGGTTCGTGGTCGTAAGTAACTAGATGATACTCCGCGCGTTGCTGCGGGACTTCTAATTTCATACTATAATCAACTTCAAAGAAAAATATGCATGACTGTAGCAGACATAGCCAAGGCGGCATAAATTAAATATGATCGAATACTGATACTTTCATTCAATTGTAGAACAAATACATTTAGATTTAGGTACTTAGATTGTCAACATATTCAACTTCATATCATGTACAGGATTAGACCGTCTCCAAAAAGGGTACTTATATATTCACTTGTACCACGCGTTGAATCTTGCAGAGTTAACCACACCAAATAATGGAATAATAACATTTTTTTGCCAAAAAAATTATAGTATCGTATGAACTTGGAGATTGCTTGCGGGCTCATGCTCTCTCAAAGAAAGCCACGGGACTCACGCAATGCAATTATTTTTAGGTATAAATACCACATTCCTCATGTAACTATTGCAAACATATCTCTGAACTTTCTCTTTGGATCCATTGCTTTAGATAGTCAGAACAAAAGATTGCCGTCTTCGTTGCTGAGATGACCTCTCCCGTAATGAGTAATGAGAAACTTCCAGAACTTTTAAAATGAATGAATTCAGTTGGGATACATGATATCTGGACGTTGAACCATCAAGAGAAAAACATGAGCGCCCCCTGAAATCGTACAAAACATGAATGCATCATCTGCAATAGATAGTTATTTGTCTCTTAAAGTTGCAGAATAAGCGTGATGTAGGAATTATAGCTGCAGGTTCTGCCTTTCCTATCGAATTTGCTGCGTGATCATGTACCTATATATTTGTTATTCTAAAGAAAGCAAGAGTCAGAAATCAGAATCAGCTAGCCACAGAACTTGTTATCTAACTCATACATAATCCCTGAGGTTTGACTCGATGAAGCACTGAAAATCAAATTGATTAAGCAATAGAAAGGGATATGTTAGGGAACTATCAAAGGAACTCAACAAAAACAAAAATAGATCTGCAAGAAAGAAATTGCTTCTCATATGCATCACCTAATTCATATACTCAGGAGAGAGATAGATTGCAGCGACACATCATTCCTAAAGAGATCCATACTGTTTTAGTGGAGTACAAGGGTAGGACTGGACGATGGAGGCTCTTGAGATTGTGGGGGATTGGAAGAGGCTCGGTGTAGGGGCACTACATGATCGCTGAAATAGGAGGAGCGGGAGAGGATGGGAAGAGGTGCGCATGAATGAGAATAAATGCCAAAATAAGTGGGAAGTGAAGATGTGTGGTTGCGGAGTACTTTAATATTGGTATACGGTTGTTTTTATTCCAATGAAAGATGGGCCGGATTAAACATGATCTTGTAGAAAATCTTGTGCATCTAAACTTGATCAAATGGCTCCTATTATTTGGGTGACGTGGCTCTTTGTGGAGGCAGCTTGCAAACATTAAATACACACTTAGTGGGGATCAACTTTATAGATATTATAGATAGGTGGCGAGCTAGCTCATCAAATTGAAACTGAGAGCGTGCGGTGCTCTCGAGCTTGGACGGATTTCGTTTCGTCCATCGCGCGCGCATGCTTCTGTATAGGTTTCGATAGAGTACATCTTTTTTTACAACTTTAATACATTTTTGTGTTGACTATATTTATTCATAGATGATTATGGTGTTTGCATAGATGTGGCAATTTTATTACCTTTCTTGCTCTCCTTGGACGGCAATGATGATGCTGGAGATGGACGAGCTGCTGCTGGTTGAGATGAAGCCAGTCCTAGGCTGGCGCTGCCCCCCCCCCCCCCCCCCCCCCCCTCACACCGGTGCGGTGTTAGTCTGCGTCTGTCCCGGCCTTTGTCATTCGTCTTCTTCAACTTTGCCCCCACCTCGCGGCATTGTGCTGTTGCGGTGCCATGTTCTTCCTCTATGGTGTATTGCAAATATACATATGATTGTTGCATCACTTGCCGATTTCGTATTGCTACTTGTGTGCTGGTTGCGCTTAGATAAAAGTGTTTACTGAAATTGGGTTATCACTGTCCTAGTTTAATAAAATTCTTGATTATTAGTTGTCATACAGAGTGTCCATGCATGCCGCCTAGCTAGGAGATGCAAGAAACTACCACGTGGACTGGTATACCCTCTGCTATTTCTTTGTTCATACTCAGGAGGCTTTGCGTAGTGTCTCAGGACTGACAATCGGCCAAGAAGTTCCCGTGTGCTGCCATAGGAGACGCTCGATCAGCATCAGCTGTCGAGGCCTTTGCCGTGCAGTTTGACTACGACACTCATCAACGGATACACCATATAGTGCACCTCGGGAAACCAGTCTTTGACGTGTGTCTAACCGAGACACTCGGCGAAGATGATGGTGTTTTGTTTGCCGGTGCGGGGTAGATAGGGGCGTAGCTTTTCCAGGTCTTGTTTGCCTATTGTGATACGTGGGCGTGGCTTTGCTTGGGCCCTCAATCGATTTAACTCTTTTATGTGCATTGCGCTAGAGAAAGAAAAGCACCGGGATTCAAAAATGCACTTTTGATCCCGGGTGCATATATGTGATCCCTTTAGCTAGAAAAGAAATTTTATAATGTAAAAAAATTAGTAAAAAATATTCGCACGTATATCTTCATATTCTATATATATGCTCACGCAAAGTTTCGTGGAAAATGAACATTTTTTATGGGCTCTGCATAAAAGACAAAATTTGCCGCAAAAGGCTTACTTTAGTACCATTTTTGTCATTTTTACATAGGACACATAAGAAGTCATTTTTTTCTTCTCAAAACCACTTTGTGGGTATGAAGGACATGGAGATGTACACATGCATTTTTGTTTGATTTTTTTGAAATTTCAAATAATTTAAAATTACAATTCAAATAAGGGAGCATATGCACCCAGGAGTAAAAAAAGCCATCCCCGGATTCGGAAAAATTAAAGAGAGAGAGGAGGCGATTGGGCATTTATTATCCCCGTGTGCGCATTCGATGCATACGAGTTGTGACAATTTCGTTTCACTTTTCGCCGGGCACACATCCAATTAATGAAGCATGCATGGCTCCAGTGAAATGTAAAACTAGGTACTACCTCCATGCCGGATTATTGGGCAATTCTAAATTTTAAGACAAACTTTAACCATTAATTGTAGTCAAGAAAAAAATAAGATATTTGACATAAAATTTATACCATTGGAAAGTTCTTTTGAATATGAATCCAATGATATAATTTTTATATAATATATCTTATATTTTCTTGACTAAAATTAAAGATCAAAGTTTGTCTCAAAGTACGTAATTGCCTTATAATCTGGTATGGAGGGAGTACCTAGTTTAGGCTTCGATGACCGCTTGCATCGGAGGAGCTCGCCGCCGGCGCCGGCATCGTCCCTACGCTTGAACAGCATGCGCTGGTCCTTCACGAACGCGATTGTCTCGACGAAGAGCGTGACACCCACCATAGTGTGTCACGCAAGCACGATGAACAACCATACCTAGGCCACGAGCGCCAGAACGCCCACGGACCTCAGCGGCCGAGGCTGTGCGTATATGTCGCTGGAGCGCGCCAACGGGATCCTCGACGGGTGTCAGCACTCGAACGGGTGGCACGGCTGGGAACGGTGTGGTGGAACGCGCCCGGGGTTTAGTCCCACCTTGCTAGTTGACGGAGGCTAACACCAGCTTATATAGCTGGGCAAACCTCTCCTTTCAGTCCGGGCTTTTGGGATGAGAGAGGCCTTGTGCCTCTGAATACGCTGGTTGAGCGTGGGCTGGCCTTTGGGACGCTAATATCTGGTATCAGAGCCAATGTGCGCACCGCTATTAGGTGTGTGGCGATCTGCATCGCTCCTGTTTAGGAGGATGGGATGTCAGCACTCGAACGGGTGGCACGGCTGGGGACGGTCCGGTGGAACGCGCCCGGGGTTTAGTCCCACCTTGCTAGTTGATTGACGGAGGCTAACACCAGCTTATATAGCTGGGCAAACCTCTCCCTTCAGTCCGGGCTTTTGGGATGAGAGAGGCCTTGGGCCTCTGAATACGCTGGTTGAGCGTGGGCTGGCCTTTGGGACGCTAACAACGGGTCGGCATGTAAATGTTTTTAAGTACTCCTAGCTTCTTCTTTTTTGAGTGGAAGTACACCTAGCTAAGATGGGGTTTATTCCCTAAAAAAACCTAAGATGGGCTTTAGTATTTTCTAATTAATCCTAACTGCATTCATACGGGCCATGGGCTGGGTATTATTCCATTAATATATGTTAATCATGGCACCCTGCCATCTAATCCATGCATGCAGCTATCGGAGCTGCACGTAGTTTCTTTTCGTGATGCATACGCCGCAATAGGATTTAGGTTAGCTAGCTAGTTTCCAAACTGTAGCTCAGATGTCTAGCCAAGATTAATTTTTATTATTATGTATGGTAAATCTCTTTTGATGAAATATTTTACATATATTGCATTTATTATTGTTCTTTCCACCTATAAGGGTGCCATATTGAGAGGACTGAGGCTTGTTTAGATCATCTGATCATTTATATTATTTATGTCTATCCTCATTTGTTATTATTATCAGATGTTCTTCTTGGAGGATTTGTCTATTCATTACAGGGATCATTGATTAGCCCTTAATAGGATACAAAGATTGGTGTAGTCAGGCATTTCTTACTCCATATTGTTGGTTGCTTATAAAGTCATATTAAGTTATACAATTTGTTTTGCTCAAGTCGGTTTGCATCCACTGAATTCTTGTAGTTACGAGGTTTGCTGGAGTTTTTTCATGATAGAGAGTTAAAGTATCTCCTTGCAGTACATGCCTAACCATTGTTTAGTGAATCGCTTCTAAAAGCTCTTTTTTGCTTGATCATGTATGGATCTTAACAGATAGTGTATAAAGAAGTTGGATATCTTGTACCCGCACATGTTGATGTCTGGCCTAGCTGTGTTGGTATATCTTGTTTGTGTGTCGATCATTAGTTTATTTTGCTGTTGGTGGAGATGAACCTTTATTCGTCTATTGTCATGCAGGTGATAGGACTCACGGACGAGGCGATTTGCGATGTCGTGAAGGGGAGAAGTGGTATTCCCCTCATGAAGGGGAGAACTGGAGCAGGAAAGTGGGGGCTATGTCTATCCCGAGATGATTTATATTTTGTTTATTTCTTAAGTGATATTGTAGTCGGTTTGGTAGTAGTGATCTCAAGGTCCAATATTACATGTTCGAATGATTTTTCAATGTGATATTTGTAGCTCGGTTTGAAGGGAATGAAAGCAAGTCATATCTATGTTGTGAACTCATAAAATCCAGATTCCCATGCATGTCGAGTGATGGGTGGATCCACAGGAATTCAGACATTTTAAAAAAAAAATATTGCTATTACAAAGAGTACGACATATATACATGAGGAATCGCTCCAGAATTTGTGTGCTTGCATTAGATATTGCTTACTGAACTTGTGTGAATTGCAAATGCATGTGTGCGCGATTTGGCTACGTTGAGAACTTAGAAATCCTTCTCCCTCTTGTCTGCATCTCAGGCGCGCAAACGGCGGCCGCCGCTGACGTGCCAACACACTAACCGTTCCATTATTAAAAAAAAGGTAGAGTGAAAATGAGAAAAAAAAAGCGAGGCATCTTGTTCCTAGTCCATGCAAAACTCTAATTAATTATTGGAATCGGGCGCACACCTTTCGATCTTCTGTACAATGCCGTGATCTACGCCAGTTATTAGTTTTAGATCTCCTATATTTTTACCATGATGTGCAGCATTTACTTGTTGCGGATCTCTGTATATGGCCGTAATGTGCGGCATTTAATTGCTTTCGATCTCCAAATAAAGTCCCTTTTGACCTTCTATATCTTGATGCATGCACCGCGATGACCGAGAGCGCCACAATTAGTGGGAAATAAAAAGCAGAAATGGAGAGCCTCATAATTAGTAGGATTGCCGCATATCACGTCCTACATAACTAATTCAGTAATTACTTGGTCCACGTCATGAATCCGACGTCGCTGTGTATCTCCTCCGTCCATCTCCCCGATCGAATAGACTGCCCAGCTCTATAAGTACAAGGCTTTGGTCACAGGCCGCGTGCTGTGTGCGCGTGACTTGCGACAACGAGGCTAGGCGAGTGGAGCTCTTTCCCCGACGGGATCCGGCCGGTATGTTATCTAACCGCCCCGTGGTGCCTTTGTTTTCCATGTTGTCAAGTTATTGGTTGTGCGTATGAATCAAACCATGGATTTGTATATATCGCAGCCAAGGAGGAGATGGTGTAGTCGCTCCCTCATCATCGGCGGCCGGCGGAGAGGCGAGCTCTTCCCCGGCTGGATCCGGTAGGTTACCTAACCGTGGTGCCTCTAGTTTCCATGTCAAGTTCTTTTTTTTTTTGAGTTGTCCATGTCTAAGTAATTGGTTGTGTATGAATGAATCCATGAATTAGTATATCGACAACCTAGCAGCCACGCACGGTGTTGTATATATACACCGGATCGGACGCGGGTCTCGTCATCCACTACGCGAACATACGGCCGTCGCGATCGAGGAGGCGTATGCATGTTGAACGCAGATCGATGTGGCCCGGGCTGGCGTTGGTGTTGCGCCGGCAGCCTCGAATTCCATCCGAAAAAAGGGAGGAACGGAAGGCACGCTCGTGGCGTGATTCGTCAAATCGATTCCTTGATTCGGTCGACCCAACGAATCGAGCCCCGAAACGAGGCGCGCGCGTACGTACGTGACCAGCTGGATCCTTGCGCGTTGTAAGGCCAGGCACTCCACCTACCGCCAATCTGCGGGCGGTGGGACACGGAGAGGGAGGCGCGTGATACCGGCGCATGCGCCATCCTGTGCGCTCCGGGAGTCGTTGCAGTAGGTGTACATCCACGCCACGGGAAGCATCACCCACGCCAATCTGCAGGTATAATGAGCCGATGCAAACGATAGCGGAATGGGAGGATGAGAAGAAGGCCAAGGCCAGGCGCCAGAAGGAACCAAGAGAGGTTTCTGCTGCTTGGAGTTCATCCTTCTAAGTTCTGGTCTCACAGTATGGATCATGATTTCCAATATGTTTTAACTGCAGGGGGATTCGGAGAGTAAAAGAACGAAGGCGCTGCAGGAGTACAACGACGAGATGAAGAGGATCAACAAGGTGGCCGCCGCGTCGAGGCTGACAGCAGAAGAGAAGAAAGCGACCGCCGAGGGCAAGGTCCGGCAGAAGGCCGCCAAGATCCGAGCGACGGGAAAGCTTCCTCGGTCATGTGGCTGCTTCTGAAACAATGGATGCCCGAACGTGTGCCAATCTTCTTATTATGTTGCTTTATTGTGGGTTAGGGGCTTTAAAACATCTGATCGCCCATGTACATAACTTTATTTGAAAATTTATAAAAATATGCTGTGAGAGCGGAAGGCCGTTTCTAAGCGGCATGGTCATTAGGATGAAGCTAAGGTGGAAGCCTTGCCTTATATTTGCCTATTGACGATGATGATGATTACGGGCATTGCTCTCCGCCACGGGGCTTCATAAAATTATAAAATATGCTAATTCCTTATATTCAGTGTAAACATAAGATGGGTCCGATTGTAAACGCAATCGTAGTGCAAGGGCCACAACGCTAGTTGAAATTTATAGCCTTTCTCCGCTCACTGTATTATTATACATACACTCACATGATATATCTTGATCGCTTACATACAAAAAGTATCCACCACACACACTACAATAATGTCATATACATATGCAACTTACAAAAGGTATAATGATATAATATTAAGAAAGCTTTACATACCATAAAACACATCTTCTCATGTCAGCCAACTGCATCTGCTGACCTAGGGACTAGCATCAAAATCTTTGCTTGTTGAAGTGGATGGCACCGAACATGTGGCATTACTAGTTCCACTTATGCTAGTATTGTTGGGAGAATGATCAATAGTGACATACTCAAGGCGGCTAGGAGTTATATTAGGTGTTTTTTGAAGCTTCCTTTGTCTCCTAAGAATCACAAGTCGTTCTGCTACCTCTGTCATATCTGGTCGATCTTCTATATCTTCTTGTAGACATTCCATGGCCAACTTGCCAATTTCTTCTAGGATGACGATATCTTCTTCGGTCACAACAATCTCCTTGTCGAACATTTCCTTGCCTGTCTTATTTTTTTCATAGACTTTGCAAAACTCGATGATGAGGCTATGGTTCTTATTATATACACTTTTCTTTCTAGTAATGAGTTCCAAGAGAACAGCTCCGAAGCTATAGACATCACTTTTCTGTGTTAAGAGCCCAGTTTTCATGAACACTGGGTCAATATAACCCATGCACCCTACCACCTTTTTGGCAAAATATTCCTCTTTAAGAAGCATTGACAACCCAAAATCTGAGATTTTTGGTGTTAAGTTGTAATCAAGAAGTATGTTATCTGGTTTGATATCACCATGTCGTATGGCTTGAGTTGTGTACAAGTGCATGTACCTTAACCCTTCTGCAGATCCAATTGCTATGTCCAAACGTAAGCCCAAGGGAAGTTTTTGGTTTTTGTTGCCATGGAGAGTGTCATTGAGGCTCCCATTGGCAGCAAATTCGTACACTAACATTGGAACATCCACCTCCAGGCAACAACCAATGAGCTTGAGAATATTCTTATGGATCATATGTGAATGGATCTCCACTTCTTCAGCAAACTCCTGTTTTGTAGCTTCATTTACCTTGATAGAGGCCTTAACTGCCACTATGGTATTGTCAGGAAGAGTTCCTTTGTAGACTTTACCATAGGTTCCATTGCCAAGAAACTCTATATTATTTTTTGTGATCCTTTTTAACGCCTCCTTTGAGAAAATTGTCAGGCCTTTCACATTCTGAAGTAGCCTGCCTCCGTTCTTTTCAAATGCTTTATCCAGTTTTCTCTTTTGAAGCATTATGAATACTAAAAGTAGAGAAAAAACTAACAAGCATATACCCAAACTGATGCCTGCAATAGACCATGCAATAAAATACTCGTGAGACTTGTCATTATTATTCTTAACTTTTTTCTAAAATTATGGACACAAATTAATTAAGATACGCCTTTTTATCTACATCTACCCATTCATTCAACTCTATGTGTTTATGTGGATGCATCTTATAACAAAAGAAATATGTGGCATGGTGCCTTGATGGCCTCCACCATCCCATTTCACGTGCTCAAGGACTGACATTTCTTACGCTGTCAAAGCAGAGAGCAAGCCATTCACTAGGATGTGGTCCCACTCAGCGAGAGCAGGTGGGCATTCTCCTCAGGGAGGTACTTCTATAGCTTTGGGAAAAATAGGTAAACATCAATCTTGGAAGTGTTTTATTGTGGAGTGGGACCCCTAGGTATACCTAGTTTAAGAGGTCTTCATTGCAGCCATGACCGTCCATGATGGTTAGCAGCTCGTCAGTTTGATTGAATTACCATGTTTTTTCAATAGTTAACTAGTCAGCCACACACTTGTATCGATGAAACATCACATCTGGACAACACTGATGTGGTTGCATATAAGGAGGGTATCATCAGCATAGTGGAGAATCAGATTAAGCATGGATGGTGATAAGTGTTGGCAGATAAGGTCGACTAAAAATTCTAGGTGGAGCAGCATGGATTTGGAAAACCACAAATTTTTTAGATTTTGGAGCTCAATAAGAAGGTCAACGGATGGTCAGAAGAGGCGGCGAAGCACTTGGATGCCCGCCAATGGGGGAGGTGTTAAAAGGCATAGGTCTACAAATATATAGAATTTATGGGTTTTCCTCGTCGATAGGTCATCTAGGACTCATGGAATCCAAATAGATATCATATACAAAAATTTATGATCAGAAGCACTACCTAACCGCGTCGGTGTTTTTACCTCCAACGAAGCTATCACAAATGAATTTGATTGTAGATCCATACATAAAAAACACATATAAAATGGCTCGACACGTCTACCTATCAAAAAGAGCCTTTTTTATGAACCATCTGCCTTGTGTAGTTGATGGGTTTTACCCGTTGTGATAAGTACTTATGTAGTAGTTCTAATGTTGGTAATTTGGATAGAATTTTAGAGACTAAATGTGAAATCATACCAATGGCAAGCTTTGCTGTGAGTGTGAAGTTTGGGTTGCATGGGTTTTCTTTTGGATCTCCATTACTCCTGTAACCTGAACGGCATGTGCAACTATATGAACCCTCAGTGTCGCGGCATTCACCCTTGCAAGGGAACTCTTCTCGTGGGCGCGCACATTCATCGATATCTGCATCATGAATACATTAGCTATAGTATTAGAGCTCAGATTCAACACAAAAAGGTACAACTAAATTAAAGAACACCAAATCACTTGTCTTAGGTTGTTCTAGAGCATAAATCATATTAAAAAATACATATTATCTTCATGACAATCAAAATTCATGTGATCACAAACCAATAGTGATAGGCGTAGGAAAAAGATGCCGTTTGTTTACTACACAACAAGTAGTAGGTTTGTCCATGCAATTTTCCAATCATAATCCCTCCCTCAGAAATCTCTATGCCCCTCTCTTGCCACATTTTCTTACACCCATTTCGAAGGGGTCGTGTCTCGTTCCACTGGAATCACCCTGGCCAAGCCATTTTGTATCTAGATTTGGTTATTTAGGAATGATACCCAGTCAATTCCCTCCTAATCCCGCCCATGGTCATTGCAGAAATAATCCCAACCTTATATGTGACCTGAGGCTGAGCTCGGTAGAGGTTGTTGTATCGGTGACTCGGCAAAGACGCCACCTCTGCCTCTCCGGGTTCCTCCCTACTGAGGGAAGCCATATGGTCACTAGTCCTTGTCATCAAATAATTTCCCATATCCTCCACACCATATTTCTAGGGTTTTGTTAACAAAAAGGCATTACACCCAACTTTAAACTAGTAGATCCACCAACGGCTAGATCTAGAAGGTGCTGAGGTAAAAATTTAAATACCACAAACATTACAAGCAAACAACAAGACACACATCCAAAAAAACTCATAGGTATTCAAACACAAAACACCCAATGATCAAGTTAGATGAAGCAAAGCGGAAGATGCCACACCAACTAAAGAGAAGACCTCCATCATCTTCAAACAAGGAACAATTGCTCATGATGCAACATGTCCATCACCAAAGAGGGCCCATTCCCTGTCACTAAGGTTTGAAGGTTCCGTACTCTCAAACGATGGAACGTTCACCCGCAGTGCAACAAAAAAATAGGACTACCAAAGAAGAAGAGATTACAAGAACACCCCCTCCTGCCGAGAAGTACACCACTCTGTAAGACACATTGTCACTATCTAAGAACCATGTCCACAATGACCAGTTGAAAGGCACCAAAGGTTCCAAAGGTAGAGCCTTCAAGAAGGGAGTGAAATCAAGGCTCTGTCACTTTCCCGTTCTGCTAACAAGAGCGAGGGTTTTCACCCGAAGCCAGTGGTGGAGAGGCATGATCCTTAATGACAATCTCCAAGGAGAGAGGATACGCTCGAGAGTGTCAACATCACCGGCACTAACAATGCTGGCTAGGGGCTTTCACATGAATAGCGACCATCCTTCATAGAACCCATCGTCCACACCACCTCACATGTAGTAGCAAAGAGACGAGATTGGAGTAGATCAGGGTACGCAACGCCGGGTTCCATGAAGGAGCATCAAAACTCATGCATCACGAATGCCTCCCATGCATGCCACCTCATTGCCCACATAACTGAGCCGCCAACCAGCACCCTCATGACGGAACCCTTCGCCAGGCGCCGCTGTGTCCACCACCCTAAGTTGCAGCTCTGGAACCCAAGGAGCCAACCTAACTAGATTCCCTCTGAAGGACGTGCCACACTCACGCATCCGGGATGCTGAAGGAGGCGGCGGCTAGGGCGAGCTAATGGGACATAAGGTTCTAGAGAGAACCCTAGATTGCTCCAGTCGCCCAAACAAGGACGACCTGAGCGCGTTCGAAGTGATGCCTAGACTATTCGAGCTTTGTTTGTGTCATAGTGTGTGATGACATGGATATCATGATTTATTTATGTGTAGAATCATTTATTTTAAATTGGGAAGCGATATGTGATATTAACATATTATATTATCCCAATTGTCTACCCTGTTTTAAATTACATGGAACATAATCATTTATTGCCTAGGTGACATACATATTAGCATCTAGTATATTATTGCACGTAACTAATTCATGCAATTTATCTTGAGGACCTGTTGTTTATGCAAGTTTAAAAATCCTGGTACTCTTGCTTAATGGATGTGTGCATCCCTAGTAGATACAGCTGGGAATTGAAGTTCTCCCCCGATTTAAAGATCTTTTTCTAAGGTCGAAAAAAGGTCTCCCATGTCGCTCCTCGCCCGAGCGACTCCGGAGGCGATCGCGATCCGCCATCGGTCCTTCCTATCTTGACTGATCTTGGCTGACGCTAGCGGCGGTGACGCCCCCCCTTTCTCGGAAAAGGTTGGAGGGGAGGAGAGCCTGCCATGGTGGCGTCCCCTTGGGTGGTGGTGGGGTGCTGGCGACGACACAAGGAGACACAACTGTCAGGCATGCAGCGGCCTAGAAGCCAAAGCAGTGGGGTGGGGGAGGGGCGGCAGGGTGCTTCGACATGCATCTCGAGCAGTGGCGGCTGTCGATTCTAGGCCTTAGGCCCCAATCTGGCCAGCTACCTCCATGGGTTTGTGGGTGTGCATGGTTGCAACGTGGTCGCCTTTCCCTTGGCTGCTTTGACTGGCAGCATGGGGGCCTGTTGGTGTGCTCGAATAAGGAGGTTGTCCTAGAGTTCTTGCGCCAAGACGATGTTTGGCTAGATGCATGCCCTTATTGATTTGGTCGGTGACGAGTTCTGGAAGGCTCTACCAGCTATTTCTAGTGGGCGCCTATGCATGTAGATTGCTGTATCAGATGAGATTTTGTTGTGTGTGCACCCATATTTCTGGCTTTGTGGCTACAAGAGGGAGTGCCGCAAAGCTTTTCGCTGTCTGTTGTCACATGGGACATGTCGGTGTTTCGATTTCCATAGTGAAGATGGAGGCAAAGGATGTCATGGCGGCTGAGGTCTGAGGTCGGCTGAGGTCTGAGGTCTAGTAATGGCAAAACGAGTCTTCGTGACAATGAGGAATTTGCTTGGTGATTCTTGAATTGTAGTAGTGGCATCGACATGTGGGGGTCGCAACATAAGAGGAGTACAAGGTCTTATCTTTAATGGTGAAAATTAAAGGTCTCACCTTATTTAGTTGTGGCTGACAATGACGTTGTTGAATGTATTGTTTTGAGAGTGGACTATCTCCATGGCAAAAACTTAAGATCCATGATTGAGCGATAATGGTCCTTAAGCACTATATCCGTCTTGGGAGTGTATTGTCTCCTTCTTAGATATGTCTCTTTTGGAGAATTTGGAACCCAGGTGCTCTCTTGGCTGTGGTTCGTGTTGTAGTTACAAGGATTGGATCTCTATGGTGGGATATTTTATTTTTATATAGAGTTGTGTGCATCCATAATTTTATCGTTGCAAAGACTAGATATAATTATTATCTTTGTGATATTATGATATTATAATATTCTGCCACTATAAGTAGCCTAAAAATAGAACATGCGCTCACGTCGCTCACTCTCATATGTGAGAAAGACATCGACTACTAGCTTGCAACACCAATCACCACGTAAATCCAACAGCTAGATATGACTTGAATAAGAAAATTTAAATGGATTACACTGAGCTAGGAAATCTTCTTGATATCATTTTTAAGCAGCTGTCTCTCTCCTATATTTTATACACCGAGCTAGGAAATTTTGAACGGAGTTCTTATCTGCTGTCTATACAGTACAGTACATTGGTACAAGCTACGTTTGGTAGACTAGACTATTTTGTGACAGGACTATTGCGTGACAGAGCATGTCTATATCTCAGGCGGTTTAGATATTGTTAAATCTTAGTCATGTGAAGTTATCTGAGTATCAGTTATAATCTAGTTGCTACTGATGTGTAACTTATAAACAACATGATTATCTATTATATACTAAATGCAAAATACGAGAGACTAAAATAGAGACACGAGGTTAATCTACATCATCAGAATTATTTTTGATAGCTGGATTTAAAATCTACGGCTACGATTTATCAAAAGGTTATAAGTCACATAACTATGTAACTATGTACCTAGTTAAAACAAATTCAATACGAGATTAATCCACATCATCAGAATTATTATTGATAGTTAGATTTGAAATCTACAGCTACGATTTATCAAAAGGTTATAAGTCACGTAACTATGTAACTATGTACCTAGTTAAAAAAAATTCAACAGTCTGAATATTTTTCCCAATTACAATCTTAGTGTAACTAAAAAAATCTCAGGTACAACTTAATCGCTAGTTGTAACCTACTTGTAACTAGAAAAATATAAGTGGCAATCCACTTGCAATTAGGAAAATCTCACTTACAATCCATTTATAACTTCATATTAGCAGGAATCGCAAGAAAAATCGAATGGCAAAACACACAACTAAGATTTAGTTAGAACTAGCAAAACCGTTTGTGATAAGTCAAAGTTGCAGAATCTTGTCGGTATGGGAGCGTTTGGTCATGTTTTTTAAGTTTGAGATTAAAATAGGTAGTACTACAGCCAAAGTTTGCTTTATGAGACTATATTAGAAAATTAGAAAACTTAACTTGAATTAAATATTTGATTACACTCAACAATTTTACGGTTTGTATGGAACCAACCAAATATTGTAATCGGATGTGCGTTGTTACACCTACTTCGGCTGTTCACTAATATAAACATTTTAGATGTTTTAAATTTAACTAGGTGTAGATAAAAATGAGTGAATCTACACACTAAAAATAATCTAGATACAGATCAAAATAAGTGAATCTATAAGAATTTAGAAGATCTTCTATTAGTGAACAGAGGAAGTTATAGGAAATATTAGATGAAGGCTTACTTGTGCATCCGTAAGGAAGGTATGGGTTTCCCTCGTAGCCCTTGGTGCAGTTGCAGACATATCCGGGGCCATTGGTGGAGTCGACGCACTCGCTATGGTCGCTGACGCACTCGTTGTTGGCCTGGGTCAGCTGGGCGCAGGACGGGGAGGCGCTGGAGTTGACGTTGCTGTCCCGGATGGCCCAGTCGAGCCGCAGCGGCATGGTGGCCTCCTTCTTCATGTGGAGGTCGGCTGCTCGGAACGCATATTTGCCCTTTTCCACGATGAAGGCGTAGTCGCAGGGGCTGAACTCCTTGCCGACGCGCGACCATGGGTCGAACTCCATCCGGTTGTCGCCGAGGCCCGGCGGGATGTCGACGTGGCAGCAGCCGATGCCGGCGCAGGCGCCGTCCTGCGCGCTCCGGGAGTCGTTGCAGTAGGTGGTGCACCCGCTGTAGTAGGTGTACTGGGCGCTTAAGGAGTCGTTGCATAAGGCGGTGCACCAGCTCATGGTGTAGACGAAGGTGTTGCAGCCGAGGACGAAGAGCTCGTTGTGGGTGTTGGAGATGCGGTAAACGTTGTTCGTGTTGAAGTCTACTCCGCCTTTCTGCCACCCGGTGGCGTTGCCCGACGAGTTGTAGCACATCCACGCCACGGGCAGCATCACCCGTGCCTCCGGGCGCGGCATCACAAGCAGGTTCAGCACCTGTACCACCCCGGTGGAGGCCAGTAGAACCGGCATGGTGTTGTTGAGGCAGGTGATCTCGAAGCCCAGGCGAAAGCACCCGGCGCCGATGCCGAACGGGTAGGGGATGTCGACTCCGCCGCAGCTCTCCCGGCAGTCTGGCCTCACGGTGAGGCTGCTGCCGGCGGTGACCGCAAGAAGCAGCGCTGCAAGCAAGAATGCCGTTGCTACCGATGATCTGCCCATTTTGTTTTCACAGAATGAGAACTTAGAGATGGCAGAGCCTCCGGTTCATATAAGTGGACGAGCTAGCTAGCTGTTGTAATAACTTGCACCCCTTGTCCTCGTCTATATAGTAGCTTGAGCAGTGGTTAGGTTGCATGAACTCATTAATTAGTAGCACTACGGATGTTGTTTAGTGATGCATTTGGGGTACTATCTAATCTTAGTCAAGTGGATTTGACTTGGCCGCCTAGAGTAGATATTTAGCGAGATCCTTCGAAGTATATCACCCCGAAAATGCAAGCCTAACATGAGTCATATGTTATTGGCCCAAGTTTGAGAAGGGGCCCATGTCTACCGCTACATTTTACTTATTTAGATGCAAATACTCATTGGCCCAAGTATGAAAAGAGGGGCCAAGAATACACATCGAAATATATAGGGTTGGCCCCACCATAGAGGGGAGAGAGAGACCCACCACAATGCCCGCACGCCACTCATGTGGTTCTCCCTCGAAATAATATGTCTTTCCTCCAAGGCAACCATGTATATATGCACCGGTGATAGCTGCGGTGTTGAGAGAAAACATAGAGTGTAATGACGCACCCTCTCGAGCTTCCACAGTTTGTGGGATAGCGTGTTTAAATTGTCAAAAACGGCAATGACCGTAATCCGCTATGATGCGACCACAACTCTAAAAAGAACAAAGTCCGATTTTCCCCCCTATACTTTTCATATGGTTCATGTTTGCCCCCCAAACTTTTCTTGGCTCACTAAACCCCCCTAAACTATCACTAATGGTCCATATTACCCCCGTAATTTAGGATTTTACTCAGCCAAACAGTGGGCTTATGACCGTATCTTCACAAATCTGCAATTAGTCGCATACAAACACATGACCATGACTAATATGAGCCAAATTTAATGGGTTATATTTTTTGTTTAGGGGGGTTTATTGAGCCAAGTAAAAGTTTAGGGGGGAAATATGAGCCAAGTGAAATGTTTAGGGGGCAAAAACAGACTTTGTTCCTCTAAAAATGAAGACACGACATTACATCATTATTAAGATGTTGGGTTGGAGGATGGATCCCATGGCGCGGACATGAAGCGGCAACCATGGCACCTCGGGAATGTGCAGCGACGACTCTGATGACGGGGATATGTAGGACGGTGCAATAAGGAAGTGCCTTAAAAAAAATTATTGTGCCGATCCACTATTCGTGGCGACTAGAAAAACAAGCAGATAGATATGCATTGTTATACATTCCATGCCGGCAGATAATGACGTGATATATGACATGCAAGACCGTTATACTTTCTAATGTCTCTAGGAACAAATTCGCTAATCATTGTTTTTGTCTAATGTATGCGACGTTCCAAGTGGGTCTCATACTGAAGACTAGACTAGTCAAGCGTTCCATTGACTGTCAAGCACGACCTGCCCTTTGATTTTAGAATAAGATTATTGAGAGGGCAGATGCTCCGGTTCCGGTTAATCAAAGTGGACGATCAAGCTGTTGCGTGTAGTAATAAATTTGGGTGTAGTAAGTAGTAACAAATTAGTGATGCTTTTGGCGTACTATCTGGCTCATCTGTTCATGTTGATTAATTTGACTAAGTCATCGGGGTAGACATTCAGCGAGCCCCGTTGAAATATATTACTCCCTGATCTATATTATTTTTCGCTAATACCTATCTACCACTAAAATATGATTAGATATGTCTATATTAGCAAAGAGTAATATGAGTCAGAAGGAGTACCTGTCTTTTCTTGTTTGGTAAATAACCAGGTAGCGGTACAGGCTGCGCGCTATCCGTGCCTTCTGTCAGTTTTGAGAGCAATTGGACCGGTTGCAAAAAATGCGCATTTTGTGATGAGGAAGAGACCATAGAACACCTATTCCTCAAATGCAAATTCACTAGTCTGATCTGGAGAGTTGTTCATTTCACCTTCAATATGCCGCCCCCTACTAATATAAAAAATATGTTTGGGAACTGGCTGAACTTGATCGACAAATCTGCCAAAGCACGAATAAGAATTGAAGTCTGTGCTTTGGTTTGGGCAATCTGGAATTGCCGGAATGACATTATATTTAACAATACAAATTGCTCTCCCTTTCTGCAGGTTATCAACAGAACTTCGCATTGGATCACCACTTGGACGCTCCTTCTTCCAGAGGACCAGCGGGGGTGACGAGGGGTTAACTCGACAAATGTCCTAGATGAAGGACTTAGGATCGGGGGGATAGGGCGTCGGATGAACTCGAAGGTAAAGTTAGTCGAAATAGATGTGTGTCGAAAGTAAACTTGAGTGTTTAACCTGGCTTGCTTTCAATCTGCCCTACACTGTCCCCTCCTGGCCCCTATATATAGGTGGCCAAGTCTCGAGGATCGGGTAGGGTCCGATACAGATTACAATATCGACGTACGGCAGGAACTCGTATTCGACTATCATTACAATCGGGCCTAGCTTAACGGGCCTCAGGGGTACTCAACTAACGGGCTCTATTAACTATACCCTTGTCAGTAGCCCCTGAGATTCTACCAGAATTGTAGATTCGGGGTGAATCTCTAATCTTCAAATCTTCGACTTGATCAATTCTTCGACTTCTTCTTATCCTCAAATCCTCGACTTGGTCTTTCGACTTATATTTATAATAATTTGTTCGCAAGGGGTCTTGATGAACAAGCCTGACAACTCTGACGGATCAAGAGGTCAGTTAACTGCCGGAACAGATACTTGTCACCTACTTCAAATTCAATCCCCTTGGATTTGAATTCGGGATACCGGTCAAACCCATTCTTCTGCCGCATTTAGGACTTTCAAAGAATGAATCCCAGTGGTTCTCAGGGTACCCAGTGCGTCCACCAGGATTTTCTTCGCATCGTAGACACGGATACATACCAGCAGAGCGCATCCATGTGCGTATACCAGGCCACACAGGACGGATCCCGGGGTCTTACCTTCGTGACAAGTCACGGCATTCGAGTTGTGTTGTGATAACGCAACTCGAGAATCTCATATCGCAGTCAAATCTTGACTGAAAATATTCGGGTTTCTTCAACCATAAAACTCGCTCCCGATGGGAGTAACACTCCTGTACTTCTCGAATTATAATGCTTTGCCAAGAAATATCGTCGGGTGCGCGCTCAGCGCTCCCGATGGGAGTAGCCCCCGAGGCTATAGTCGAAAAAGGCTTTTTTCGAGTATAGGCTCAAAAAATGTAATGTAACTCATCATACTTCAACTCGAGATATCTTAACTTCCAGATACATCATCGTCGAGATACTTCAATTTTGAGATACCTTAAGGACATCTTGCCGTCGAATACTCATCCACCACTTCAGGGAGAAGTTTGTATTTACCATTCTTGAAAATAGGAGCCCCCATGGCTATAATCGAAATTCCTTCGTATACAGTCTTGTGCACCTACTTGGCATTCGTCGGCGCCACCTTTTCTTCTATGAACGTCTCACTGTTGGCGAGCCCCCGAGTCCAAGTCGAAGTTTTCATATCGTGCGACCATAGTCTCCTTTTCTTATTTTTCTTCTTTGATATTATCGTCTGCTGTGCGCAGAATTTAACTCTTGCTGTAAAATACGTTTACGGGCTTTGTGGTAGCACGGGGTCCCAATAACACGTGCTTATAAATAAGGCACCTTCTGGTTAAGGTAAATAACCCTAATCAGATTCCTTCTCCGCCGCATCATCTTCTCTCTCCATCTAGGGTTTTCCGAGGTTTCTCCCTTGTTCTCATGGCTGATGCTGAAGGTTCTCGTCTGACCCTTGGCTCCCCGGTGGCGCCACGAGGTCGGGGTCGCCCTCGTGGAAGTAAGAACAAGAACACCCCGCCGGCCGCCGCAGGAACTTCTTTGGATGCTCCGGCTAAGCGTCGTCCTGGCCGCCCCCCTGGTAGCAAGAACAAGCCCAAGGTGACTGGCGCTGCTCCAGGTCCAACCGCTCCTCCTCCTGCTGCTCCTGCTGTGCCTGCTGCGCCTCCCCGTATCTTTTCCTTCCTCTGCATTGCCATGGCGCAGTGCCGTGAGATTCAGCGCCCGCCGCTGAATTTTACCAAGTTCATGGATGGCCGCGAACTGCGAGAGGCGGTTCTCCGTGAACAGTCTGGCAATGGCATCCCATATGAGGTGGAGGTGTGGTATGATGGCGATGGCGAGCAGTACTTTAAGGGCGGCTGGTCGCAATTTGCAGAGGACCACGACATCCATCAAGGCTTCTTCATGGCCTTCGACTTCCATATCGGCACGTCGAAGTTCGACATGAAGATCTACGACGGCACCCTTTGCCAGAAGAAGTATGAAGCTGAAGTCCACTTCCATTAGGACTTGTTTTTATGTAATTTCATTTGATAATGTCCTTGCTACCATGTTTATCTGTAATGAATATTCGCACCTGGTGTCGATGTTTTTGCTAGTACCAGGAAAACAAGTCATTGTTGTGAGGTACACTTTTCCATCTATCGGGTTCTTTCCGAACCAATTTAAGAAGAATATCGGGTTCCTTTACGAACCAAGTTGTTTCAATATTTATCGGGTTGCCTGTACAACCTTATAATGAAAAAAAGTCTTCCAAGCTGCGATAAGAATTCCTTTCGTACGACCCGAGGGTTAAAGCACCCGAGGCGAAGAAGTAGAGATATTTGTACAATTTTGTCGAGTTCAACCCCAAAGAACCCGACCTGTGGCCTCATGTTCTGGGTTCAGAAGGTTAACTCGAATTTGCAGATAACACTACTTTTATCCTACGCATAGAAACGCCGTAGCTGCTCTGCATTCCACGGGTTGCTCTCGTCCTTTCCAGTCTTCTTGTCTTATAGTCGATATGCTCCTCCTGGTATTACTTCGGTGACGATGTAAGGTCCCACCCAAGGGGACTCCAATTTGCCATGGCTATCTTTCCTGAGTCGCAAAACTAGGTCTCCCACCACGAAGGATCGTGGACGAACTCGACTACTATGGTAGTTTCGTAGATTCTGTTGATACTGCGTAGCCCTTTCTAATGCTTTATCTCTTGCTTCATCTAGTGCATCGACATCATCCTGCAATGCTTCTGTTGATGTTGTCTCGTCATATGCTGTCACTCTTGGAGCCTCGTGTGTAACCTCGACTGGAAGCACGGCTTCTGCGCCATGAACCAAGAAGAAAGGAGTTTCTTGAGTTGCTGCATTAGGCGTAGTTCTTAGACTCCAAAGAACGGAGGGCAATTCTTCTACCCAAGCGCTCTTGGCTTTCTCGAGAGGTGCTAAGAGCCTCTTTTTTTATCCCACTACATATCAGGCCATTAGCTTTTTCGACTTGCCCGTTTGTCTTCGGGTGCGCCACCGATGCGAATTTTAGCTTGATTCCTAATCCTTCACAGTAACTCTTGAATTCCTTTGAAGTAAAATTCGTCCCGTTGTATGTGATGATGCTGTGTGGCACCCCAAAACGAAAAACTATGGACTTGATGAAGTTGATTGCTACTGTAGAATCTTGAGTTGTCACCGGGGCCGCTTCCACCCATTTGGTGAATTTATCAATGGCCACTAGCATGTAGACATGCCCTCCTGGCCAGGATTTGTGCAACTTTCCCACCATATCGAGGCCCCATTGTGCAAAAGGCCAAGATAATGGTATTGTTTGCAGTTCCGCTGCTGGTGCGTGCGGTCTAGATGCAAACCTTTGACATGCTTCACACTGTCGAACTATATCTTTTGCGTCCTCGATGGCTGTTAGCCAATAGAATCCTGCTCGGAAAGCTTTTGCTGCTATTGCTCTGCTGCTAGCATGATGGCCGCATACTCCACCATGTATGTCTTGTAGTATTTTTTGTCCTTCTTGGGGCGTTACGCAACGCTGCAAAACGCCAGTAATACTTTTCTTGTACAATTTCCCCTGTAACACGACAAACGCTTTCGATCTTCGAGTTATCTTCTTGGCCTCCACTGCATCTTCTGGTAATTTTTTATTTATCATGTATGCCAGATATGGCTGCATCCATGTTTCTTCTATCATCATGACCTCCTCTGGCTCTAATGTAGCCCCCGAGCCTCCTGTAGTAGTCGAGCTTTTTCCACTTTTTATCGATCTTTCTACTATTTCCTCCCAAAATACTCCAGATGGCACAGGTAAACACTGTGACCCGATATTTGCTAAATTGTCGGCTTCTTCATTGCTGTTCCTGCTTACGTGTGAGACTTCGCATCCATCGAACGTTCCTTCGAGATAATGGTACAAATTTTTGTAGGCCAGCATGTTGTCATTGATTGTGTCACATCTGTTCATAACTTGCTGGACGACAAGGTTAGAATCTCCAAATATTTTTAGGCGAGTTGCTCCACATGCTTTAGCCATCTTCATTCCATGCAACAAAGCCTCATACTCTGCTTCATTGTTAGAAGCCTGTAGAAAGCTCATCCTCAGGACGTACTTCAATTTGTCGCCATGAGGTGATATCAACACTACTCCTGCGCCTGCGCCTTGGACTCTTTTAGAGCCATCAAAGTACATTGTCCAAACACTAGATAAATCTGGTGGTCCTGTGCTCTGCAGCTCCAGCCACTCTGCCGTAAAATCTGGCAAAATTTGCGACTTGATGGCCTTCCTTTTCTCGTACGTGATGTCCATGGGAGATAACTCGATTCCCCACAAAGAGACACGTCCTGTTGCTGAGGGATTATTCAATATGTTCGACAGTGGCGCCTCATTCACCACTATAATTGGGTGCACCGCAAAGTATTGTCGTAGTTTTCGTGCTGTTGTGAAGACACTGTATGCTAACTTCTGATAGTGCGGGTACCTTTGCTTTGTTGGAGACAACACTTCACTAATGAAATATACTGGCCTCTGAACGCCATGGGCTTTTCCTTCCTCACTTCTTTCGACTACTAATACTGTACTCACCACCTGATGGGTTGCGGCGATGTACAATAGCAGTGGTTCTTTTTCTTTTGGTGCGACCAGCACTGGTGGCGTGGAAAGCACTTTTTTCAACTGTGTAAACGCTGCGTCTGCTTCTTCTGTCCACTCGAATTTATCGTCTGACTTCTTCATGAGTGCATAAAAAGGAAGTGCCTTCTCCCCTAGTCGAGCAACGAAGCAACTTAGTGCCGCGACGCGTCCTGCAAGTTTCTGTACGTCGTGTAGTTTCGTGGGTTTCCCCATTGTCAAAATTGCTTGAATCTTCTCTGGGTTCGCCTCTATTCCTCGTGCTGATACCAGGAACCCTAAAAGTTGTCCTGCTGAGACGCTGAAAGTGCACTTTGTCGGGTAAAGCTTAAGCTTATACCTGCTCAGGTTGTCGAAGGTTTCTGCCAAGTCGCTTATTAGAGATTTCTCCTCTCTTGTGGTGATGACTACATCATCAATATAGACTTGTATGTTGCGCCCTATTTGGCTCCCGAGGCAGATTTGCATCATCCTTTGATAAGTTGCTCCTGCATTTTTTAGGCCGAACGGCATCACTTGGTAGCAAAACACCCCATACGGTGTGATGAAGGCCGTTTTTTCTTCGTCTTCTTTCTTCAGTTTGATCTGGTTGTAGCCAGAGTATGCGTCCAAAAAGGAAAGCCTTGCGCATCCCGCTGTTGAATCGATTATTTGATCGATGCGGGGTAGAGGGAAGGGATCCTTTGGACAATGCTTATTGAGAGATGTGTAGTCGACACATACTCTTTGTACGTCTGTGTTCTTCTTGGGTACTATAACTGGGTTCGATACCCAACTCGAAGTTTTGATTTCTCTGATAAATCCGGCATTTTCTAGCCTGTGCAGTTCTGACGCTATCGCCTTCCTTTTAGGTTCATCAAATCGCCTCAATGGTTGCTTGACTGGCTTTGCCTTGGGATCTACATTTAGTGCGTGCTCGACGAGTTTCCTGGGAACCCCTGGCATGTCTGATGGACACCAGGCGAAGATTTCCCAGCGCTCACGGAGGAACTCGACGAGCGCGCCTTCCTATGCAGGATCCAAGTTCACCGCAATTGATGTCGTCTTGCTTGGATCTGTGGGATGGACCTGAATTTTCTTCGAGTCCTGCGTTGTGTCGAAAGCCTGATCTGGCAGGGATCGTCCGACGTCGGGTAGCACATTATGATCCGTTTCTCCTTTTAACCTTTCATATTCTGCTGTCATGCCGAAGGTTTGCGCCATCCTGTTGAATTCTCTGTCGCACGTGTTGGCTACTTCAAAGCTCCCTTGTACTGTAATTGTTCCTTTGGGCCCTGAAATTTTCAATGTCAGATACGCGTAGTGTGGCACTGCCATGAATTTTGCAAATGCTGGACGCCCCAGGATTGCGTGATATTGCGACGGCCAGTCCATAACTTCAAACTCCAACTTCTCTCTTCTATAATTTTCACTACTGCCAAAACAGACATCGAGTTCTATCCTTCCCAAAGGGTAGTTTGCGGCTCCTGGTACTATTCCGTGGAAAGAGCAATCTGTTGGCTTCAAACTCGTCGGCGAGATGCACATTGCCTTTAGGGTTCTAGCATATATTAAGTTTATGCCACTCCCTGCATCCATGAACACTCTTCCGATGTCGTACCCTCCTATTTGCGCCTTTAAGACCATAGGCGAGTGGCCTGGCCTGGGAATTTTCCTTGGGTGGTCTGCTCTACTGAACTTGACTGGTTGTTCCGACCATCGTAGGTACTCTGTGGTAGCTGGCGGTGATGATATTGCTAGGTTTACTTGCCTGGATATGCTCTTTTGCTCTTTCTTTGACTTGGGCACCGGTTGAATCATGGCTGATATATACACTTTTGACTTTAGGTGTCTTGCTGGCCTTTGCATTTGATATCCTTGATTTCTGTGCCTTTCTCCTTGCCTCCCTTCTTGGCTTGCGCCCATGGCGCTTTGCAACCTTAGGAATGTTCTGCAATCCTTCATCTGGTGATTTGAGACCCTTTTCCCGTCGAGATACGCGTAGTGGATTCGACAAGGTCCGCATAGCATATCCTCGGCCAAAGGACCGGAGTACCTTGATTTTTCTACTCCTTTTGCCTGAAACCTCCTACTTTCATGTCCTTCCTCCTCTTCTAGTACGTAACCCGCGGCTACCTGATTTCGCCCTCTATGGTTATCCCTGCTGCGGTGTCGTCTCCTCTGTCTACTTATTCTGTCGACTTCTGGCGAACGTCCTCTTTTGTTGTTATACGCGTCCTCTCTATCGGCGAATTTGTTGGCTTGTTCCATTAGCTCGGCTACTGTCGTAGGTCTTGTTCTTCCTATTTCTTCCACAAGATCTGAGCGACGAAGTCCTTCTGAAAAGGCGTCTATTGCTCGTTCGTCAGAGACTTCCTCTGCTGAGTTTTTGATTATACTCCAGCGTTGTATATAAGAACGTAGCGCTTCGCCTTTCCTCTGCACACATGCTTTAACTTCCTCCAGTGATGCTGGGTGCTTGTAGGCGGAACGGAAATTTCTTGTGAATTGACTTTCGAGTTCCCCCCAACTTCCAATGGATTCGTCGGGTAGGGTATTTAACCAGGACCGTGCGGCGCCGGTGAGGTGCAATTGCAAACTTTGCATTGCAGTCGCCTTTGTTCCCCCTAATATCTGTGCTGCCTGCAGATAATCTGACAGCCATAAGGTAGGTTCTTGCGACCCGTCATACTTATTCTGGTCGTGTGGTAATTTGAATCCTTTGGGTACCCGCGTTTTGCGAACCCTACGGGTAAAGCACAACGCACCCATATCTTTATCGTCGTCCTCGTAATTCTCTTCCCTCCAAGCATGTCGCGATTTATTTACTCGAGCTTGTGCTATTATACTTCTTGCGTCTTCCTTCCTTTTCTGTCGCTTTTTCTCTTCTGATGATTCGCTATGCTCGTCATCTGTGAAATTGTATCTGAGCTTTTCCTTTTGACTTCCCTTGGAATTTGTCGACTTCATCTTTGGACCATGTTCCCTGATCTTTCCTTCTACTATTCCGAGGCTTCGTATTGCTGCTTGATGCATATCTTCTCGTGGGTCCCCAGGTTCTGGTCTTGTAGCTAGTAAATACGCTTGCGCTGCTACTAATGCTGCCTCTGGTGTTTTTTGTATGAAGTCGTCTTCCTCCTCTTCTAGATGCGGGGTAGGACTCCTTGAGTACCTTTCCTCTCTGTCGCGTGCTGTCGCCCCTCTGTTGTGTTTTGGGTCTCCGCGCCTTTCTCTGCTGTATTCTGAATCTTCACTATAGTCTTCCCAGTGTTCTTCCCTTGATATACTGTTGTTGTCTTGAAAAATCATGTTTCTTTCCTCCCTTAGTTTCTTCCTGTGTTGGTACAATGCATACTGATAACCCATTAGAACTTCTCTTCTCGATCCTTCGGGTACTTCTGTACCATGATTAATAGCTGATTTGATCATTCTCCATTCACCAGCCGAGACATGGACCTTCTCCTTTTCCTTTTTGTTGTGATCTTTCATTTTGTCGACTTGCCTGTCGACCTTTTTACTTCCTTCGCTATTATTTCCTTCTTCTGCTTCAGTGATAATGACGCATAGCTGATGTACTTTGGAGACGCCGCTGCTTTCCACGGCGAAGTCCTTTCCGTTGTTGTGCGTTTGACACGCTTTCTCTTCTGAGTCGAAATTTTCCCGAATTTTGTCGCCTTTTGTGATTGATACTTTTTCTAAGCTGACCGGTGAGTTTACCTCACTGGAAGAGACTTCTGATGATTCCAATATTTCCTCTGCTTCAGGCTCGTTTGCCGGCGGATCTGGTTTCGTCGAATCCGAGAGGCGAGACGAACCCGATGGCCCGACGATGATGCTCAAACTTCCAATGGTTAACTCCATCTCTTGAGTTCCGTCGAGTTTTGAACTGCTGTTGGCTAGAAGTGAAAAAGCCGTCGAATTCATGATTCCAACGCCTAGAGTCCCCACGGTCGGCGCCAATTGACGAGGGGTTAACTCGACAAATGTCCTAGATGAAGGACTTAGGATCGGGGGGATAGGGCGTCGGATGAACTCGAAGGTAAAGTTAGTCGAAATAGATGTGTGTCGAAAGTAAACTTGAGTGTTTAACCTGGCTTGCTTTCAATCTGCCCTACACCGTCCCCTCCTGGCCCCTATATATAGGTGGCCAAGTCTCGAGGATCGGGTAGGGTCCGATACAGATTACAATATCGACATACGGCAGGAACTCGTATTCGACTATCATTCCGGTGTATGGGGCTGCGCAAGACTCTTTTAAGCATTTGTTCTTATCGGAGCTTGTTAGGATGTGTGAATCTGAGCCGCTCCCCATGCTGTTAGGGGGAGGTTTAAATATTTTACGGAAACGGGAAGAAAAGAGTAACGATAACTATAATCCTCGCTGGCCTTTTATTTTTAATGCTATCATAGAAAGTTTGGACCTCAGAGAAATTGCTCTCACAGGTCAACAATTCACGTGGGCTAATAGACGAGAAACACCGACTTTTGAGAAGTTGGATCGGATTTTGGCAAGTGTTGAATGTGAACAAAAATTCCCGCTTGTTTCGGTAAGGGCCTTAACTCGTTGTGGCTCTGATCACACACCACTGTTAATTGATTCAGGACACCGTGCACATATTGGAAATTCAGCACGTTTCTCCTTTGAACTTTCCTGGTTGCATCAGGAAGGTTTCTTCGAGATGGTTGCTGCTGAATGGGGAAACGTTCCTAAAAGTGATTCGCCGATTCAAAATTGGCAAAATAGAATTCGACATTTGCGTCGTTTTCTAAAGGGGTGGGCTAAAAACCAAAGTGGAAAATATAGAAAGGAGAAAGAAAGATGGTTAAAAATTATTGATGATTTAGACATTAAGGCAGAAACATGCCCTCTCTCTGAATTGGAAAAGGCCGCTCTCCGAGTGGCACATGAGCAGATTAATAACCTTAGACGAGATGAGGAGACTAAATGGGCTCAATGTGCTAAGGTGAAATTTGTTCAGGAGGGGGGAAATAACACTAAATATTTCCATCTCATTGCTAATGGAAAACATAGAAAGAATTTTTTTTTCCAACTTGAACAAGAAGAAGGAACCATTGTGGGGGAAGATAATCTTAAGGTCTATATTACAGAATACTATAAAAAATTGTTTGGTGATCCTGACCATAATGGTGTCTCTATGGTGGAAGACCAAGTGGCGGATATACCACAGGTATCTAATGAGGAAAATGCTATCCTCATAGCGCCATTTACCAAAGAGGAAGTTTTTGATGCTATCTCTCGGATGGAACATAATAAATCCCCTGGACCGGATGGTTTCCCGGCGGAATTTTACCAGACCTTTTGGGAAGTTATTAAAACTGATTTATTGGCGTTGTTTGGTCAGTTACATTCTGGAGATTTACCACTGTTCAAATTAAACTTTGGGGTTATCACGCTTTTACCCAAAAAGGAAAATGCAGTGCAAATTCAACAATATAGACCCATATGCCTTTTAAATGTTAGCTTCAAATTTTTTACGAAGGTGGCCACTAACCGTATCATAAAATTGGCGGATAAAGTAATTAGACCGACACAAACGGCTTTTATGCCAGGAAGGCATATTCTTGAAGGTGTGGTAGTTCTTCATGAGACTATTCATGAGCTGCATCGGAAGAAATTAGATGGGGTGCTCTTCAAAATTGATTTTGAAAAGGCCTACGATAAAGTAAAATGTCCATTCTTACAGCAAGTTTTATGTATGAAGGGCTTTGATCCGCAATGGTGTAAGTGGATTAAAGACTTTGTACAAGGTGGCAGTGTGGGAATTCGGGTTAATGATGATATTGGCCATTATTTTCAAACGAGAAAAGGCTTGAGACAAGGTGATCCTCTTTCTCCAATTTTATTTAACATCGTGGCAGATTTGCTAGCAGTTATGATTGCTCGTGCAAAAGAGGATGGCCAAGTTGGAGGCCTTGTCCCACATTTGATCGAGGGAGGGGTTTCTATTTTGCAATATGCTGACGATACAATACTCTTTATGGAACATGATTTAGCAAGGCACACTAGTAGAAAACAGGCCTAATATCCAGGATGAATTTGAGCTTTAGTCCCGGTTGTGTTTTGATCCGGGACTAATGCTCACATTAGTCCCGGTTCAAAAGACTATGTGGGCCAGAAATCTTTAGTCCCAGGTTCAAATGGGACCTTTAGTCCCGGTTGGAGATACGAACCGGGACTAAAGGGTTAGTGACCTTTAGTCCCGGTTGGTATCTCCAACCGGGACTAAAGCCCCACCCTTTAGTCCCGGTTGGTGTTACCAACCCGGACTAAAGGGTCTCCCCCAATTTTCCTCTCATGCCTACCCCCCCCCCGTGTAGAAAAAACGTCTAAAAAAATAAACGAAAATGATAAAAACTTCAAATTTCAAAATCCTTTGACATGCACGTACCTCATGCAACTAACTTTTATGGAAAATTTGAAATTTTGAATTTTGAATTTTTTTGCAAAAAAAGGATGTTCCAAATTAAAACGGCTCTAACTTTTGCATACGGACTCGAAAAAAAACGTATAATATATGAAAAATTATCTACACAAAATTTTACATCCGATTTCAACAGCCATAGGCCGTTTGCACAAATTCTACTTTCTCAAAATTCCAAAGGGAAATATGAAAGCAGGAAGATTTTAGTTTTTGTTAGAAAAATGAAAAAAAAATGATTTTTTTATTTCTTTAGTTGTTTCTTCCACTTTTTAGTTATTTTGAAGTTTTTAGATTATTTTGGAATTTTTTAAGATTTTTGAATTTTTTGTTTTTTTTGAATATTTTGAGTTTTAAAATTAATAATTAAATTATGCATAAAGATTATTTGAAATTCATTGATGCTTATTATTACTTAATCATTATTACTTATTTTTGAAATTATTTGGAACTCAAAAAAGTAAAATGATATATTATCAAAGTCTAAGGGGTTAATACAATTCATAGCATAGTATTATCAAGAAGTCGCGAGCGCAGTCTTGGAAGCTAGTAGGGAAGGAATGAAGAAGTTAAGCGTGCTAAGGGTGGAGTAGTGTAAGGATGGGTGACCGGCCGGGAAGTGGGACCACGATTATATACTTTGACATGACATAGGGCTGGTGATTAGAGATTAGAGGGGAAACTGTCAAACAAATCAAAAATCCAAAAATAGGAAAATTCAAAAAAAAAATTGAAATAATTTGAAACTTTTTTCGAAAATATTTGAAAATAACAAAATAACCTTTAGTCCCGGTTGGTGTTATCAACCGGGACTAAAGGGTTCTCCAGGCCGCAACACTCAGGGCGGCCACGTGGAGGGTCTTTAGTCCCGGGTTGTGGCACAACCGGGACTAAAGAGGGGGACTTTTAGTCCCGATTGGTTAGTCCCGGTTGCTACAACCGGGACTAAAGGCCTTTACCAACCGGGACTAAAAGCCGTTTTTCTACTAGTGGCAGTCAATATGAAATTAATTCTTTGTATTTTTGAACAACTTTCGGGACTAAAGATTAATTTTCACAAGAGTGAGATTTTCTGTTTTGGAAAAGCTAAGGATATGGAACAACAATACAAACAGATTTTTGGATGTGAATCTGGTTCCTTACCTTTTAGATATCTTGGTATACCTATACATTATAGAAAATTACGTAATGCTGAATGGAATCCAGTTGAGAGTCGTTTTGTTGCAAAGCTGGGTTGTTGGCAAGGCAAATTACTCTCATATGGCGATCGGCTTGTGCTTATCAATTCAGTATTAACTAGTCTACCCATGTTTATGCTATCTTTCCTGGAGATACCGGTGGGAGTTAGAAAGCGATTAGATTTTTTCCGGTCTAGATTCTTCTGGCAATCTGATGAGACTAAGAAGAAATATAGGCTAACAAAATGGAATATTATATGTAGACCGAAAGATCAAGGAGGCCTAGGGATTGAAGTGCTTGAGTTAAAAAATAAATGTTTACTTAGCAAATGGCTATTTAAATTGCTTACCGAGGAGGGCATGTGGCAAGAATTATTACGTAATAAGTATCTTAAAAATAAAACATTGTCTCAAGTTGAGGCAAATCCGACAGACTCTCCTTTTTGGAAAGGATTAATGAGAGTAAAAGATGTTTTCTTTGAGAGAGGCTTCTTTGAGATAGGAAATGGACCGACCGTGCGTTTTTGGGAAGATGTTTGGCTAGGGGACACTTCTTTAGCAGAACAGTACCCATCTCTATATAACATTGTGCAACGGAAAAATGTTTTAGTTGCAAATGTGCTAGCAAACACACCTCTAAATATTGCTTTCAGGAGGGTGTTGACTGGCAATAAGTGGAACGATTGGTTACACTTATGTCAAAGACTAATGATAGTTCGGCTGTCTAATAACCCGGATAAGTTTATTTGGAAGCTTACATCTACACGTGCTTTCACAGTTAGATCTATGTATTTAGACTTGATGAATGGTCATACAAGATTTTTACGTACATACTTATGGAAATTGAAAATTCCATTAAAGATTAAAATTTTCATGTGGTTCTTAAATAACAAAGTTGTGTTAACTAAGGACAACCTAGCTAAGCGGAATTGGCATGGGTGTACTAAGTGTTGTTTTTGCGACTCGGATGAGACTGTCGAGCATTTATTTATATCATGTCCATTTGCACGTATTATCTGGCGCATGGTCTATTTTACTTATAATATACCTCCTCCAACTAATATTACTAATATGTTTAGTAACTGGTTGAATGGAGTAGACAAAACTGATAAAGCAAGAATACGCATTGGTGTATCTGCTTTATGTTGGTCTATGTGGACTTGTCGAAATAATTTTGTGTTTAATAAACATGTGGGTACCAATTTTCTGCAGGTTATCCGTATGGCTGCGCATTGGATACAGTTATGGTCTCTGCTACTCCCGGAGGATCAGCGGGAGCCTATGGTTACTGGGTGCAACCGGCTGTTGACGGTCACACAGGACTTCTATTTCTAGGCTACTGGATGGCGACATATTAGTAGACTTCAGAATGGATAGTCACTTGTTGCTTTTACTATTCCGTTGGTTGATACATGTCTCAACCTTAGCTGATCCATGATTGTAATACTTTGAATTTTTAAACTTCATAATAAATCGCTGTGTGCATCATCTGATGCAGAGGCGGGGGCTATGCTCCATTTCTTAAAAAAACAGGGGGACAACGTGAGATTTGTTTTTGTGCAAAGCCATTCTTTTCAAAACTAGGGGATGCATGTCCACCCTTCCTAGTTTATGAGTTGCTTACTTTTATTTTGGGTTCCGGCTTCCGAAGACGCCTAGCCACCGACGAGAAAGCACAGAGGTGACGAAAAATGGCTGGCCAGGAAGCAGTTGATGGGTAATGACCCCTGATGTGTTCTTGGCAGCCTAGCTCATCACATTCCCCATCTATGCTTCATTGTCTTCATTTTTTCCGTCTGAATTTTTTGTGTCCAGCTGGTCCTGTCAGTGAAGTCTTTTTGCAGTGCACGTCGGAACAGATACAAAAACCCTGCTCTGTTTGAGCGGGTAATTTGGGAAACGTAAAAAGCTTGACACTAAACAAGGCAGAATATATATAAAAGGACAATACATAAACTTTGTTTTTCAGCATTTGGCCTGATTGCCCCCACACGTAATGGAAAAATGAACAGTAAGCCGACAGGATGGCGTCGCAATAGCCCAAGGTTGGCGTTGGCACGAAGTTGCTCGCCCCCATTCAGAGCGCCTGCTCTTTGACAGGCGCGTCCGCTGCAATCTCCACGACCCTTGGGATGCAAGCTTCCATGTGGCCAATCTTCCAGTCTTTTGACTGACAAGACCGGGAGCAGTAGTTGGCGGCTGCGCATAAGGTGCAACGGCAAAATTCATGCTGCCTAGTTTCCTGGCGACCGCTCAACATGTAAGAGCAAAGCCGTAGCGGAGGACCGCCGCCTTCCTCTCCGACGATGGTGCTTGCTCCTGGCGCTCCAACAGGCGCAAACCACTCTGTTAGGAATTTGTTGGCCACCGCCGTGTTGTTGCATGTTCCAGCAGTGGCGCTCTCGCGGTTCTTGGCCTAGATGATTAGGCGCCTGCCATCTTGTGTCGCATGGAGAACGCCGTAGCCGTCACGGAGGTAGAAGCCGAGCTCGCGGAGCGCGCCAGTGTGGCCCATGTTTGCGGCCCTCGTGCACAACCCAGCTTGCATTTCAAGGCGACGATCGGTCCTGGTGCCGCCACTCCCGTTGAACTAGATGACGGCGAGGGCGTACATCGCCTCCAGGTGCCCGCCCATGGCAGCCTTGATCATGGAAGCGGCGCCTGTCCTGCGGCTCCGCATGCTGTAGAACAGAATCTATAGTGTAGAGAGAAGAAGTTAGAGCCTGAATGACGCTGGGAAAAACAGCGGACGTAAAGCTAGATTAACACATTAATTTCGATGTTTTACCATGCCAAGGATGTACGCTGCATCAAGATTTCCGACATATGCGCAAGAACGCACGAACTTGGGCGGGGGGGTCTTCTGACCATTTGTCAGCCCGCACTGAGAGGTAACGCGGGGACGCCTTCCTCAGCATCTCCTTTATTTTCCCAAGTTCCCTGAATCTCCTGGATATGCATGCAAACAGAAGGGGATGGTGTTTGGAGGCGAAGAGGGGGGGGGGGGGGGGTGGGTGGGAGGCTGCGGAGGAGCTCTTGTGTTTTTTGAAATGTGATGGTACGCGAGGGGATAGGGGTGACAACAAACAAAACAAAAATGCTGGTCGCAAACTAGAGAAGAAAACAGAAGTGGAAAAGAAACACAGTCAGATCGATGCAATCGGACCGATGAATGCAAAAGAAACAAAAGAATAGTGGATGCATGGAAAGAAACAAAACATAGCAACGTAGCTAGTGCTGTGGGAAGGAAAACAACGTAGCTGTGTGCTAAGCCTGAGCAAAAGTGGCTCTATCCTTGGGAGGAGAGAGAGAACCAAATGAGTGTAAGCTGTAAAGTAAAAGCCGGGGGTAGTGGAAAGTTTTCAAAAGTTGGCTAGTGGACGCATGCATGAGAAGAAAAACAAAACCAGTGGCACATTTGGAGAAGAAAACAAAAGTGGACATGTGAACGGAAGCATGCATGAAATGAAAACAAAACCAAGACAACATCTGTAGTGACGTGGAGGGAAGAAAAAACAAAAATGAAATGATGCATGTTGTGCTCTCTATGTAACGGCGTTAGAGGCTAGTGTGTTGTAATCAGAGACCAATGTATTGCATGTGCTAGATCCAACGGTTGGATGAATATGCACACCTACCATGGTGGCTATCCCACTATTTCCCTAGGATATATATCTAGCCACTTTTTAGCATGTAGGTTTGAAGCAAAATAAGTAAACCTATATATTAAAAAATAGTTAGATATATGTTCTATATAAAAATGCTAAAACATTTTTTTTTGAATATTCCACATTTTATATTTTGAAACAGATGAAAATATGTCATAACTCATAACATGAGGAGTCGAGGATACGTAGGATGGTGCAATGCAAAAGTGCCTTCTAAACTATTTTACTCTGTCGACCAACTACAAAGCAGGTTGCAAGATATGCAGTGTTACACATTTCATCAGAAAGGTGATTTGTAATGTCAAAACATGAAAACAAATCATTAATTGTTGCGTCCTCCCGCGTCGTTTCAAGTAGATCCCATACTGAAGACTAGTCAAGCACTCCATTGACTGGTCAAGCACTATTGCCATTTTCTTTCAGAATAAGAGCATTGATAGGGCAGATCCTCTGGTTCCGATTAATCAAAGTGGACGATCGAACTAACGCGTTCTTCTATTCATGTGGATTTGACTAACGTGTCAGTGTGGACATTCAGGTAGGCCCGTTGAAATATATTACCCTCATTTATCTTACCGGTAAACCTGGTAGCGACGTTCGTTGAAAGCTGGCGGCGGATTTTACCCATTTCGAGAAAATAACTCATATGAAGAAGTTCTACTTGTCTTCTCGGTGCTTCGATATTTACCTTTTTAATTTATGATGTACACTGTCTATCAGACTACATATAGTGGAAGTAACTAAGCTAGTAGCATGCATACCATCTAGGCTAAAATATGATACCACAATTAATGAAGACAGACAAATTGAGTGACATAATATGTTACCATCATATAGTGGTTTTAATACAAAATAATAAACAGTAGTCTTTGTGTTTAGCATATATAACACTATTCACTATGAAGCCTAAACCAAATAAAATTTAGCGCCTCTACCTATTAAAAAATCTAGCTTCATTGATGAACTAAGCAGGATAATTAAGTTGGATCGAACAAAAATGAAGGAGTGATAAAACAGAAACCCACATCATAGTCCTTTGATGTCATTGGCTCTAACTCGGTCTCTTACCGTTAAAAAAAAAAACTCAGTCTCTTACACCTTGATTTTTGTCCATACATCTGGTGAAAAAATTACAGAATACCAAACCTTTAAAACTGGACAAACTTGGGGTACTATCTAATCTTAGTCAAGTGGATTTGACTTGGCCGCCTAGAGTGGATATTTAGCGAGATCCTTCGAAGTATATTAACATGACGCATATGTTATTGGCCCAAGTTTGAGAAGGGGCCCATGTCTACCGCTACATTTTACTTATATAGATGCAAATACTCATTGGCCCAAGTATGAAAAGAGGGGCCACGAATACACATCAAAATATATAGGGTAGGACCCACCATAGAGGGGAGAGAGAGACCCACCACAATGCCCGCACGCCACTCATGTGGTTCTCTCTCGAAATAATATGTCTTTCCTCCAAGGCGTTGAAAGAAAACATAGAGTGTAATGAGGCACCCTCTCGAGCTTCCACAGTTTGTGGGATAGCGTGTTTAAATTGTCAAAAACGGCAATGACTGTAATCCGCTACGATGCGACCACAACTCTAAAAATGAAGGGACGACATTACATCATTATTAAGATGTTGGGTTGGAGGATGGATCCCATGGCGCGGACATGAAGCGGCAACCATGGCACCTCAGGAATGTGCAGCGGTGACTCTGATGACAGGGATATATGTAGGACGGTGCAATAAGGAAGTGCCTTAAAAAAAATTATTGTGCCGATCCACTATTCGTGGCGACTAGTAAAACAAGCAAATAGATATGCATTGTTATACATTCCATACCGGCAGATAATGACGTGATATATGACATGCAAGACCGTTATACTTTCATGTCTCTAGGAACAAATTCGCTAATCATTGTTTTGTCTAATGTATGCGACGTGCCAAGTGGGTCTCATACTGAAGACTAGACTAGTCAAGCGTTCCACTGACTGTCAAGCACGACCTGCCCTTTGATTTTAGAATAAGATTATTGAGAGGGCAGATGCTCCGGTTCCGGTTAATCAAAGTGGACGATCAAGCTGTTGCGTGTAGTAATAAATTTGCGTGTAGTAATTCTCAAAAAAAAAATGCGTGTAGTAACAAATTAGTGATGCTTTTGGCGTACTATCTGGCTCATCTATTCATGTTGATTAATTTGACTAAGTCATCGGTGTAGACATTCAGCGAGCTCCGTTGAAATATATTACTCCCTCCGATCTATATTATTTTTTGCTAATACCTATCTACCACTAAAATATATTTAGTTATATCTATATTAGCGAAGAGTAATATGAGTCGAAAGAAGTACCTTCCTTTTCTTGATTGGTAAATAACCAGGTAGCGGTACAGGCTACACGCTATTGGTGCCTTCGGTCAGTTTTGAGAGCAATCTCTTATGACTTATATGAGTAGTAGTCCAGGTCAAGAGCGTTGTCAACGGGTAGCTCACAACTGCGCAATTTTCTTTAGTTGTTCTAACATCACCCTTGAGGTGTAATGTCTTAAATATTGAACCTAGTAATAAAATTGGTTGTGTGTGATGGACATGTGCCGGAGACTTTACCCATTTAGCCTTGAGGTGTAATGTTTTAAATATTGTCTTGGTCATGCATTTGAGCTACAATTTGGCTAATCCTAGTCCTGTCGATTTGACTTGGCCGCTTGGATATTCAGCGACGGTCAAAGTATATTACATGGAAGATGCGTGCGACTGACTTGGGGGCGGATGCTCAGTGCTCATAGTCAGAGAAGGTGCCCACTACCGCAGCTACCATTTACTTACTTATATAGTTGCAATAGGATGTATATCTAGCCACTTTTTACCATGTAGGTTTGAAGCAAAATAAGTAAACCTATATATTAAAAAATAGTTAGATATATGTTCTATATAAAAATGCTAAAACATTTTATATTTTGAAACAGATGAAAATATGTCATAACTCATAACATGAGGAGTCGAGGATACGTAGGATGGTGCAATGCAAAAGTGCCTTCAAAACTATTTTACTCTGTCGACCAACTACAAAGCAGGTTGCAAGATATGCAGTGTTACACATTTCATCAGAAAGGTGATTTGTAATGTCAAAACATGAAAACAAATCATTAATCGTTGCGTCCTCCCGCGTCGTTTCAAGTAGATCCCATACTGAAGACTAGTCAAGCATTCCATTGACTGGTCAAGCACTATTGCCATTTTCTTTCAGAATAAGAGCATTGATAGGGCAGATCCTCTGGTTCCGGTTAATCAAAGTGGACGATCGAACTAACGCGTTCTTCTATTCATGTGGATTTGACTAACGCGTCGGTGTGGACATTGAGGTAGGCCCGTTGAAATATATTACCCTCATTTATCTTACCGGTAAACCTGGTAGCGACGTTCGTTGAAAGCTGGCGGCGGATTTTACCCATTTCGAGAAAATAACTCATATGAAGAAGTTCTACTTGTCTTCTCGGTGCTTCGACGTTTACCTTTTTAATTTATGATGTACACTGTCTATCAGACTACATATAGTGGAAGTAACTAAGCTAGTAGCATGCATACCATCTAGGCTAAAATATGATACGACAATTAATGAAGACAGACAAATTGAGTGACATAATATGTTACCATCATATAGTGGTTTTAATACAAAATAATAAACGATAGTCTTTGTGTTTAGCATATATAACACTATTCACTATGAAGCCTAAACCGAATAAAATTTAGCGCCTCTACCTATTAAAAAATCTAGCTTCATTGATGAAGTAAGCAGGATAACTAAGTTGGATCGAAGAAAAATGAAGGAGTGATAAAACAGAAACCCACATCATAGTCCTTTGATGTCATTGGCTCTAACTCGGTCTCTTACCGTTCAAAAAAAACTCAGTCTCTTACACCTTGATTTCTGTCCATACATCTGGTGAAAAAATTACAGAATACCAAACCTTTAAAACTGGACAAACTTCAAAGATGTCAAAGAGCCGCCCCCAATAGCCCAGAACCTACAACCGATAATTGCACTAGTGCTGGGGACACACACCTTGCAAGTCAGGGTGGAAGAAGCCTGGGAGCACAAAATAACCAAAATGCGGGACCCACTGGGCAGAAATATGCTTAACACTACAATCGCTGCCATCAATGTTAATACATGCCAAATAATCGGACAAAATTACCTTAAAAATATTACACTATGTGGATCAACTAGAAAGCAGGTATAGCTAGATATGCAGCTAGCATTATATATTTCATATCGCACAGGTGCTTTGTATTCTCGCGCTATGAAAACATGAAACATTATTCATTAATCATTGTGTCATCCATCTTACGTGTCGTTTCAAGTGGATCCCATCTAAAGACTAGTCAAGCATTCCATTGACTAGACAAGCAATTCGCCATTTTATTTTCAAGGATAAGAGAACTGAGAGGGCAGAGGCTCCGGTTTGGTTTAATCAAAGTGGACGACCGAACTAGCTATACCTGTTGCTAAAAATAAATTGCACGTCTATATGTTAAGTTCAGCGGTGTGTTGCATCCATATACTGGAGGCTGCTCATTTTATTCATGTAGATTTGACTAAGGCGGTAGTGTGGACATTCCGCGACGCCCCTTGAAATATATATTACCCTCCTTTTCTTATTGGTAAACCCGGTAGCGACATTCGTTGAAAGCTGTCCGGGGATTTTACCTATTTCGGCAGAAAAAATTTCATATGCACAAGCTGATGTCATACAGGACTTTGTAGTTCGTTTCATACATTGTATATGGGACAACCCATAGTGAAAATAACTAAGCTAGTAACTTACCTGCCACCTAAGCAAACTAGGAGAGACAAATATAGTAATATACATGGAAGATGCGTGCGACTGACTTGGGGGCGGATGCTCACTGCTCAAAGTCAGAGAAGGTGCCCACTACCGCAGCTACCATTTACTTACTTATATAGTTGCAATAGGATATATCGACGCGAATTTGCTAGCCAGGTGGCTAGCTGTGCATACCTCTCTAGCCGTAGGATGATGGGGAGCACATGCACCACAGGCTCAGATTTTAGGATGCCCCCGTTAGCAAGTACTCAACGCCGTCGAGGGAGGAGATCCATGTTTTGTTTTCCTGCACCAACCACCATGCATGCACTACGACAACAACCACTGAGATTTGGAAAAAGTAGTGTTTTGGTAAGGGTACATATAGGGGGGGGGGGTAGGGGTAGGGTTCTGTGATGGTTTTGAAAACTTACAACGGGGAAAATCGCTGCAGGCTGTCAACAGGGAAAATCTTCTGATATGGAACAGAGAAGAGAGGAGGATAGAGAGCCCAAGCGCACAAAAAATTCAGAAAATAAAAGTAATGAAGAGGGCTCTGTCCATGGAAATCAATCGAAAAATAATGAGGCTGTCCTGCACATGGCTCCTATCAAATTTGGTTCTTTCTCTGCTCCTGCAAAAAAGCAATCCTGGGCTGAAATGGCTGAGGAAGATGAGGGTATGCTACACCTTTCTGTTCCTGCTTCATCATATGTATCTAATTCTATTGCTCTTGATAACCGGACAGTGTTGGCACCTCTTTTTGATCAAGTGGCTGCGCACACGTCTAAGGAAAATTCTTTTAATCATTTGCCAAATTTTGATGCAGCTTGCAAAAATATTACAAGCACTGTATCTAATATTTCTACTTCACCATCGTCGACGAACTGTACTACGCCTAGGACCCCAGGTGGGGGTTCGGGTGGGGTATCGCTGATTCATGCGTCCGGTGCGAGATGCATGTCGCCTAAGACCCCAAGTATGGGTTCTGTCACATGCGGCTTCAGACCTTCGCCGGTCGCCTCGCCGGATATGGTGGCCCAGCCAACTGCTACGTCTAACCCAGTCCTAGGTGGGGGTACGGGTTCGATGCCAAAGGGACATGATTGTGCTGCTACATCACCAAAGGAATTGAACATTTGGTTCAAGACATGAAAGCAGTTGTATCTCGTAGGAAAAAATCCTATGATAAAGCTACTGAAGCACAAGAATCAAACTTAAAAGGAATTGTGCATAATGTTAGGATTAAAAGGTCTGACTTGGAATAGCGAGGGATTTAAAGATCCAGGGAAGCATCTTTTTGTTAAAGAATCAATTCGTGAATATCACTTAGATTTTATTGCTTTGCTGGAAACAGGAAGGTCTAATTTTTCAATCCCATTTTTACATAATCTGGCTGCCGGGAAAGACTTCCATTGGTTTTGTTTACCGCCGCATGGGCGGTCAGGGGGTATCCTTGTCGGCATAAACTCTGAAACGCTTAAATAAAAAAGGTTGACACTGGTGATTTTTGTGTAAAATTGCATCTTAAATCTAAAAATGATGGGTTTGAGTGGGTTTTCATTCCGGTGTATGGGGCTGCGCAAGACTCTTTTAAGCATTTGTTCTTATCGGAGCTTGTTAGGATGTGTGAATCTGAGCCGCTCCCCATGCTGTTAGGGGGAGATTTAAATATTTTACGGAAACGGGAAGAAAAGAGTAACGATAACTATAATCCTCACTGGCCTTTTATTTTTAATGCTATCATAGAAAGTTTGGACCTCAGAGAAATTGCTCTCTCAGGTCGACAATTCACGTGGGCTAATAGACGAGAAACACCGACTTTTGAGAAGTTGGATCGGATTTTGGCAAGTGTTGAATGTGAACAAAAATTCCCGCTTGTTTCGGTAAGGGCCTTAATTCGTTCTGGCTCTGATCACACACCACTGTTAATTGATTCAGGACACCGTGCACATATTGGAAATTCAGCACGTTTCTCCTTTGAACTTTCCTGGTTGCATCAGGAAGGTTTCTTCGAGATGGTTGCTGCTGAATGGGGAAACGTTCCTAAAAGTGATTCGCCGATTCAAAATTGGCAAAATAGAATTCGACATTTGCGTCGTTTTCTAAAGGGGTGGGCTAAAAACCAAAGTGGAAAATATAGAAAGGAGAAAGAAAGATGGTTAAAAATTATTGATGATTTAGACATTAAGGCAGAAACATGCCCTCTCTCTGAATTGGAAAAGGCCGCTCTCCGAGTGGCACATGAGCAGATTAATAACCTTAGACGAGATGAGGAGACTAAATGGGCTCAATGTGCTAAGGTGAAATTTGTTCAGGAGGGGGGAAATAACACTAAATATTTCCATCTCATTGCGAATGGAAAACATAGAAAGAATTTTTTTTTCCAACTTGAACAAGAAGAAGGAACCATTGTGGGGGAAGATAATCTTAAGGTCTATATTACAGAATACTATAAAAAATTGTTTGGTGATCCTGACCATAATGGTGTCTCTATGGTGGAAGACCAAGTGGCGGATATACCACAGGTATCTAATGAGGAAAATGCTATCCTCATAGCGCCATTTACCAAAGAGGAAGTTTTTGATGCTATCTCTCGGATGGAACATAATAAATCCCCTGGACCGGATGGTTTCCCGGCGGAATTTTACCAGACCTTTTGGGAAGTTATTAAAACTGATTTATTGGCGTTGTTTGGTCAGTTACATTCCGGAGATTTACCACTGTTCAAATTAAACTTTGGGGTTATCACGCTTTTACCCAAAAAGGAAAATGCAGTGCAAATTCAACAATATAGACCCATATGCCTTTTAAATGTTAGCTTCAAATTTTTTACGAAGGTGGCCACTAACCGTATCGTAAAATTGGCGGATAAAGTAATTAGACCGACACAAACGGCTTTTATGCCAGGAAGGCATATTCTTGAAGGTGTGGTAGTTCTTCATGAGACTATTCATGAGCTGCATCGGAAGAAATTAGATGGGGTGCTCTTCAAAAATGATTTTGAAAAGGCCTACGATAAAGTAAAATGGCCATTCTTACAGCAAGTTTTACGTATGAAGGGCTTTGATCCGCAATGGTGTAAGTGGATTAAAGACTTTGTACAAGGTGGCGGTGTGGGAATTCGGGTTAATGATGATATTGGCCATTATTTTCAAACGAGAAAAGGCTTGAGACAAGGTGATCCTCTTTCTCCAATTTTATTTAACATCGTGGCAGATTTGCAAGCAGTTATGATTGCTCGTGCAAAAGAGGATGGCCAAGTTGGAGGCCTTGTCCCACATTTGATCGAGGGAGGGGTTTCTATTTTGCAATATGCTGATGATACAATACTCTTTATGGAACATGATTTAGCCAAGGCAGTCAATATGAAATTAATTCTTTGTATTTTTGAACAACTTTCGGGACTAAAGATTAATTTTCACAAGAGTGAGATTTTCTGTTTTGGAAAAGCTAAGGATATGGAACAACAATACAAACAGATTTTTGGATGTGAATCTGGTTCCTTACCTTTTAGATATCTTGGTATACCTATACATTATAGAAAATTACGTAATGCTGAATGGAATCCAGTTGAGAGTCGTTTTGTTGCAAAGCTGGGTTGTTGGCAAGGTAAATTACTCTCATATGGCGATCGGCTTGTGCTTATCAATTCAGTATTAACGAGTCTACCCATGTTTATGCTATCTTTCCTGGAGATACCGGTGGGAGTTAGAAAGCGATTAGATTTTTTCCGGTCTAGATTCTTCTGGCAATCTGATGAGACTAAGAAGAAATATAGGCTAACAAAATGGAATATTATATGTAGACCGAAAGATCAAGGAGGCCTAGGGATTGAAGTGCTTGAGTTAAAAAATAAATGTTTACTTAGCAAATGGCTATTTAAATTGCTTACCGAGGAGGGCATGTGGCAAGAATTATTACGTAATAAGTATCTTAAAAATAAAACATTGTCTCAAGTTGAGGCAAATCCGACAGACTCTCCTTTTTGGAAAGGATTAATGAGAGTAAAAGATGTTTTCTTTGAGAGAGGCTTCTTTGAGATAGGAAATGGATCGACCGTGCGTTTTTGGGAAGATGTTTGGCTAGGGGACACTTCTTTAGCAGAACAGTACCTATCTCTATATAACATTGTGCAACGGAAAAATGTTTTAGTTGCAAATGTGCTAGCAAACACACCTCTAAATATTGCTTTCAGGAGGGTGTTGACTGGCAATAAGTGGAACGATTGGTTACACTTATGTCAAAGACTAATGATAGTTCGACTGTCTAATAACCCGGATAAGTTTATTTGGAAGCTTACATCTACACGTGCTTTCACAGTTAGATCTATGTATTTAGACTTGATGAATGGTCATACAAGATTTTTACGTACATACTTATGGAAATTGAAAATTCCATTAAAGATTAAAATTTTCATGTGGTTCTTAAATAACAAAGTTGTGTTAACTAAGGACAACCTAGCTAAGCGGAATTGGCATGGGTGTACTAAGTGTTGTTTTTGCGACTCGGATGAGACTGTCGAGCATTTATTTATATCATGTCCATTTGCACGTATTATCTGGCGCATGGTCTATTTTACTTATAATATACCTCCTCCAACTAATATTACTAATATGTTTAGTAACTGGTTGAATGGAGTAGACAAAACTGATAAAGCAAGAATACGCATTGGTGTATCTGCTTTATGTTGGTCTATCTGGACTTGTCGAAATAATTTTGTGTTTAATAAACATGTGGGTACCAATTTTCTGCAGGTTATCCGTATGGCTGCGCATTGGATACAGTTATGGTCTCTGCTACTCCCGGAGGATCAGCGGGAGCCTATGGTTACTGGGTGCAACCGGCTGCTGACGGTCACACAGGACTTCTATTTCCAGGCTACTGGATGGCGACATATTAGTAGACTTCAGAATGGATAGTCACTTGTTGCTTTTACTATTCCGTTGGTTGATACATGTCTCAACCTTAGCTGATCCATGATTGTAATACTTTGAATTTTTAAACTTCATAATAAATCGCTGTGTGCATCATCTGATGCAGAGGCGGGGGCTATGCTCCATTTCTAAAAAAACAGGGGGACAACGTGAGATTTGTTTTTGTGCAAAGCCATTCTTTTCAAAACTAGGGGATGCATGTCCACCCTTCCTAGTTTATGAGTTGCTTACTTTTATTTTGGGTTCCGGCTTCCGAAGACGCCTAGCCACCGACGAGAAAGCACAAAGGTGACGAAAAATGGCTGGCCAGGAAGCAGTTGATGGGTAATGACCCCTGATGTGTTCTTGGCAGCCTAGCTCATCACATTCCCCATCTATGCTTCATTGTCTTCATTTTTTCCGTCTGAATTTTTTGTGTCCAGCTGGTCCTGTGAATCTTCAAGACATCATCATTGTGGAGAAAGAAGAAGTGATTCGATAATTGATCAAGCCGAAGCGCAAGTTCAAGATGGAATCTAGAAGATCACATATTTTCTGTTAAATCTGAGTTCTCTAAATAGTTGTCACATCAGGTGTATACTACCAGTCTTGGGTGCTTGTAGAAACTGAAACCAAAAATGGTATGTGCATCCAAAATAGGCTTATAGCTAAATAAAGTTTGGTTGTTCCAAAGTCTGTTTATACTGATGAAATGCTATTAATTTGTTATGGGACATTCATTCTCTCTGTCAGTTTACTTATCAATGCAAAGGTTTACTTCATAGTTCAGAATGCCAAATTTCAGTGACCATAAGGTATAGATAAGACTCAAATGGCCAAGCATGGAAACTATTTCAAATTTTATACAGTATAGAAACTTCATCTACTTGGCTATATAGTGCTACTAGCTTTTTATGACAGTATAAAAATATAATAAGCCACCTTTAAACTTTTTATGACAGTAAATCATATATAAATTGGGACAGAAACCAATTTGTGCTAGTAAATAAACTTGTGAAGCACACAAGGAGAGCAGCCAGAACACCATACACTTCACATGTAATCCGCTATGATGCGACCACAACTCTAAAAATGAAGCATACGACATTACATCATTACTAAGATGTTGGGTTGGAGGATGGATCCCATGGCGCGGACATGAAGCGGCAACCATGGCACCTCAGGAATGTGCAGCGGCGACTCTGATGACGGGGATATGTAGGACGGTGCAATAAGGAAGTGCCTTAAAAAATTATTGTGCCGATCCACTATTCGTGGCGACTAGAAAAACAAGCAGATAGATATGCATTGTTATACATTCCATACCGGCAGATAATGACGTGATATATGACATGCAAGACCGTTATACTTTCTAATGTCTCTAGGAACAAATTCGCTAATCATTGTTTTGTCTAATGTATGCGACGTTCCAAGTGGGTCTCATACTGAAGACTAGACTAGTCAAGCGTTCCACTGACTGTCAAGCACGACCTGCCCTTTGATTTTAGAATAAGATTATTGAGAGGGCAGATGCTCCGGTTCCGGTTAATCAAAGTGGACGATCAAGCTGTTGCGTGTGGTAATAAATTTGCGTGTAGTAAGTAGTAACAAATTAGTGATGCTTTTGGCGTACTATCTGGCTCATCTGTTCATGTTGATTAATTTGACTAAGTCATCGGTGTAGACATTCAGCGAGCCCCGTTGAAATATATTACTCCATCTGATCTATATTATTTTTCGCTAATACCTATCTACCACTAAAATATGTTTAGGTATGTCTATATTAGCAAAGAGTAATATGAGTCAGAAGGAGTACGTGCCTTTTCTTGTTTGGTAAATAATCAGGTAGCGGTACAGGCTACTGCCTTCGGTCAGTTTTGGGAGCAATCTCAAATTAAGCTGCAGATTGCCATGCGCCAACTGCTACCTTTTTTTTTTTGAACAAAACGGGCAATTTTGCCTCATTTTATTAAAAAAGTAGAAGAGAATTGACCGGTTCATTTGCAGGGGAACCGGCCGAAAACCCGTACAATACCGCAATGCCGCCATGGAAACACGACCACACTGGGCACACCACCACAGCCAACCTGGCTACCCACACGAAACAAAGACACACAAGGAGAGCCGCAGCAAGGTTGCCACACAGTGTCATCGTCATCACTCCTCCACGAGCCAGCGACTCCGACTTCACCGGCGACTTCCCGGACAGGGCTCCACAAACGGCGCCGGAGACCATGTCGGTCCATGCCACCAATTGGCCACACGCGCCAAGGACAGACAACTCCAAATCAGACGACGAGCTTCACAAGGGAATTATGCGGGTCTTGCGCCGACCGACCACCCTGCAGATCACCGTAGCCGGTCATCGTCGCCACGGAGACCCCGCACCTCCGACTCCACAGCAGCACGGCAAGCAGGAGAACCCATCGGACACGCCGGGTAAAACCGACTAACGAAGCCCCGCCGCGACCCATCTTCCGCTCGAGCCATCATCTTCGCCAAACTGCACACTTGGACCTCGCACAGCAGTCCGACAGCCACCAACCTCTCCCAAACCCTGGCCGTGGGCGACTCCGAGGCGATGCCCCCAACGGGGAAGAGACACAGCAGCGCCTCCATCGCCCGATCCCGGATCCGAGGTTTCCCTCCGGAGTCGAGGCCGCAGGCGCAGGAGTGCACACACCTCACAGCGATGCTTCCAAGAAAGCATGTGGCGGCCGCGGGCGTCACCATCGCCAGCTCCGGCCAAGCCGGAGCAAGGATTTCTCCCGAGGTGCGGAACCAATGCAACCCAAAGCGGCCGCCCACAAGCCACCACCAAACACGCCGAAGCTCGCCGACCTCCAACCCTTGCCGAAGACCAATGTGCACCACCAGGCCGAGCACCCCCACGCAGCACAGGGCCGCAACCGGAACAAGCCAGGCCGCAGGCCGCAGTGCCGCAACGAAGCCCCCGCCACCGGGCAGCCTGAATCGCCGTCCACACGGCCGAAGCAGAGCCGCCCTCACCACCGACCGGAGCCGCCGCTCCGGAGCTCGGGAACACCGCCAGAGGACCGGCGAGCCCCCCCCCCCCCCAACACGCCCGAGGAAGATGACCGCCGCTGCCCCGCACGCGGCCCGCAAAGCCCATCGGGCCCGAGCAGCAGCCACCGCGCCTCCACGCCGCGCAGCACCGCACCACGCCGCGCCGACCACGCCGCCGTGCAGACCACCCCCTGCTCCGACGGGAGCCGCCCGAGCAGACCCACGCCAGGCGCCGCCGCCGCTTACCTGGGGCCGCCGGCCGCGGCCCACCCGGCCCGAGGCGAGCCCATCTGGCCCGCCCGCAGCCGCCAGCCGCAGCGCCCCAGGCCGCCATCGGAGCCACCGCGACCTCCATCGAGGCCGTCCCCAGACCACCTCCTCCAAGCCCGCCTCCCCGGCGGCCGAACCCCGCCTGCGCCCCCCTCCGGAAGCCGCCCGCGGCCGCACGCCAGCACGCCGCGCCCGCAGAAGAGACCGCCCGCCGCCACCATCCCTGGGGCGCCAAGCTTCGCCGGCGACCCCTCCGGCGGCGGCGATGCGGGAGGTGGGTGGGAGGAGGCCCTAGTGGCGGCGGCGGCTAGGGTTCCCCCGTGTCGCCAGCGGAGGGCGACGCGGGGGTGGGTTGGTTCCGCTCGTGCCGCTGTGACTCTCGAAAAGCGAGAATATTCCCAACTGCTACCTACGATTACACCACTACGGGTAGTACTAGTAGATCTATGTATTCATGGTAATACAAACGCAAAAACAAAAACTTAGCACTGTATGTAACACCACTACGGGTGGATCAAATCAAATCCACGGAAATAAGAAAATAGTCCTTCACGCGCAAAGTCAATCAAGAATTATAGAAAACTCGGCTGTACGGTGTACCTGCGACGATGACAGCCTCGCTCCATCCGAAGAACAGAGTAGCCTACTCCGGCCGGTCCTCATCCTCGCCCTCACCTCGCCTCGCCAAGTCCAAAGTCACAAGTCACGCGCTAACCGCACGCGGCTTTAAAGAGGTAGGCTCCTATAAATAGAATCCTAGCTAGGTTCTTGTGCTCCACGGATGGAGAGGATGGACGGTGGAGATGCAACATGACGCGGATCGGTGACGTGGCTAATTAAAAACGACCCAAGAAGTTAATGCGGTCCATATTAACTATACCCACGCTGATTACGGAATTAATCATCATTATTACTCATCACGGCAAGCAGGTAGGGAATCGTTCCTGACAAAGTCTACGGAGATAGCAAATCACCTCCACTAATTACGGAATAATAATTCCATAGTCTTAGCAAAGGAAAACAATTAATGCGAATTTTGATTGTTTTGGCCTGGGCTTTGATTTCTTTAGCAAGGAAAAGAATGTTCTGCACGCCTACAACCCGACCCTGGTAATGTACCGTGTATCGATGCCGAGCTAGCGTCGTCTAGTGGTGAGGTGGATGTACGCGTCTAAACAAGTGCATATGCTCTAAGCGATTTTTCTGCAGGTGAGGCAGCAAGTTCGGAACTTTTCTTTACACGATAAGTTAGAACATGCCAAACGGTTTGGCATATATGTTTTTCCTTTGCTTAAATCCACATGTAAATCATGTAAAATAGAGCGACAGGAAACAAACGGTTAAATCCTGGATTTCTAGTTATCAATCCTATAAATCACGATTCTAGTTTTCACGACTAATCCTAGCTATTAGTACTCCCTCTGATTCCTTTGATTTAGGCGTAATTATTTTTTGATTTTCCTCAAACGAAAGAATGCGCAAGGTGATTTTTTTTTTTGTTATTCTCCCAAAGTTACGGCTCCGCTCCTTCGTCTCCTCCTGTAAAACCGCACAGTATTTAGTTCTCCCAAATAAAATTCCCTCCCGCATTGGCTGTGCGTGACTGGATCCTAGAAACAAGGGGGTCAATTGGTTATCAATGAGAGAATTAATTGGAGAAAAATTAGGCAGTGTCTAGAGACAGGTATGGAAAGAGATAAATCTGCATTATATTATATCAATTAAAAAGCAGAAGAAAAGGTAGAGTACTCTGCATGTATCTCCTGAATCCTAACGCCCCAAAATTCACGCCATTTTTGGGGATGACAATGTCTTAGCTGGTGTAATTGTGGTGTTGTGCTCGCAGCGAGAGGAATTGTGTGCGTGTGTTGCCCAGTTTACTAGCAGAATTAGCACAACAAAAATCCCTTCGTTTCCATGTCCTGAGCTCCTTAACTTTCGGGGTGTATTATTCTAGAAAAAACATTCACTCTCGCAGTGGCCATCTTGCGAGCAGCAAGGTCGGAGTCAACTGGGATGGCAGGCAGCGCAAGCTTTTCGCACAGGCAAGGTCTTGACGATTGTGTTACTGCCACACATGCATCACTTCCCGGCTCATCACACGATTCTAGCCACACAAAAATATGAATCCAGCTACACAAACTAGCTCCAGTTCTCTAGCGGGCAGCCTTGAATATCTCATGCGGCTACATCACAGGCCATGAACAACAAATTATTTGAAGTATCACTCAAAATTCTATACCAAACTCCCATCATATTCATGCCTGGTAAATAAACAAGATTATATCCAGCCAGTTCATGGATCAAAGCAGCTTAAAAGAAACTGACAACCATACCTCAAAAAAAAGTACAACAGATCGGTAAATGAAAACGACCCCAGTTAGTTAGTTCATAACACAAGCACTAGCACTAGCACGCACCTACTCAATCTTCAACCAAACACCGATATATTGGGGGTGCACCATCCATCCACCATGCCGTCATGTTCCTGCCACTCTTTGGAGCTAGGCCAGCGTCCTCATCACACCTCTGTTCCATAGTTGCCAACGAACCGGATCGTCCGGATCGAGGAACGGGATCGGGGAACGAGGTTCGACATGCCAACGAACAAGGATCGGTCAGGGTGTCACAACCTGAGACCTACTTCTGGTCATCGCCACACACTGGACGGACGAGATCCTTCTGTACCAGTTAAGCAGCATCGTATGGCTGTCCTTGTAATAGGCTAGTCAAGTTAATTTAGCGCTAAGCGCAGACAGCTGTAATAATTATTGAACTCGTGGCTCTCCTGGAACTATTTAACCAGGGAGAGAGGGCGGATGGGTGGCACGAGATCTAAAAACCATAAAATGCCTTTATCTCTGTTCTAGGGTTCCAACCCAAAATTCCCAATTTTTCCTGTCAATTATCTTGTCCAGTCTTCGTTGCTGTTACTAATTAGCATAGTTCCCTTGTTTTCCTGGAGAATACCCAGATAAGCTGACGAAGAGTGTGACAATTGGTATCAGTCGCCAGCCCTTCCCGAGCGACACCCACCCTCTCCTCCCTCGCGCCGCCGTATGAGGTTGCTTGATCTTCCGATCTAGCGGTAAAATCCCTCGACCGGCCGCCAGAGAATCGCTGTCGCTCCGCGAGGATAAGGTCATGGTTCCCCCTCGAACAAGATCTCAGGACCGTATGGCAGCTGCCGCCGAGGAGGCAGAGCTGCTCGCTGCCGCTCAAGCTCAAGCGGAAGAGGAGGCCGCCATCAGTGGTCGACTCCCGCGGGAGGTGCTCAACATCCAGCGCCGCCTCGAGACTCAGCAATCTTCGGTCGATGCGATTCACGGTGACATCTCCAAACTCACCGAGATGGTGGCTCAAATTGGTCTCTCCATCAACAGATCCCACACAGGTACGCCGACCAATTCCCAGATTACTGATACTAGTGGTCCGCCGTTCGTCACACCTCCTCCACCCCCTCACCACCTGAGCCCAATTCCTGAAGCAAATTCTTCCACACCACAAAGCCGGCCGCCGCCACAACCTACCGTGGTTCAGTTCGGTAACCTGCCTCCAGACCAGCTTCCCCACCCGAGATTCCCACCACCGTCACAAAGCTCCCAAATTTTGCCAACACCAGCCACCGCAAGCCACTCGCGACCTTACTCATCCACTGACCCCAGTCACATGACGCAACACACCACACCAGCATCACAGCCACAATATTACAACCCCTTTCCACAGAATCAATCCATCACAAACCCACTTCCTATTCCCCAACACCAATTCAGCAGTGTTCCAAATGGCACTCCTTTTTCTGCTCCACCACAATTTCCTGCACACAACCAAAACCTTCCCTATAATTCCCCGCAGTATTACCCTTCACCTATCCCTCACTACCAACAACCAAACTACTACCCACCCCCCACCCCAACCTATCACCCATATTCCCAACAATATACACAGCCATACCCACACTACACATATTCTTACACTCCACCTACGGTCCAATCTCCTGCAATCCCCACACCAACTCAACCGGAGAGAAACTACCCTGCCCATCAACAGCAGAGTCATGACCCTTACATCAGAACACCCAATATGGAATTACCCGTATTCTTTGGGGACAATGCTCAAGCGTGGATCGATGAATGTGAGAGTGTGTTCACGCTTACGGGAATACCTCATGAAGCAAAGGTGAAATGGGCCCATGCCCATATCCGAGGCAAAGCAAAAACATGGCTTTCCAGTAGCAAGATTGAGGTGTATCTCCTCAACTGGACACAGTTCTGTGAACTGCTATGTGACAGATTCCCAGCAGCTGGCGAACATGAATCTATGGAACAGTTTCAGCACTTGAAACAACAGGGATCTGTTAACCAGTACATTGACCAATTTGAAGAGCACATGGTGCAAATGCAGAGAGACCATCCCTATCTCACAGATAATTTTTTTCTGTTGAGATTCATAGCTGGGTTGAAAGACACTGTTAAACATTCAGTAAAAAGTCACAATCCATCAACTCTTAGATCTGCATACTGGCATGCACGACAGCAGGAGCAAGCTTATCTCTCTGCAACCAAAAGAACTCCTCCTCCTCAACAAACAAGAGCAGCTGGTCAATTCATCCCCAAGCAGCAGCCTAGTCAGAGAGATTTTAGACCCAGACTACCCAATGACAAGCCCAAAGAGAAGGGTAAATGTTGGTACTGTCCAGAACCTTGGACCTTCGGCCACAAGTGCAACAACGTCAAAAGCATGCTCCATGCTATTCAAATGCAGGGTCACAGCGACAGTGACGACACCAGTGACAGTCAGGAGATATTCCAAGATGCTTCGTTAACATTACCCTCCTCAGGCCCTTCTGAGGAACAACTTCTACCGCAGCAAAATCTGGAAACCGTGGACCCAGCTGACACTCTGATGCTCATTTCAGCAGAGGCTCTCCATGGGATACCTGGGGACACAACACTCTCTGTTCTGGTGAAATTTGGTGGTTACCAAGCAGTCGCATTAATAGACAGTGGCAGCACTACAACCTTCCTGGATAATGACTTTGTCAAAAAAGCCCAATTACAAACCACAGCCACTGCAGCTCATAAAGTCTTAGTAGCAGGCGGTGGAGAATTAATATCAGAGGGAATTGTTCCACAATGCAAATTCAAGATACAAGACACACACTTTCAACAAGACTGCAAGATTCTACCCCTCAAGGGCTATGATATGGTTCTTGGAGCAAATTGGCTCAATAAACATAGCCCCAATTATACAGATTGGGAAAATAGAAGCATTTCTATTTCAGTTGATGGACAATGGTGCACATTCCTGGACAGGGCAGTTCCTACCAAAGACACTATTATTTCGGCTCAAGCATGTTCCAAATTGCTGAGACAAGGAGCTCAGGCCTACCTGATCAGAGTTACAGGACCAAGCAATGACACAGACCCACAAGATACTGCTTCCCCTTCTCAGTATAGCAATTCTGCTGTTGCCGATATTTTGGAACAATATTCAGACATCTTTGAAGAACCTAACGGTCTCCCTCCTCATAGAAGTTGTGACCACACAATTCCCATACAAGAAGGAGCACAACCACCTAATGTCAGACCCTACCGCATGCCTCACACTCAAAAAAACATAGTTGAGGAATTGGTCAAGAATATGCTGAAAAATTCTGAAATCAGAACCAGCAACAACCCATACTCATCACCAGCCATCTTAGTCAGGAAAAGGGACAAGAGCTGGAGATTGTGTGTCGACTACCGTCAGCTGAATGCATTAACAATTAAAAATAAGTTTCCCATCCCAGTTATCGAGGACTTGCTTGACGAACTGCAGGGAGCTACAGTCTTCTCCAAACTTGACCTCCGTTCGGGATATCACCAAATCCGGATGAATCCAGCTGATATTGCCAAAACAGCCTTCAGTACTCATCTCGGTCACTACGAATACTTGGTGATGCCTTTCGGATTAAGCAATGCTCCAGCTACATTCCAACACTTGATGAATAACATCTTCTCTCAACACCTCAGAAAGTTTGTCCTCGTCTTCTTCGATGACATTCTTGTCTATAGCAAGAACCTGCAGCAACATCGCCAACACCTCAGCCAAGTCCTCCAGATCCTTCGTCTTCACCAACTAAAGGCAAAGGCCTCCAAGTGTAGCTTTGCTACCCCATCTGTGGAATACCTGGGCCATGTTCTTTCGGGACAGGGCGTTGCCACCAACCCATCAAAGATAACGGAAATTACAACTTGGGAATCCCCTACAACAATCAAGCAACTGAGAAGATTCTTAGGCTTAACAGGGTATTATAGACGTTTCGTGAAAGGGTATGCTTCGATATGCAAGCCTTTACATGACAGCCTCAAAAAGAATGCCTTTGCATGGGGAGAACCACAGCAACAAGCTTTTGAGGAACTCAAGTTGGCAATGACAACTCCACCTGTTTTGTCCCTGCCAAACTTTGCACTCCCTTTTGTGCTTGAAACAGACGCTTCAGGAAGCGGATTGGGAGCTGTCTTGATGCAACAAGGGAAACCCTTGGCATATTTCAGCAAGTCTTTAGGCCCTGCCAACAGTGCCCAGTCTATATATGAAAAAGAGGCGCTAGCAATCTTAGAGGCATTGCGAAAGTGGAGGCATTATTTGTTGGGAAACAAGCTGATTATCAAAACCGACCAAAGGAGCTTGAAATATCTCTCAAGCCAGAGATTATTGGAAGGAATTCAACATAAGCTTATGCTTAAATTACTTGAATTTGACTTTTCCATCGAATACAAACAAGGCAAGGAAAACACGGTAGCTGATGCTCTCTCCAGGAAATTTGTCAAACCTGAAGACGAGCAATGCTTGGCCATCTCTACTGTCATTCCCACATGGATGTCTGAGGTTGAGCTCACTTACCAGCATGATAGCAAATGCACACAATTACTGCAAGAGTTAGCTGTCAAGCCTGACAGCCACCCCAACTTCTCTCTGCAATCTGGTATTCTGAGGTACAAAAACAGAATTGTTCTTGGAACAAACACTGATCTCAAGGACAAAGTCTTCAACTCCTTTCACTCTTCCATATTTGGGGGACATTCTGGCGGCACAGTCACACACCACAGACTGAAGCAGCTGTTTTACTGGCCTTTAATGAAACAGTACATTGCAGAGAAAGTGGCCCAATGCCCAGTTTGCCAAATCTCCAAAACAGAGAGAGTGCACTATCCGGGCTTACTCGAACCTCTCAATATTCCTAATGAAAAATGGACTGAATTGAGCATGGACTTCATAGAGGGGTTGCCATTATCCAAAGGAAAAGATGTTATTCTGGTTATTGTTGATCGACTAACAAAGTATGCTCACTTTCTTACTCTGGCACATCCATATACAGCACACCAAGTTGCAACTCTATTCTGGGACAACATTTGCAAACTGCATGGCCAGCCTAAGGTAATTGTCAGCGATCGCGACAGAATATTCACCTCCAAAGTCTGGCAAGACCTTTTTTCTGCCCTTAAGGTCGACCTGCACTTTAGTACATCCTACCATCCCGAAAGTGATGGCCAGACTGAACGCGTTAACCAGTGCCTCGAACAGTACTTGCGTAGCATGGCTTTCAGTGAACCTAAGAAATGGGCCGAGTGGTTGCCAGCGGCGGAATGGTGGTATAACACATCATACCACTCGTCGATCAAAACTACTCCCTTTGAAGCTCTCTACGGCTATCCTCCTCCCCAGCTGCACCACATATCAGTTCCCTGTGACACACATCCTGATGCTCAAGTCACACTACAACAGAAAGAATCCATGCTAAAGGTGTTGCAAACTAACTTGCTCAAGGCACAGAGTCGCATGAAGAAGTATGCTGATATGAAGCGGACAGAACGCCAGTTCAATATTGGGGATATGGTATACTTGAAAATGCAGCCATACAGGGAAACTGCATTAGGACTACGCAACGCACTGAAGCTTTCATCAAAATACTATGGTCCCTTTCGCATACTCAAGAAAGTAGGCAAGGTTGCTTATCAGCTACAGCTCCCTGAAGGTACTCTGCTCCATGACGTGTTTCACGTTAACCAGCTCAAACGCCACATTGGACCTAAGGCTGTTCCAAACCCAAAGCTTCCCCTACTTACTCCAGATGGCAAAGTGAAGGTTGCTCCCCTGGCAATCCTTCAGTATCGTCAGGTACCCCGCAACGCTGGTGACTATGACATACCTGTTCCACAGTGGCTGATACATTGGGAGAATTTGACTCCTGCTGAAGCAACATGGGAGGACGCTAAATTCATCCAGAAGACGTTTCCTTCCTTTCATCCTTGAAGTCTGAATTCTGGGCGGGAGTATTGTCACAACCTGAGACCTACTTCTGGTCATCGCCACACACTGGACGGACGAGATCCTTCTGTACCAGTTAAGCAGCATCGTATGGCTGTCCTTGTAATAGGCTAGTCAAGTTAATTTAGCGCTAAGCGCAGACAGCTGTAATAATTATTGAACTCGTGGCTCTCCTGGAACTATTTAACCAGGGAGAGAGGGCGGATGGGTGGCACGAGATCTAAAAACCATAAAATGCCTTTATCTCTGTTCTAGGGTTCCAACCCAAAATTCCCAATTTTTCCTGTCAATTATCTTGTCCAGTCTTCGTTGCTGTTACTAATTAGCATAGTTCCCTTGTTTTCCTGGAGAATACCCAGATAAGCTGACGAAGAGTGTGACACAGGGGTACACATCTTTGGTACGCCAAATTGGATCGTGGATCGCGATCCACTTTGTTTTGGGTCGATGACCCCGGATCGATAGAGTGGGTCGATGAGTAATACAATAACTTAGAAATTTAGACTTCAACACATAAGTTCACAACTTTAGGCTAGAAGTGATCAAGTTGACAGCCATAGCTTATAGAAAAATATACGGCTAATGCAAAATATTGGAAAGCTAAGCAAGCTGAGAACTTCAAAAGTTCAGATTATATGCTTCAGATGATTGACCTCCATACTCCAGTACTCCAGTAAAGTAGTTATCCAATCTCCAATATCCTTCAGGTACTTCTTGTACCTACGAGAAAAGAAATTAAGCGTCAATGTTTCAGCAAAGACCCAAACATGTTTAGTAAAAAATGTAGATAGCAATACCATTCATTTCTTTGTAGCTGGTGTTTCTTCATCTGCATCCACTGTTGGTTCATCATCACCAAAATTTTCTTCCAAATACTTGCAGCGGAGCTCTTCAAGTTTGAGGCTTGATTCCTCTAGTGAAGAAGCAGGAATCCTTGAAATTAAGCGTGTGTTTGCATGGATATAGACGAGCTTATATGCTTTCTTTGCGTTCAGTCTGTTCTTCTTTACACTCTGAATAAAAGAGTATGTACTCCAGTTTCTCTCAGCCCATGAGCTACTGATATTGATGAGTTTATCTGTTGTCTTTGCGTTCAATCTGTTCCTCTTTACACTCTGAATAAAAGAGTATGCACTCCAGTTCCTCTCTACTTTTGCATCTTCATATTCTTCTTCAGAACCGGTAGCATCTCGGGCCAGTTTACGCCCAAACGACATCTTCTAATCTAATCTCAGCAAAGTTCAAAGGAAACAATGAAATGCTAAGTGCTAGCTGTGGATTGAAGTATAGAATCGAAAGATCAAATCAAACAAGATGACACGGTTTGATAGTTCGTACCTGATGATCTTGGAGATTTAGACAGATGAAATCTTTAGATCGATGTAATTCCCTCGTCCCGCAGCCTGCCCCAGGAGTCTGGACGTCTGGATCCAACGAAGAGGCAGTGCTTCGACGGAAGCGTCCTGGACTCGAGAGACAAGAGACGAAGAGGCAGTGCTGAGAAATTAAGAGACAAGGGAAAAGAGGCGCATAATCATGAGTATTAATAAGTCCAGATTTGACGCCTGGAATTACTATTTTTACGCTTTATTTTTAATGGTCCTACCATATTTAGAGTCGCTAATATCGGAACAGAAAGTCGCACGAACGGGATCACGATCCAAAAACGAATCCCCTCGTTCCACTCGCGTTCCCGGCCCGTGATCCGGGTCGATCGATCCGGGGTCGCGGAACGCGGCAACGATCCCGAACCCTGCTACTATGCTCTGTTCGCCCTTGTCGGAACCATCGGCCACCGTTCTCAAGTTCTCTAGTTGCTGTTTCTCCTCCCAGACAAAATAATGTGATAGACCATTACACCAACCAATCTTCACACATTCATCAAAGAAATATGCAACACAACAAGAAATTTTTCACACCTGCTCGACTAAGTCCTTGCCGTCCATGGACGAGCAATAGGACCACTGCGGGGGTGGCGAGGAAGAAGGTGTCCTTTCCGATGCCGGACGTGAACACAGGCAGTGAAGGCACCCCACCAGTACCACTTCCGCTGCAGCAAACAACCGGAGCCAAAAGAATCAAAGATCCATTAGGTGCTTTGCCAAAAAAAAAGCATCTCCATGAATGTTTGATTGGATCTTGTAAGTCAGGAAAGGACTAGTTAACAGTTGACACAGAAAAATAAAACTAGAAATAGGTGTTTCGCTCTACTTCTCATTATACATTGTCCAAAATCTTTTTATGTGTGGCTGTTGTACTACTCACTGAACATGGTGAATTAATCAAATGACACCAATATTTGAATAGCATACGATGAATTGGACCCAAAACCAAGATTTCAACTAATAGGTGCTTTCCAAAGAAAAGAAAATGCATCTCAACAACGCACAGAACAAACACTTGAAAAAGACCTAGGAATGAAGGATTTATACCTTCCATATGGCAGAACCACCTAGATGAAGACATGCAGCTGCAACAACAGGCTTGGGTTGTCGTGTAGCTAGGCCAAGCAGGGATGCCTCTCAGCTCTTGATCCGGGCGGCGGGGAGGCTAAAGCTACAGAAAGATTTTATAATGAATGCTGGTAATTGTAACTAGTACTACAATGGAAAATGGATTATGAGTATGCAAATACAGCTAGTACCAAGAGTATTCTCATATCTTTCTTTATAAACATATAGCTAACATGCACCCACATAGTGATAAAGTCTGCCACAATGTAAAAAATAACATTCATGTAGCTAATTCCAGGTATAATTGTTTACAGTGAGCATTTGAGCCCATAAGAATAGCAGGATTAACTAATCCAAAAACATAGCAGGATTAACAATTTAGTACAATGACTTCAGTTATGAGTTAAATGATGTCCCTAGCCATGCATCAAGCATTTGAGATAACTATACCAAATGTCAAAAGTTATAACTACAAAGATGGAACCCAACAGCCAGCATATCAATGCCATGCTATCATAGAGCACATAGATGAGATAGGGAGAACTTAAAACTCACCTAAACCAGAGGGTCGAGGAAGAGGGCACCGCTGCCACGACTGCGTAAACTCGCTGGCATTGCAAGCACCAAGGGCAGATTTAGAAGATGTCGAGCGCCAGCCAGGCCTACAACCACACGGTGAGGCGCAGGAGGTCGCGGCCAGCACACCAGCAGCAGCGCCAGGGCCAAAACGTGCAAGGCAGTGGACCAGTTAGAGTGACCTCACGAGCCAACAAAAGTCAGTCAAGCCTTATTTAAAATATGATTAATGGAAGGTGTTCATTAATAGTTATTAAACATCCAAAAGATATAGTTCATCAGAGAATTTCTCTATTTTAGCCATTAAGTTGCTTGTCTTCTGAAACTAAAGAAAAAAGAAAAAAAATGGGTATCTACACTCTACACTACAAACAGAAGGGTACATAAGATTGATGTCTGGGTGGAGGATAAAAAATGAAGCCACAAAATTAATACTAGGACAATCAGAGTCAGTCCTATTGGAAGGAGACAACTGATAAAAGCCATCCGACAAAGCAACAACCACCAAGTTAACCCACATTTCAATAAAAAGCTAGACTATCAACAATGATAACAATAGCCCTATGCATGCAGAAAAATCTAAGCTTAAAAAAGTACACTTGGGTGTTCCCAGAGAAATTATCAACACCTATATTTTTTTAGGGGTGATGAGAAAATGAGATAAAGCAGAAGTCCTTGTCGTCCACCGTAGAGCAGTAGAACACCGCCGACAGCAGCGAGGACGTCAATGTCTTCTCTAGACACCAACATCATGCACGCCTGCAGAACTCAGCGGAGAGAAGGTGCAAGTGCAACCAACCACGAGAACCTTTCCTGCCAAATTAAGTTCGAAATCAATCATTTTGATATCATTTCATCAAGTACAAATATATGGGGAAATTGGAAAGCAAGCATGGCAATAAACGATGCAAATGATACAAACATACCATACAAAGAATATCCAATAGAATCATGCATACATATCCTATAACAAGGGAAAAAAAAGAATCACATATACACTCAGTGGCAACCTACTGTAAAGAATGGTAAATGATCAGCAAAATGGCAGGCCATATTTTCTAATTTGTAGTTTCTATTGAGTGGCAGACTTGTGAGTTTTCTTACACTTTTAAGCATATGGCTAATCAGAACCCAAAATCCCTCGGAAAACCCCCAATTTTTTTGTAAAAGCGAAAATAGACCATTGAAACACAAACTGCAGTTCACAAAATAGACACTATTAAGATGGTCATTATAGATAGTATCGACCGCATATCAATCATTTAGGCTAAACAGAAATCACCAATCAAATCACCTAACCCTTACACATGCATTGTAGAAGGAAACAGAAGAATATTTGATATTATGCATGAACACATTGCACCACATTGTTATCGCCACATTTTGGCCAAATGAGGAGATGGGCCGTAATCAAGATGGGCTTGGAGGCTGGATCGGCCTTGCGCGTGGATTTGGGCTAATTGCCCGTGTATCTGTATATTATGATAGATTACGTTTCGGTTTAAACAAGAGATAGAGTTGTTAGGTTTATTCCAAAGATAGAAAGTCTCCGGACTATAAATGTGTACCTAGGGTTATTGAGAAAGGAGGACGATCACGTTCACAACAACCACAATCTCGGCGCATCGCCACCCCTTGTTTCGAGGGTTTCTTTCAGGTAAGCGTCGTGCTGCCTAGATCGCATCTCGCGATCTAGGCAGCATCTGCTTATGTGTTATTTGGTGTTGCTCGTACTGAAGCCTTGTTGATGGCGAGTAATACTGTTATCATAGATCTGTTTGGGCTAGCATCAGTGCTTTTGGTTATGTTTGCTTAGTCATGCTACCCCTAGAGATCTCGCTGCCTTTGTACCTATTTTGGGTGTAAGGGCAGCATCTTGCTTGATCTTTATTCAGTCGATTCAATCTGTCATAGTTGTTCCTTGTTCTCCAAGGATTAGTTTGATATCCGCTTGGTTAGGCCTCACAAACGGGTTGAACGATCCAGTAGTACGTAAGGATATGGTTTGCTAATTCGAGAGGAGTTGTTCCGGGAGTTGACTCTACGTTGGTTTTTTGGCCTCCTCTAGGGTTAGTTTTCTGTTATCTTTCGTATCTACCAGGCTCAATTACGTGTGGGATGTTCCAATTATGTGGTGAAAGCGTTAAACTGTCGTAGATCGATTTGACTTGTATTGATAAAGCAAAACCCCATGTTATCGTAGATCCAATGCAGATCCATGGGACAATCGGCTACATGAGCCGATTCACAGGGAAACCTGAGAGCCGATCGAGGCTCGTATTTAATGTTTACGTGTCTGCCATGCAGGAAACTAATCGAAGCAATCCATCACCTTCCTGATCAGGTATAGGTCAGGTGGCACGCCCTTGCATCAGCCAGGACGTGTGCCGGAGTTTTGCGGGCCGTTGCCCGAGGGACCAGGGCCCACCAGCAGTTCTGGGAGCCTCCCGGCTCTTCGTGTTGCTCGTCGCTGCTCGCCGGTGGGTTTTGACAGGCAACACATTCTGGCACGCTCGGTGGGACACTCAACAACATCTGCATCAACATCTGACGCTGCGATGGGGGACAGACCAATCACGTACGACGATCTGCCTGATGAGCACAAGAAGAGGTATGATGATATCAAAGCTCTCTTCGAAGCCGATCTCATCGGCTCTTTTGAGAGGACCCGTAAGCATGGCATCAGGTGGAAAGGGTTCTCACCCGAAGGCGCTCTCGATGAGGTGGATCTGTCTGTTCCTTCAGAGGATCGCACCAGAGCTCTGCGACAGGAAGTCAATTACATGGTGGCTCATTCTCTTCACCGCCATTCTGAGAGCCTGGTGAACGCTTTCGAGCGCGTCGCGGTTCGCGTGGTTCAGGAGATCATGAAACATCAGTACTCTCCGTCGGGGCCTACCCTAGGGACTCACCAGGGAGAAAGACCGCTCCAGACCAGGCCACAGCTACCATTCACGCTTGCAGCTCCGGAACCACCGGGGTCACCGGCGTACGTCGTCTACAAGATTGGAGGTGATCCTGGCGATTACCAATTCCTGTTTGAACCACCTAAAGAAATCCCACATAGATATGTGTGCACATACGTGCCGGACTGCAACAGCCTGACGCGCACGAACCAGATTGCAACCGCAGGGATTTCTGGGGCAGGTGTTTCTGGAGTAGGGATTTCGGGAGCAGGGATGTCCGGGATGGACGCTGATAAACAGGCGTGGCTAGCTAAGTATGCCACCGGAACGAGTCATGAGAATTTAGCCCCTGCAGCTCAAACGGTGGAGCAAATCAGTACCATCTTGAGAGACCAGTTCGGCTTCGTGCCGAAGAGGAGAACAATCGGCTATTCCAAGCCGTACCCCAACGAGTATGATCTGATTCCGCTTCCACCCAAGTATCGGCTCCCTGAGTTCTCAAAATTTAATGGTTCAGAAGGGTCTAGCTCGATCGAGCACGTGAGCCGATATTTGGCACAGTTAGGCATGATTTCAGCATCGGATCAGTTACGCGTAAGGTTCTTTGCGCAATCTCTGACAGGACCAGCTTTTGGGTGGTACGCCTCGTTGCCACCAGATTCGATCCGGACCTGGAAGCAGCTGGAAGAACAGTTCCATATTCAGTATCATTCAGAAGCTACCGAGGCTGGCATTGCCGATCTGGCGCAGGTGCGGCAGAAGCGGGGAGAAACGGTAGCCGAGTATATTCAGCGTTTCAGGACTGTCAAGAACCGATGTTATTCGGCTCGTTTAACTGAGAAAGAAGCAGTCGAGCTGGCCGTGTTGGGTCTCTCAGCACCGATCAAGGATCTGGCTTTCCAAGTAGAATACAATTCACTGGCGCACATGGTCCAGAAACTGACAATGTATGAGCAGCGCCACCCTGAGTTGTACCAAGACAAGTTCAAACGTCCGATAGGCCTGGTCGATACAGAAGAAGAGGATCTTGTAGAAGACCAGGAGATAGCCGTGGCTGAATGGGCTCGGGGAGCAGATCCTGTGTCCTGCAAATGGGTGAAACAGCAAGGGCCTGCAAAAGGGTTCGACTTCGATGTAAGCAAAGCTGAGCAGATATTCGATTTACTGCTGAAGGAAAAGCAGCTGAAGTTACCCGAAGGCCATAAAATCCCTACGGCGCAAGAGATGAACGGGAGATCATACCGCAAGTGGCATCACTCGTTCACCCACACCACCAATGATTGCAAAGAGCTACGTCGGCAGATCCAAACGGCGATAGAACAGGGCCGTCTGATCCTTGGGCAGTTCGCCATGAAAGTGGACACAAACCCGTTTCCTGGCATCAACATGGTAGAGCACAGCCACTCCACGAGGCGTCAGCTAGATTTCTCGTTCGATATTAACATGGCAGGGCCTGTGTACCACCATGGCAAGTATAAGGAGGAAAGCGGCCACTCCCGGGGCAAAGAAAAGGAAGAGGCCGGTCCACGCGACCGGCCCCGTTATGATGATAGGCGGTATATAACCGAGGAACAAGTGAGAAGCGTGCGATATCAGAAGCCACACTCCACGCATCTCCTTAACAAGTATGAGCGTCAGTATGACCGACGTCGGCAGTACGACAGAGATGATGAAAGAGATCGTCGGACCGACGCATACGATGGGAGATACCGTCGGCATGATAGAGATGATGAAGGATATGAGCACCGCGCTAGGGGAAGGTCAAAGGAAAAGGAAGGCGTGGATAAACATTGGGATTGTCCTTTCTTCAAGTACTGTTGGGATGCGGGAATGAGCCGATTGCCTACAGTCGACAACTGCCCGGAATGTGGACAGCAGAAGGATGACACAGGTCCAGTTTCAGTGTTCAAGCGTCTAGGGCCTCTCCGGCCTCAGAACAGACAAGAGGAGTCATCTCGAGCAAAAGATCTCGAGGAGTCAGAGGATGAAGAAGAAGATAGATATCACCGGCCAAGGTGGTGTCCCGATGGACTCAGACACACCCAAAAGCGTAGAGTTCAGCGGCTACGTAGCTTGGAGGAAGCCGAAGCGCAGTACCTCCACACTTTAAGGAAAGCCCGGCCTGATCTGGCCGTGAAAATTCAGCAAACCTTGGAGACGGAGGCCCGTCCAAAAAAGAAAGAGTGGCGCCCCAAACCAGTAAAAGCCGATGCGAAGACATCGGCTGGCACAAACATGGTGTTCATACTTCCGTCAGAGTTTTGCGCTCCAAGAACCGAAGAACTACCAGTGGCACAGTTTGACTGCGGCCCACGGCCGGTTATCTTTGAAAAGCCACGGGAGAAGGGCTACAAACATCTGAAAGCCCTGTACCTGAGAGGTTATATCAATGGGCAGCCTGTCCGCAAGATGTTGGTTGACACCGGAGCGGCAGTCAATATAATGCCATACTCCATGCTGCGGCGTTTGGGACGCTCCACTGCAGATCTGATCAAAACCAACGTCACGCTAAGCGACTTCAACGGCCAAGCTTCAGAAACGCAAGGCGTTCTGAACGTGGATCTGACCGTGGGTAGAAAAACCATCCCTACGTCGTTCTTCATTGTTGACAGCAAAAGCACCTACGCTGTCTTGCTGGGAAGGGATTGGATTCACGCTAACTGCTGCATTCCATCCACGATGCACCAATGCCTGATACAGTGGGATGGAGATGAAGTGGAGGTCATTCATGCAGATGATTCGATCGAGATCTCAATAGCTGGCATGAACATTTGGGACGCAGAAGACCAAGAGCCGATCTCTGGAGTCAGTCTAGACGGCTGTGAGCGCATTGAAGCTACAAAAAACGGGGTGAGGCTGGTCTTATCCACTGGCCTGACAGAGTAGCAAAGCCCACGATTGTGCGTGGTAAGGCCGATCCCTGCGATCGGCCACAAAAAATAAAAAGCAGTGATCTTACGACAAGCATGTCATGTAGTCGTAGTAGGGAGATTCCCTACCATGGTAGAGCACAAATAAGTTGTAAACCTTCCTTGAGTAATGCAATCAAAAAGGGGGCCGATTCCGGCAATCGGCCCAAATTATCTTTGTTATCCTCACCAAACTTTTGGCCTGTGTTCAGCATCGATTTAGCAGGTGACGGAAAGCTGGGGTATGGGTTTACATCCGCTGATGAGCTAGAGGAGATTGACATCGGTCCTGGGGATAAGCCACGACCGACATTTATCAGCAAAAAGTTAGATCCGAATCTGCGGGGTCCGATGATAGCTTTGTTGAAAGAATATCCAGATTGCTTTGCCTGGGACTATACGGAGATGCCCGGGTTAGACAGGAGCATCATTGAGCATCGGCTCCCGCTTAAAAAAGGGTTTCGGCCATTCCAGCAGCGAGCACGACAGATGAAGGCCGAAATTTTAGAGGAAGTCAAGAAAGAGATCGAGAAAATGTTGAAAGCTGGGTTCATCAGGCCATGCAGGTATGCTGAGTGGATTTCTAGTACCGTACCTGTAGAGAAAAAGGATGGCCGATGGCGTGTTGCCATAGATTTTCGGGATCTCAATAGAGCCACTCCAAAGGATGAGTATCCGATGCCGGTAGCAGAGACATTGATCAACGCAGCTGCTGGTCATAAGGTCTTGAGCTTTATGGATGGCAATGCCGGTTACAATCAAATTTTTATGGCTCCAGAAGATATACACAAGACTGCATTCAGAGTCCCAGGTTCGGTGGGGTTGTTTGAATATGTAGTCATGACATTTGGACTGAAGAATGCCGGCGCCACATACCAAAGAGCCATGAATTACATTTTCCATGATCTGATCGGCAAGCTGGTGGAGATTTATATCGATGACGTGGTAGTCAAGTCTGCTTCAGTACAAGGACACTTGGACGATCTGCGACGCGTCCTGGACCGAACCAGAAAATTCGGGCTACGGATGAATCCAAAGAAGTGTGCCTTCGGTGTGACGGCCGGTCAGTTCTTGGGTTTCTTGGTCCATGAACGCGGAATTGAGATCGGCCTGAAAAGTCAGGAGGCAATGCGAACAATGAAGCCACCTACCACGAAGAAAGAACTGCAGTGTCTCATCGGCAAAATCAACTTCGTCAGAAGGTTCATCTCCAATCTGTCAGGAAGAATAGAGCCGTTCATGGGACTGGTGAAAATTAAATCTGATGAGGAGTTCCGCTGGGGGACAGAACAACAACGAGCCTTCGACGAGATCAAGGAATATCTAACGAAGCCGCCAGTGTTGGTTCCACCGCAGCAGGATAGGCCGTTCTACATTTACTTGTCGGTGGCTGACACGTCCATCGCCTCGGTGGTGGTGCAAGTTTATGATGGTCTGGAGCGAGTTGTGTTTTACATCAGCAGAAGGATGCTGGATGCAGAGACAAGGTATCCTGAGATCGAGAAGTTATGCCTCTGCCTATTTTTCACCTGCACTGTCATAAAACATATGCTGTCGGCTCCTGTGTTGAAAGGCCGACTCGGCAAATGGATGTTTGCATTATCGGAATTTGATATCCGGTATCAACCCGCCAAAGCGGTTAAGGGACAGGCGTTGGCCGATCTTATTGCTGAACGAATCAACACTGATATAGCAGCACTGTCTGTACGTGCATGGGCTATGTTTTTCGATGGATCGGCTTGTGATGATGGTTGCGGCATCGGCATTCTACTCGTGTCGCCCCGGGGGGCAACATATTCCTTCTCCATCAGGCTATCTACCCCTTGCACCAACAATGTCGCTGAGTATGAGGCAATACGCAAGGGAATGGAGTTGCTCATTGAAGCCGGAGCAGAAGCAGTGGAACTTTTTGGAGACTCCAAATTGGTGATTTCCCAACTCACGGACGAATACAAGTGTGAGAGCGAGTCACTCTTCCCATTATGGTTGCAATGCCGTGAGCCGATGGCACAGTTCAGGTATCTAAACTTTAACTGGATCCCGCGGTCGCAGAATACCGAGGCGAATGATCTTGCACAGATGGCTTCAGGCTACAAGGACATAGCAGATGGAACTGATGTTCAGGTACAGTTCCTGGAGGCGGACGACTGGAGAGCCGATATCTTCAATTACTTGAAAGATTCGGCTCGGGGGGCACCTAAACGGATAAGGTACAAGGCCATGAAGTATGTGCTTATTGGGGATGACATGTTCTACAGGACTTTGGAAGGGTTATTGCTCAAATGTCTGGGGCCAACCGAGGCAAATCGGCTTCTACACGAGGTACACGAAGGCGCCTGTGGAACTCACCAATCGGCTCACAAGATGAAATGGTTGATCAGGCGATCAGGGTTTTATTGGCCCACCATGCTTGAGGACTGTTTTAAGTACTATAAAGGGTGTCAAGCATGTCAGAAATTCGGGAAGATTCAGATGGTACCTGCATCAGCGATGAACCCCATCATCAAGCCTTGGCCATTCCGAGGTTGGGGCATGGATATCATTGGCAAGATCAATCCTCCATCAAGCAAAGGCCACATGTGGATTTTGGCCATTACGGATTATTTCACTAAATGGGTGGAAGCCGTCCCTATGAAGTCAGTAAACTCGAAGGATGTTATCAATTTCGTGAAAGAACATGTCCTTCATAGATTCGGGATTCCCCAAACTATCACGACCGATGGAGGTTCGGTCTTCATTTCTCACGAGTTTAGAGAGTTCTGCGAGGACACGGGAATTAAGCTGATCCGATCATCTCCATACTATGCTCAAGCAAATGGGCAAGCTGAAGCGTCCAATCAGAGCCTTATCAAGCTGATCAAGAGAAAAATCGACGAGCACCCTAGGCGTTGGCACGAGGTTTTGTCAGAAGCTTTGTGGGCTTATCGCATGTCATGTCATGGAGCGATAAAAACCTCGCCATACCATCTAGTCTATGGACAAGAAGCCGTATTGCCATGGGAGATTACGGCTGGATCGAGACGTGTCACTTTTCAGAACGATCTAACAACTGAAGAATATGCAGCCCTGATGAGTGACAGTGTTGAGGATTTAACTGAACTTAGGCTGTGGTCGCTTGAGAAAATTAAAGAGAACAAAGCCAAGGTAGCTCGTGCATATAATAAGAAGGTGAGACCAAAGGAGTTCCACGTTGGTGATCTGGTATGGGAAGCTGTATTGCCATTGGGAACTAAGGATGCAGCATACGGTAAATGGTCTCCAAGTTGGCACAGGCCATACAGGGTCGACCAAGTTTTAAGGGGCAACGCGTACATGCTTGAGGAGCTGGACGGTGTGAAATTCCCAGTGGCTGTTAACGGTCAGCATCTCAAGAAATATTTCCCAAGCATGGATGATGGACAGTGAAATATGGGGGCCGATACATGAAATCGGCCAGTAAAAAAAAAATATCCAGATTAATATTTCCCAAGCATGTGGGATGATGAACAGTGAAATATGAGGGCCGATACATGAAATCGGCCAAATAAATAAAAAAACAATGCACAGCCATCGACTCTCGAGGTTCAGACTGTTACGAGCAGGTGTCAGGTTACATGAATAAGCTACTGAAGGAATGCCTCGAAGGCACGGAGGGCGTCAGCACGGACACGATCCACCTCGGCGATCTCGGCTTCGTCATCATCGTCCTTGCCCGTCACTAGCTGCTTGCTCAGGGCACGTATTTCTGCCAGATCAGTTTTCAGTTGAGCTTTGAGGCCTTCTGCTTCGTCTTGGGAGCGGGCGAGATATCACAACCCTGGCAGGCAGAAGTGGCGTCAGTATGCGTCAAACAGGGAAGGATGAGTCGAAAGAAGCGAACATACCTCTCCTGAGATCAGGGGGATAGCCAACGGCGAGACAATCGGCTCGTGTGTTGTTGCTGAGGGCTTGGCCAGATTGGCAACCGTTTCATCTACACCTTCAGGGATTACTAGATCCAGGCTTGCGGAAGGCATCGGCACTTCCCCGACTTTCCCACTAGAAGTGTCATTCGTCTGCATGAAAGGTGCTTAGCCGATGTGAATAGCAATGAATCGGCATAAAAAAGGAGTGGTAAGAGTATGGAGGATAATTACTTTCGAAGCCTCCTGGCTCGAAGAAGAAGTTTGCAGTCCCTTGCGAGCCCTCTTGGGGCTCACAGCTTGCCCCGCCTCGACTGCTGCTCGGGGGGCAACAGGTTCAGGAACAGGCCTTTTCCTGGAAGCCGATGGTGGCACATCTGGCTGGCTCGGTGTGGTGGTTCTCTCAGAGTCTGCTGAGCTTGAATCTCCTCGATTGGATTGTGTTTCCTCGCTGGAGGTGTCTTCGATGGAGACCTGTAAGAAAGGGAGAGTTGGTAAGCACAAGCATGTTTACAAAGATAAATGAGATCAACCAAGGCATGAATCAGCGTACGTGCGAGCTCTCTGGAGAAGGGCTCCGGCGCCTCAAAGTTTTTTTGGCCACTACCTTCCTCACCGCCGTTCTTGTTTTAGTTGGAACTCGGGAGGCAGCTGACCCGGAAGTTGCTTGGCTCTTGGAAGCCGATTTTGGTGATATCGGCTGGTTCTGCATCACGACCTGTTTCAAAGGTGGCGAGTTTTTGCAGAAAAGGACCACAGGAGCTGGTGGGAGGAATTCGAAGGGGGAGCCATCCTCGTTAGTAGGTTCTGGACCATCTTGTTGCTGCAAGGAGACAGAGCAGGATATTAAAAGCATCGTCGTGAGCTGCATCAAGAAAATTTACAAGTAGCAGTACCTGTTCTACGGGGATGTCATATTCAGCATCGAGCTGTTCCAGCAATGGTCCCAGAGCTCTCCTGAAGGCATGAGTCTTCCACATCGACCACCAGTTCTCAAAACCATCGGTTGATGAAGCGAAAGTGAGGTTGTTAGGAATTGGGATGGTCAGAGCATCGAAGAAAGAATAACACCTCTGACTGGTGAGAGGATCGGGCAGGTCAGCTCTGCTCTCTGTGAGGTGGTGGAGAAAGAAATGAGGAGGTACTTGCCCAAGGCCAAATTGCCGAGCTGCTACGACCGGCTGGTAGAACTCGTATCCAGGCTTGATTATTCTGTTGGATGTGCTCATGCCAACTGGGAGGAAGCAGGGACGGATCACGGTGGAGAATAGCTGCCGAGTGCTAGTGTCATCGGCAAAGTTGTCCAGCCTGAAGGAGATTGGATTTTCAAAATTTTCCGATTCCTCCGTGTAAGGAAAGAAGATAGGATTGTCCAGGCCTTGGAAGAAAATGCTGAACCACTTGGATGCTTCATGAGGGATCAGTTTACTACCTGGCAGGCTATACAGAGCTTGGCCGTAGCTGGTGCATCAGATCTGCTTCCCTTTGGCATCTGGAAAGGTGCAACTTGCCAAAAGGGGGAAGTTTGGGATATGGTTTTGAAAGTACAGCTGAGCCCATAGTTGAATAAACCACCAAGGACCTCCTGTTTTGACTGCTATGTGGGAGGATAGTTTGACAGACATCAACTGGAGATATCGATAGACTTCTCCAAGGAACAGTTTGCCGATGCCAGGTTGAGTGCCTCTAGCAAGTTCATAGGCCAAGGAGAGATAATTCTTGGTTGGGGCAAGGGAAGGGCCACAGAATATGAAATGTTCCAGCCAGAAATTGAGGAAGGCCGTGTGTTCTTTCTCTGTGACAGGGCCCTTAGTTCTCATGTGGCTTCGAAGATAAGCACCCCAGTTCGTGCAATCTGTTTTGGAAGAAAGCTTGAAGGGGACTTTTGGCAGCATAAAAGCAGAGGGGCTGGGTGATGTGACGTCTAGACCAGTAATCATCACCACGTCTAACAGAGTTGGTGTCATGGGGCCATGGCCGAACATGAAGCAGTTCAGAGCATCAGACCAGAAGTAGCCGATGGTTTTTAGAAGATTTTCATGTTTCTCAAGGGGAGACAATGACAAAGTCAAGGCATCGGCTATTCCCGTGGTTTCCCATTGGGATTGGTAAGTTTTGGCTACCCTACTGTACCAAGAAACCCAATATTCGGGAGGATTAGGCCAGGCTCGTAAGCAGTCGGCCCAAGAATCCAAATCTAAGTTTTGGCTTACGAAGGGGATTCTGTTTGCCTCGCAAGAGATCAGATGGGCAGGACTAGATTCTGTACGGGGGCCAAGGCAGAGAGAATTTGGGAGAGAAGGATGCGGTAGCGGAATGTCTGAAACCTAAAATTTTAATGATGGGATAAAGCATTAATTCAGGTGTTTGCTATTAATTCTAGCACCGAGCTCGGATTGCGAGGAACAGTTAAGGATTACCTTCAGACCGGAGACCGCTGTGTTGGCGCTGGACGATTCCGCCATCTAATTTGCCGGCGGAGATGGATCTATGCGGTGGGGAATCTAGGGTTCGTGTCGCCGTGAGCCCGATTTGTTCAATGAGGCAATTGGAGATCTGAGTTAGCCTTTTTGAAGATGGTTGCAGGTTACCGTTGAAATTGGAAAGTGACCGCTCAGACTTGTCTAAATAAGCGACCGAGTTTGACCTTGCCAACGTTTGTGGGAAAAGCCGATGTGTTGCCATCGGCTCTTTGGGCTTTGACTTGGTTGATCATATCAAGCGTGGTATGGTGAAAGCCGATTCGTTACTATCGGCTTTTGGAACGTTGACCTATTTGACTATCGGCAAAATCAAATTGGGAAAAGCAAGCTTTGTTGATTCCAAAGACGGTTGTTTACAATGAAGCCGATTGCCTACAAAATGGAGATCTACTACTAGTACTACTACTACTAGTTCCTAATCTAGAAGGCGGCGTCGTCGTCGTCGCCGTTGCCATTGCCGCCGCCGTCTTCGCTGTCATCGGCGCTGCTGCCGGCGTAGTCCTCACCGCTGCTGCTGAAGTTGTCAGCGGGGGCCTCCTCGTCCTCGTCGTCGTCGTCGGTGTCCTCGCTGGACCCGGCGCGGAAGCGCTTCACCGGCGGGTATTCGTCGGAGGAGGTGTCCTCCTCTGCTTCTTCCTCCTCATCGGAAGAGCCGATGTCCTCGCCCCAGGACACGGCGTCGTCGGCGCTCTCCGCCTCCAGTTCCCCGTCGACGAGGAGTTGGAGGTCCTCCTCGCCGTCGGTCAGGGACTCGTCGTCCTCTGACTGGGCGGCGAAGTCTCAGTCTCTCTCGTCCCACCATTGTGGGGCGAGAGCTTCGTACGCCGCCATTGGCGGGTGCTCCGGCGTCGGCTCCCGGTTGACGGAGTCGGAGAATTGGAAGGAAAGGCCGGATGTGTTGGAGGAAGAAGAGGAGGCCATGGCGGAGGAAGAGGGTTTTTTGGCTATTGGAGAAGAATGAGGATGCAAATGGTTCGGATAGATTTAAATAAGGGGAATAGTGGAAGATGGTTCAATGCCATAGCGGTTTTCGAGAATGTGGTGCCAGAGTTGTCAAATCGTGTACTGCGGAGAAGTTGAGAAGGCGAGGCATCATGATGAGGAGGCGATATGACGGTTCTGCTCTGCAACGCGTGACCCGATGAAGAAAAAACAGAGTGGTTTTGGAATTATTATTGCCAAAACCAGGGGGGCATGTGTTATCGCCACATTTTGGCCAAATGAGGAGATGGGCCGTAATCAAGATGGGCTTGGAGGCTGGATCGGCCTTGCGCGTGGATTTGGGCTAATTGCCCGTGTATCTGTATATTATGATAGATTACGTTTCGGTTTAAACAAGAGATAGAGTTGTTAGGTTTATTCCAAAGATAGAAAGTCTCCGGACTATAAATGTGTACCTAGGGTTATTGAGAAAGGAGGACGATCACGTTCACAACAACCACAATCTCGGCGCATCGCCACCCCTTGTTTCGAGGGTTTCTTTCAGGTAAGCGTCGTGCTGCCTAGATCGCATCTCGCGATCTAGGCAGCATCTGCTTATGTGTTATTTGGTGTTGCTCGTACTGAAGCCTTGTTGATGGCGAGTAATACTGTTATCATAGATCTGTTTGGGCTAGCATCGGTGCTTTTGGTTATGTTTGCTTAGTCATGCTGCCCCTAGAGATCTCGCTGCCTTTGTACCTATTTTGGGTGTAAGGGCAGCATCTTGCTTGATCTTTATTCAGTCGATTCAATCTGTCATAGTTGTTCCTTGTTCTCCAAGGATTAGTTTGATATCCGCTTGGTTAGGCCTCACAAACGGGTTGAACGATCCAGTAGTACGTAAGGATATGGTTTGCCAATTCGAGAGGAGTTGTTCCGGGAGTTGACTCTACGTTGGTTTTTTGGCCTCCTCTAGGGTTAGTTTTCTGTTATCTTTCGTATCTACCAGGCTCAATTACGTGTGGGATGTTCCAATTATGTGGTGAAAGCGTTAAACTGTCGTAGATCGATTTGACTTGTATTGATAAAGCAAAACCCCATGTTATCGTAGATCCAATGCAGATCCATGGGACAATCGGCTACATGAGCCGATTCACAGGGAAACCTGAGAGCCGATCGAGGCTCGTATTTAATGTTTACGTGTCTGCCATGCAGGAAACTAATCGAAGCAATCCATCACCTTCCTGATCAGGTATAGGTCAGGTGGCACGCCCTTGCATCAGCCAGGACGTGTGCCGGAGTTTTGCGGGCCGTTGCCCGAGGGACCAGGGCCCACCAGCAGTTCTGGGAGCCTCCCGGCTCTTCGTGTTGCTCGTCGCTGCTCGCCGGTGGGTTTTGACAGGCAACACACATACACATGAGTGAATAATGCTATACATGGGTGAATAAGGCTATCTTTGACATTTAAAAATAAATGGAAGCAGCAGGCATGCAAATTAGTATATGTTATATCAATTCAACACGAATGAATCTACCAAATGCAACCAGGCATGCAAACAATTTGAATAACACATCTCCATTACACATACACCCCATCTGAAAATAATGTAGTGTCTACACTATGCACTACACCAACACATGGCATTACATGTATTCTACTGTAGCATCTGCTCGTGGAGAAATAAGAGTCACTTAGGAAATGATCCCACTAAAGCACTACACATACATTAAGATACTACTAAACCAAGTGCAGTAATTATTCTGTTCTTATCTAATCATTAGCAAAGCAGTAGCTAGCACCGAGGCCAGCATGAAAATCACCGCCAAAGAAACTCTAGTAGTGCAATAACTATACTAAGGGATCAAACAACACATAGTACAGATGCACATGTAGTTTTATATGCACAAGGGATTTAGATAATTAGCTTCGTACCTCGTAGAACCACACACATATGCAACATTCTATGACCCATAACACTTAGGACGAGTGTTTGTTTCAAAACTGGTAAGGGAAATGTACACGTAATTGAATTACACTGTTAATGTAAACGTAATGAGAAAAACAGCAATTTGTTTGGCTACTTCTCCGGTAACCCTCGCATCTCGCACATGAGTAGGAGCTCTTGGCGGTGTCTCGCGCGCGTCCATGGTAACAGGCGTTTGGCAGAGAATGGGAGGCGTTTTGGGCTGTATCATTACCTGATTACACAGGTTCTCCGGCGGAATCAAATTTATAATAGGCTGGTATCCGATAACGCTGTATCAGATTACAGCGCAACCGAAAGAAACAGGATCTAATGGGACCGCTTAACGCTGCAATCAGGTTACGTTACAAAACCACGAACCAAACACGTCCTTAGTAAGTAGCTAAAAGGGAACAGATCTGGTTAACATCCAGACTCAGGCATAACAACATTAATCAAATGTTAAAATTAAGCTACAGCTAGATAGCACTACTAGCAAAAGAGTTCACAATCTGAAGCAACCAAAAATACCACAGCTGGAGGGCGTAAGATTACCTCAACGCCGAACATAATGGTGATGCCATACATCCTGGACACCTCATGCTCGAGGAAGCCCCTATCGTCCACCGTCGAGCAGCAAGACGATGCCGATGGCGGCAAGGACGGCGTCATCTCCGGTGACACCAGCATCATGCTGTATCCACCGCCTGTGGAAACTCGGAGGACAGATGGCGCAACCAGCCACAAAAGCCTTCCCTGCCAATTATAGTCAGAAACTAATCACTTTATTATTTTTTCAGCAAGTAAAAAGACAAGGGAATACTAGATAGCAAGCATGGCAGCGATCGATACAAATAATACATATATAACATACAAAGAATATCCAATAGAACCATGCTTACATATCATGTACTAAGGGAGAAATAAAAGGCAGCACATGTACATTCAGTGCAGCCTACTGTAAAAGAAGAATAAATGATCAGCAAAATGGCAGCATTGCTCTACAATTTATGGTTACTCAGTGGCAGACTTGTGAGTCTTCTTACATGCCTGATTAAATTCAAACCAACAAATTCAGTTGCAAGTAAATGGCGGTAATACACAAACAGAAGGCAAACATCATTTTACAAATTTCATCGCCATACATAGCAGGTAATCCCTGAATTATACGGGTGATGAACACTGTTTAGACAACCTTAGTTTGCATTTTCATCGGCTTTTAGATAGCAAGAGGAGTATATAAGGTGAATTTTGTTATGCTGTAACTAAAACAATAGGACATCCAAGTTGCATCAGGACTACTCCAAGAAAATATTTTATCCATAACAAAGAAGACTACCTAGGTTGCAAAAAACAAATGCATCTCACGTCAGCAACAAAATTCATGAATGTTGTACTGGATATTGTAACTGAGGAGAACTAATAAGCAGACGACACACAAAAATAACACTAGGAATAGACCTAGAAAAAGATCAGGGATTTACCTCCATGTGGTAGAACCACCTCGAATAAGACATGCAACAACACCCATGCACGGGTCTTCAGCTAGGCCGTGGCAGGGTTGCCCACATGCCTCTCGACACTAATTCCAGGCCCACATGCCTCTCGACACTTGCTCCAGACGGCGGGGAGGCTCAAGCAGGAGGATGCACAGTGTGGTGGCGATGCTGGTCGCCATCCAGCATCGACGCCGGCATGAGCGCAGCTCTGCTGCCCACTCGCCGACGACGCCCCGCACAATCTCTCCCCCATAGTTGCTCAAGATAAGGTCTCCCACAAACCCCATAGAAATAATTCATGCTATGGCAATTGATAAACAGAAGGCACTATATTGATCTGACAAGCCAATTTTAGCTACATGAGCATCCAAACATCACATATCTACTATAATTGTTACATAGTGAATACTGAAATAACCAAAGGTTAACTCTTTGAAGACTCATCCTGCAAAGAATAGCTCTAAATGCCACAGACTAATTTTGCATAAAGCCAGGACATTGTTGAAGCCAAACAGCAGGCTATGAGTCACAAGCATGTTACTTATCATAAGAAAGTAAATATTTAACAACAGGAACATAGAGTTTCCAGCAGACAACTGTGCCTCTTTTAGGTCATACCTTGGACGGAGGACCAGCAGCACAAACATTGCCTCACATTCAACTAAACTAGTAAAAGCAGAGACCACGGCAAAATGGAATACTATAGGAAAACCACCTAGAAATAGGATTACTCTGCCAACATTTAGCCTATCAAGATTCATTTTATAACTTACCAACATATGCATCTCACCAACAATTGTTCTGAATGTTCTAATTGGATCTTGCGATTCAGAGAAGAACTAATATGAAGATAACACGCAAAGCAACACACTAAAATTATACCTAGAGATGAAGGAGCCACCTCCCTGTGGAAGAACTAGACGATGAAAACATGCAGCATCAGCTAGTAGACTTGGTTGTCAGCTAGGTCGAGGCAGGAGTGCTTGCATGCCTCCCGGCTGTTGGTCCGGGCGGGATGGAGGCCCGAGCAGGAAGGCACGTGGCATGGGTCGTTGTGGTCGCCGCCTGCGGTCCTGAACAGGTCCTCCCACTATCTCTATCTCCCACCGGCAGACACGTAACCTACCTTTGTGCTCCACCTACAATTTCACCAACTTCACAATAATATAGCATGAAATTTACATAAATAGGAAATAACATAACTACTGAAGCAATATTCCAGTGATTCTCAACATAAAATGTCCATTGGCTCAACCAACATCTAGACCTGATTATATACTACAGTTACAACACAATCATGTCTAAAAATCTAAATTTCTATTACACCCATTTGACAATAGCTCCAAGACCCAAGAATTATATCATTCCTTAAAAATTATAGCAAGCTCTGAATCTACCAGAGGATAACATTTAATTGTTGCATTACAATTATCTAGAAATATTGTGATAATCTTGTAAAAATGACTTGGCAATCTTTATCTATACAATTTCAGTAAAGTCATTACTTAACACATGCAAAAACACAGAATGTTATCACTTGGAATTTGGACCAGTCCCCATCGTCTTGTAGTGCTAACATACTATAAAAGGGGAAAACAATTAATAACATTTAAATATCGATGCTACAAATTTGCACACATGCTTTGTTTCCTTTTTCCGAGGCTAAGCTTTTTTTCCTTTCGTCAATAAAGAAGACAATTTCTAATCTAATATTCCAACAGGACATCCCTTGGCAGCTTCACGTTCCCGTGATACCCTACCGGACAATTTCTAATACCCATCTCACATATATATTATTGGACATGAATAAAATCATGCACATAAGACAAATGGCAGTTTTCATTTTTTTATAAGCTAACTATATGACAAAGTAGTGCCAAATATTGTTGGCTGGGTTAAATCCTGCACTATTTTATGGCAGTTATGTTGTGCTTAAAGACACCCCAGCAATACAAGGCACAATATACTCATGGTTTTTAAAGCGTCCGAGCGCTTTAAAGCGCGCGCGAAGCGAGGCGACGCTTTACGGTAATTACTAAAGCGCTAGCAGAAAACCTCTCTCTGCCCTCTCCACCAAAACACAGAGCAGCTGAGCGGGAGAGGAAAGAGACCAGGAGGGGGAAGAGGAGCAATACCTTGGTTCCCTGCTGGGGAATTGCGTCGCCAGGTGGAGGAGAAGTGCTGGAGCTTGGCCGGAGTGGAGGAGGCCGGCGGAGGAGGGAGTAATTGCCCGGAGCAGCCCCAGATCTGGAGGACGAGGAGCTGACCGCCAGAGAGGGAGAGAGCTCTATCTCTCTCTCTCTGAAACGTTCTGTGAAACCTAGGTCTGAGAACCCTCTCTCCCCTCTCTTTTCCCCCCAGGCAGCCCCAATTTCCCTCCAAGCTTTGGCCTCAATTTTGGTTTGCCGCTCCGCTCGTTCTGTTTTCCCGCTCGAGCTCTGTAGGCGTCCGAAGCAGGGAAGAAGACGACGCTCTGCTCGCTTTGACGCTTAATTGACGCTTTGTAGACGCTACAGGACGCTTTACTCAGAAAACTAAAGCGACGACGACGCTTCTCGCTGCCAGGGCGCCTCGACGCTAAGGCGTCGCCTAAGCGACGCTTTAAAAACCATGAATATACTAACTGTTGAATACGATTTTTGCATACAACAAAATTAGATGTTGGTAACAAAAGTTGTTATCTGTATTATCAGGTAACCATATGATCATAGTTTTAAGGCGCCGGTAATCGAGAGAGAGAGAGCAAGAGGAACGAGAGAAGCTAGCAGCGACAGCGCCTCTTGACGCCCACCTGTCCTGCCGAGTTCCGATGCGTCCAGATCTGCACCACCACAAAGTCGCCACTCCTCCCTGCTTCGTGTTCTTCACCGCCATGTATGCATCGCCTACTTCCCCCGCCAGCTTCACCTCTCTGGTCACCCTTTACCCTCTCACTTCTCTTTGCTATTCTTCCCAGCAAGGTGCTCTGTTTTTTACTCTCTCTGGTCACCCCTTCACCTCTCCATTCTCCTTGCTGTTCTTCAGATGTACTCTTCCTTATTGCTACACCTAACCCTCTGCTCCGCTTCCACCCATTTTTTTGTACTCTTTAATCCCTTCTTGCAGCAAGTAAGTGATCACGTACTCTGATGGATCTTGGAGCTGCTAGAGCATATGGTCCTACACAGAGGGCTAGCTTCACAGTATGTTTTCTGGCCAGATTTACGAAGGAAAGTTCTTGTCCGGTGTATGTTGTGCAGTCAGAAAAGCCATGCTGGATTAGGAAATCCATGCAAAACACAGGAAAATGCAAGTTTTACATATGTTCCCCATGCTGCAGCCACGAATATGACTGCTATAACGCCAAGGTGCAACCAGTTAACATGTGCACAACATGTCTACCATGAAAAACCAAGATATTTTTTGGTCAAAAATCCTATGCTATCCAAACAAAGCAAAACAAGGTGTGTTTACTATTAGTGCAAATAAAAGAACATGAAGCAATATATGTCAATGCAATTATATAAAAATGGCTAGGTTAATATAAATAAACTAGCCTGGGTCTGCTGAAGAAGCACGTCCTTGCAAAAGATTAGAAGGTGATTATGTGTTTTCATGACCAAACCCAACAACATGATGGACTAGCTAAGCATAAGCACAAGATTAGAGATACCATTACAGCCAACAACGAGACCCAACACGATAAATAAACATGGATATTTATTTATCACCCAATCACCACTTTACCAAAAGAGCATCACTACAACCAAAATAGCATAAGTCACTATGCATTATATTTCAGCTTTTATAAACTACTAGAGAATAAATAAAATCCGCTGAGAGCATGATATTGAGATCAGACATTATGTCACAAGATAAACCATATTGCTAACAAACACCAAGAATGCACCATTCAACGTCTCATGTACTTCAATATATGCACACGAGTCTAATCCAGTGAAGTGTCAACTCTGTTCTTACCTTACCACAACACAAGCAAGACAGCCCGACAATGTGCCCTGCTTCTCCAACTCGATAAAGAAGCGGGTTTTATGCCCAAGAAAATCTTGTTGTTTCATGGCTAGCCCGATCCCTCCCGGGTGAAAGGCCTGGCACCAAAATTCAGTCAATACACAACCAACTCAACACAAGGAATAGGTTATGATTGAACTATCAGCAGCAAAATAATAAATGGCACAGTAAAAACATGTCTTTAACTTTTGAGAGCCGAAGGTTCTAATCTTTCTGTATACACACGTAGCTGGTTCTGCACATGAAAAATCTTCTGATATCTGAAAATTGAGAGCCTAAAGTTCTCAACTTTTCACATACAGGTACAACTGGCTAATTGCATCTACATCACTTCAAGCTAGACCAAACAAAAAGGTGTGTCTACCATCAGGGCAAACAAAAGAACATGAAGCAATATATACCAATGCCATTATAAAAAAATAGACAGGTTATAGATATAAATAAACTAGCATCCAGCATGAGCAGCTGGATCTGCTCAAGATGTACATACTTGCAAGAGATTAGAAGGTGATTCTATTTTTGTGTGACCAAACCCACTAGCATGATGTAGCTAAGCATGCCCACCACCAGCACAAAATCAGAGATACCATCACGGCCAATACCGAGACATAGAAAACAAGAATATTTATTTATCACCCTAATTACCACTTATTCACCAACTATCACTACGACCAATATAGCACAAGTCATTATACATGATATTTCAACTTACATAAACTAGTGAATAAATAAATCCACTAAGAGTATGATAATGATCTCTGACATAATGTGGCGAGATAAACCGTATTGCTAACAATCACCAAAAATGCACCAGTCAAGGTTTCCTGTACTTCAAATACATGCACACGAGTCTAATCCAGTGAAAGGGTCGCTCTGTTCTTACCACAGCACGAGCGAGACGGCCCTAATGATGCCCGGCTTCTCCAACTGAATAAAGATCGATTTTTAAGCCTGAGCAACAAATGTTGTTTCATCGCTGGCCCGATACATCTCTGGTGAAAGGCGAGGCACCAAAATTCAGTCAATAAACAGCCAACTGGATACAAGGAATAGGTTATGATTTAACCCTCAGCACCAATATAATAAATGGCCACCATAAGCACAGTGCAAGAAAAATGTCCGCATATTAGCTTGACGTTCAAGATTTATTTAGTCTTAACAAGCAGTTTACATCAGAAACCTGAACATTCTTTCTCGACATCTACTTAGTGATTGCACACTACAGTGCTGCGTGTTCATAGTAAAGCTACGTTAGCATGTTGTAATGTATTGCAGTGCCGCCAACAAAATCAGCACTATCAATGAATTCTTCGATTACAAATGCGATGAGGAATTGAGGATCTAACCTACTATGAAAGTATAATTTGACGGCACATGTGGATGTTGCCTTCCTCTATGTTTTCATATATCTCCAACTTTCATGCTAATAATATTACTAGACTCAAACTAAAAATGCTTACTTTCCGAAAAGATAAACCATGAGACAGTATGCACTTGGGTTGCAACATTCAACTTTTAAGATAAAGAACCAGCCACTAAAGCAAAGTTCCAATGGGATGCCTCAGTAATCAAAGCAAGACTCACCAGCATGTGCCGGCCTGGCGGCCTCGAAGACCAACAGCCTTCTTGAAACGTGCAGGCTGACCAAAGCCAACTTTGTCCTGTTATGCCGGTGACGCTGACCTTGGTGTGCCGGGGAAGCACCGTGAGCACCGGGGCAGAGATAGCATCCAAAAGAAGAACACACGTCCTTCCAACAAATAGAAGGTCACCAATCTCCATCTTCCCATCGACAAGTTTCACGCTTTCATCTCTTACACTGAAGTGAAGAAGTTTCCTTGGCTGCAGTTTTGACTGCACAAAGCACAATCATGTAAGATTATGGTTTATGATTAAAACATATTCAGATGATGAAATAGACAGGTAGTCACTGTATAGTAAGGTACGCAACATAAAGAAAGAGCACTCAGCACCCAAAAAATCTGTTTGCATATGCTAAGTGCATCATGGCAGAGACAACATAAAGGCACAAGCATGTGAATGCATAAGCTATTAAGGTCATAATGGTAGTGGTGTACATATGCAGAATTAAATATTTACACCCTATCAACTAACAAGGAGTGAAACGGTGTTTACCGGACCATGCATGATAGTTACGTCAATTTTGTGGAAATATAAGCTGCATTTCAAAAGAGTACCATCTAGGACTAGATTTCCTCAACAAGCACACGTCCAATAATAAAGAAACTGAGAAAATCCTTAAAAATTTACACACAAGATTAATCAGCCAAGTGCAGACCTGACTTGATGTCAATGCTCCTTGTGGCGGCAAGGGATCAATAAGCGAGCAGCAGCAGGTCGGCGACCTTGTTGCGGTGGCGGTGGTGCATCCAGAGGAACAGTGTCAGTTCCTCGTGCTTGTCCCAGAAGACACAAGCTTCTACTCCAGGTGGATGTAGGCCCTGCGAGCTCCATGGACAGGCTTGGGGTATTCCATGTTTGATTTCCTGCAGTCCACACCAGAAAAATCAGCGAAAAGATGAGACGTGCACAAGAGTAGATGTAGAACATGAAGTGATGTACAACATGCAAAAGAAACTCATATCTATCTATTCACTGTTAACTCATAACTAATTATTCTCCCTAAGAACACATCTAAATGTAGACGTGAGCTGCTATGTATAACTTCTTTGTGCTGCTATCATATTGTAACACCCCACTTTTTGTAACCCTGATTAAGTCGTGTTTAGTGAGCCAAAAATGAGGGCCAACAAAAACTTTTTGAGCAAACCTCTGGAAGTACTCCTTCTTGCTTGTTTGTCTTGGTTGTTATGTCAATGATGTCTGCTTGAGTTGTTTATTGAACACCTTTGTGAACCAACACAACCCTTGTGCCCTTGTGATCATGCTTTTATTTATGCTTCTAGCTATTTTCCAAAACCATTATCTTGGCAAACTCTCCTTTTTATTCAAATTACTTTATTTATCCAAATAAGCGCCAAGATTTATTTTCTTGAGACAAAGCTTTTATCAAAACTAAGTATTCACAAAATTATCTGGACCTACAAAGTAGAGTGGTCCCACTATTTTACAAACTTTTAATTTGTTGATATTCATAAAAGGATTTCAAACACCTTTGAGAAGACTTTACAAAGGAGATGTTTATGTCTCCACTTGTTTCTAAAACTATCTACCAAAGCCTTACTCCTTTATTTGAAACTCTTCTCTACTTGACCATGGCATGACCATTGAGCACTGGTTCAATCATTGTTTCTGGTAATGCTAGATTAGCTGCAAATGATTGACCTTGTGTGGTGAGTTGACTTTGTGTGACTTTATTTTGACTTTGATGAATTGCTTGAGTGTAGATATGATCCTAAGGTAGGTCTGTGACCTAACCTATGAAAAACCCAGCAGTTAATATCTTGTCCTATGTAAGTTATTTTCATCCTATCTTTCAAATGAAACCCACCTGGTTATTTTCATCTCACTCTTAAATTCCTAACTCTAATGTCTTAGTCTTATCATGAGATATTAGGAGCACCATTTTGAGGGATCTTAAAACTAATCAAAACTAGCCCAAGGAAAACACCCCTGGTGTTATTATGATCATCTACATCCCATCTTAGAAGGCTCCTCTCAGTTATCACGGAATATTTTCTTACAGACATTTTATCAAACACCTAGTGTGTAGACCATCTTAGTGTCTGTTAACAGATTCAGTTTTCTGACACTTATATTAAGCTCATATATTCTATCTATGACAATGTACCTTCCTAGAACTCATATTTGGCATATGATCTTCCATTCTTTCCATTGCCACCTAGCCATTTGAGGCCATCTGATACTTGCTCTAATTCTGTTTCTGACCCTAATCAAATCACCGACCATTTGACTATTATCATATGCACTCTTGCTCACACTTCTAGAATTCGAAATAAATTGTTCAGAGACCATTCTTTGACCTATTCCTCTTCCTTTTGATATACTCTAACTATTTATGCACTTGCATGTGCATTTTGAAGCAGGCCACCTATTTATGTGACTAGGTTTTGAACCCTAGTCAAAAACTGATTTCACTTTCTAGTTTTCCTTGATCCTCTTGAAAATTAGTCAACTCTCATCATGAAATTCCTCCACAAGTTCATTTGCTCTCTACTAGTATTGGGAAATGTTATTCTTGCACAATATCACTTTCCCTCCATCAAATTAACTATTTCTCTGTCTCTTCTTTCTTGCTTAATGCAATGCATATGAATGGTACCTATATTATTTCATGCACTTTTGATTCTCATCAAGCTTTCTAAAAATCTCCTACCATGTTATCCTACTCCCATAAAACCCTATGGACCCAAAACCCTAGATTCCCATTTTCAAATATTCCAAGATCTTGCTCAATTTATTTATTGGGCAAACCTTCAAAGTAAAAATATTGGTGACCGCAATATATGCAAAACTAGACATGGCTCTACCCAATCAACCTATTACCCCCTCTAATTCTATCACATCTATATTTCTTGGAGATAATCACGCTAACCCAAAACCAAACTTGATCTATGCATGCATCAAGTTCTATTTCCATCCCTAGTTACCTAAACCATTTTCAAACTTCACTAAACCACTCCATTGACATAACCAGCACCCTCACTTATCCCTGGACGAAGTCTACTGTAGCAGCATCTCTCCCTCTTGTCTTTAGTGGTTGGAAGTAAGGAGAATAGGATCCATGCCAACACATTGTCTATCACCAAAAAAATTATATTGCAGCCTTCACCCCTCTGTTCCTGGCCAAGCCAGCCATCCAGCTGTACCACACTCACCCTCTCCACCGCCCTACTTGACCAACCATAGCCTTCACTACCCCTCCCATGCCCATATGGACCTAGTCCACCGAGATCCCTAGCTCCATGTATAAAAGAGCACAAACGTTCTCATCTCTCAGCTGCTGGCTCATTTCACTCCCTCACACTCTCTCTCTAACCCCAGTTGCCCAGTATTCTCCCCCTTCTCTCTGTTGGGCGAGGAGAAGAAGAAAGTTCCATCACGATCTGCGGGGAAGAGGAGATACTTGCCGCTGATCTGGACCCCTTCCGACCCTTTCTTTTGCCTAAGTTTACTCCCCTCTGTAATGCAAACCTAACCCTACCCTTATTCTTGATCTAGGAGCCCCGGAGGGTGGACCTCGATGAGCCCCGAAGCAAGCTTCGTTGCCACCGACGCGCAGATCATCATCCCGGAGTCCGACCCGCCCTTCTCGACCATCGCCGAGCTCACCACGACGCGTCGCGCCCCCTCGTCGCCTCTGCTTGGCCGGAGGCTGCCCCCAGGAGCGCCGCCGCCCCCGCCGGGACCCAGCTAGGGTTTCGTCCATGGCCTCCCGTGGCCAGTGGAAGAAGATGAATGGGGGCCGTCGATCCCACTTTAATCGGATGGCCCCCGATCCCAGCGTACCGCTTCGGCCTCTTCGGTCGCTGACCGGCGGGCCCCGCCTGTCGGGTGGTTGACCGTGGCCTTCCCCCGTGCTGCAGGTGAAACGGGCCGGAACCCGGCGGACCAGCCCAGATTGGTCCCAATCAGGCCCGCATCTCTTTTTTTTAGAAGAAAATCTTTTAACCTTTTTCGCAGATCTGCAAACTTGCAAAATTCATAGAAAAATAAATATGAACTTTTTTTGAATGATTCCAATTTTCACGTGAACCTTACAGTATTTCCTAACTCCTAGTACTGCATGCATAATTTTTAGGGTATTAGAAAATATCTGTGATTTATTTGTTGTATATCTAGGGCTTTATCTTCATAAATCCAAATCTGGAGTTGTGTGTGCTGAAAATGTTTGATTCCAATTTTCAGAGGTGCATTGTTGTTATGTGAAACTATAGGGACTGGATTTACTATTTTAGAAGTATTATAATTCCTGTAGTAATTATCTTAGCGATGCTTGGGTTTCACATTGTTTTATTTATTGTGCTCAATAGAAATATTACTTTTGAGTTATTCCAACTTTCAGTGGTAGCTTATTGTGTTATCTTGCTTGACTCACTGGTTTTGCTATTTTAGAACTTTTATTCTTGCAGTAATAATTGAAATGGCATTGTGTGTAATTAATTTTAGGAAAATCACCACTTGTAGTAGAAAGGGAGTTTTGTGTTGAATCCAACTTTGTTGGATTATGCTTTGGAAGAGCTTTCCAGAGCACTTTACCTCATATTTTTCTAAAACTCAGAGAATATCTGAGGATTATTTTGGTGCTCTAGTGTTATTTCCCTATTGTTTAATTCATAGGAATTCAACCCTAAATTGTTTTTCAGTAAATCCAACTTTGTGAGGTTCTTAAGATTGTTGTCAACCTGCAAGTATGCTGGGTGTGATGTTTGATCCATTTGACTTCCTGCATGCTTAATAGGGGTGTTATGGTGTTGTGTTGCTTCAAGTAAGAAACTCTAGTTTCTAATAAGATTAATTGTTAATTAGGAACCTGTAAAATCTTGTTTTGATTTCTAAACTTGTTTGTTTCCGATACTCCTTGCTCGCTTAGTATTGAGTGCATGAATTGTTGTGACTTGTGTATGCATGTATATTGATTGTGTGCTTTTATTCTCCGGCGTTAGATTCGAACGACGAGTGTGCGGAGGAGGGAGAGGTCTTTGAGTATCAAGAAGAAGAAGACCAGGGACAAGCTATTAAGGCAAGCCATCTACTTGTTCATATCTGAATCCTATCATGGCACTATGCATTATCCTACTCTTACTCTTACTACTATGCATTGTTTTTCTTATATTGCTAATTATCCCTAGTTAGCAATAGATGGTGACTTAGCTCCACAGGTCACAATGTTATCATCCATGGAGGATGACTCCCTTACCACCTATCATTACCCCTGATTGTAGAGGCTCGATGATTAGCATCGAAGTCTTTGGGAAACACTTGTAGTGGAGCCAAAAACTCTAGGATGGGATAACTTCCGGAAAAGTTTCGAAAATGGTTACGAAAACCTTGGGAGTAGTACCTACTCCACTGAAATGTTTTCTAAAGGATTTTGGGTCAAATGGACACTTGGGTTATGGAGGAAAGGAGTTGGTGGATTCAAAAAAAAAAGCATCGGTGTTTCTTTGTAGTCGCTCGAAGCAATTAAACAGTGCAACCACATTACCCGGTATGGGACGGGCTTAGTTTGAAGTCTATCTGCCTTAGTGCGGGGAGCCTCGCACTATATAAGGGTCTGGAGGACCCCGGAATCCGGGTTGTCGCAAGTCATGGGCAACAGTGTAGCGGGCCCGCCAATAGTGTAAAACTATTCGAATAGCCGCGTCCTCGGTCATGGACAGTTGTGGAGATCACTACATTGCCCAATGTCAGGATTTGGTTTTATAAATGGTTTTCCAGAAAATAGAGAAGGGTGCCGGACGGAGTACTCGGAGGGTACTGTCGTGGCACGGTTATGGTTCGGAGTACTTGCAGGGTACTGCCGAAGGAATGGAAGTGGTCATGTGTGATTGACCGGAAATTAATAAGGATGGTGGTCATGTTTGATTGACCGCCGGCTTTTCTCTTGAAAAGGGAGTTTCCCCCTTTCCTAGAGCTTTTGCAAAGACTTCTCTTGTAAGTATCTTCTTTGATAAGGATATAGGGATGTCGTATGACATGCTATATCAACATGAGAATCTTTCTACAAATCTTCTTTAATAAGGATATAGAAATGTCGTGGGACATGCTATATCGACACGTGAAGTTAGTAGCACATAGTTGCTGAAACTAAGCCAACCCTTGCTACAGCCATATAGCATGTGAATAAATTTCCTCTCTTAGATGGTTTGCGAGTACAATTCCAAAATGTACTCACGGCTTTGTCCCTGGCTATTAACTTGGCCAGATTATGAAGAAGGTTATGAGGATGATGGTGAAGAGTTCGACGACGCCGGTGCGAACTAGGAACGTCTCCCAGTCAGTTGCCTGTAGGGTAGTAGGCATGGCTTGGGTCATCAACACTGCTTGGTATCCGCTGCTTAGTTGTAAACTTGCCCTGCGTGGCATTATCGGTCTTGGTCATGTGACCAATTGTGAGACTTTATTTCGGTACTGTAATGGATGATGTAATTCTATTATCAACTCGGATATGTGGATTCACGACACACTGATCATGGGATCGTGAATTGTATGCATATCGGGTATTTCGGATGGGTAATCCGGGGTCCCCACAATTCCTGTGTATGACCGGTATGACCGGCTGTGAGCCCGGTCATACTGGCCGGAATTACTGTGAATGCCCGGTCATACCGGCCTATAGCCCGGTATGACCGGCCGTACAGAAACAGCTGGAATTTTTGGATTTTCTTCTCGGCAGTGTATGGAGAAAAAAAGATGTGGCATTTTTGTGGAAAAGAATGGGAATAGATTTGAGCAATGAGTCAACTAAAAACTTTGATCCCCTCTTAATAGTGCGGGATCCCTATACTCAAGAACAAAAACCGGAAAAAGAAGAACTACCGTGATGCGCTCTTCCGGACTCCGTCTTCGAGTTTTTTTAACTCCCTTTTCCCTTTTTGCACTATGATCCGACACCATAAGAGGAAGAGAGAACTTAACCTGTAGATGAACTTGATTTAAACAATTAGTTCTCTCTAACCTTGTATTCACCAAATACCAAAATAAAGATTAAGGGTAAAAATGCCCTTACAATCTCCCCTTTTTTGGTAATTGGTGACAACAAGGTTAAAGCTCGCAACAAAATAATGGAAGGCCATAAAAGAGCTCCCCCACAAACATATCACCATTGCAAGCATAAAATGGATATCACCAATAACTCAAATATATAATAGTGCATTAAGATTCAACACAAGATATCCATCACATAGTCTCAAACAAGAACCAAATAAAGCAAAGTCTCAACACGATACGAAAATAAAAAGTTTTACATGCCAAAAGAAACAAAAGAACAACCGAGGCATGTAAACTATAGCCCATAGATAGACCCGCGAGCAACCTAATATACTACTTCTCCCCCTTGGCAACAAGTACCAAAAAGGGAAAAGAGACTAACGACCACCCAAGAAGATCACGCGGCGCCGGTCGTCATCGTCGTCCTCGTCGTCATCCTCATCAGAAAAGAAGTCCTCATATCCAACCTCGGGAAAAGCGAACTCGGGAACGGTGAGAACAGGAGGATCCTCATCATCACTAACTTGGTCATCACCAAGGGCACGGAGACGGTCCTTATACTTCTTGGCATGAGCATGTGCAAACTTGTTGTTAGTCACAACTTCTTGAGCATGAAACTTGCACATGTTGAAAATAGACCGTTGAGCCTTCGCCATGAACTTCTCAAACCGACTCGGTGGTGCCACCATGGGCACGGGAGCCTTCTTCTTTGTGTCAAACCGAGGACACCACTTCTTGTGGGGACTGTCCATATGAATGTCCCGGTCAAACGTGTGCTCGATCATGGCTTGAATGAAAGGACCATAAGGAAGGCTGCGGTCTTGAGTGAAAGAAGCAAGGCGCATCTCATGGAAGATAAAATCAACAATATTGAGTTCTCGGTCCAGTTTTGTCATTTCCAACATAAGATCAATAGGAAAGTTCCTCACCGAGATATAGTCGCCACCCTTAGGCACAATAGTCCATGTGAGGCACTTGAAGAGTAAGGCATACTTGGGTATCATGGCGGTGGCGGTACCAAAGGTCTTTGTAGCACATCCGGGAGGGTAGAGAGGTGCAAGTTCCTTTGGGTGCATGGCAACCCCATGGGCAGCATGATCATGAATTCTATATCCTTGTGACCCATCAAGCTCTAAAAGAGAGGCAAACTCCTCAAAGGTGCAAGAGAGGCGTTTCCCATTAGTCATCCAATGCACAGCCCGTGGTGTCTCCGTGGTGAAGTAGCAAGTGGCATAGAATTGAAGAATAGCCTCCTCATTCCAATCATGGCAAAAGGTCAAGATGCCCTCCAGGCCTTTAGCATCAATGATGTCTAACACACCTTGCCCAAACTTATCCTCATGCTCGACAATGTATTGAAGGTCAACACGCTTCTGAGGAGCACACATATGGCGCCGCGGAGACAAGCAAATGCTCTCATAGATATCTTGTTGCTCAATCTTCCAAAAGCGATGATCAAAGGCGGTCCGTTGGTCCGTCCTACGGGGAACAAGGGAGTGACGAACTTCAATAAACTCATCATTGGACATTGTCTTGTAATTGACCACCGAATGCGTCTTATCCTTTTTGGGCACACACCACACCATCCGCAAACCGGTAGGAGCCTCCAAGTTCTGGACAACCTTGCGAGAGGTGCCTTTGCCGCCGGCAAGCTTCACAAAATCCTCATCTCCAACATCCTCTTCCTCTTCCTCAATCTCATCCACACGGGTGGCACCGCGCTTATGCGCGCGAGCCTCTTCTTCACTATCATCGGAACCACAACGAGCACGACCACCTGTGAGATAGAAGATAAGTAGACAAGGTAAGCACATGGATTCAATGGAGAGGATGAAAGAATCAATGGAGCCATGGCAATGGTGATGAAGGAACAAGAAGATGAAGGCAAAGCCCGAAGAAAAATGGACTCACCACGGCGAGAGGCGCCGGTCGAGAAGGATGATGCGCCGGTCGAGAAGGATGATGCGCCGGTCGAAGAGGAGCCCCTCTTCCTCCCCATAGCAGCGGCAAAGGGCGGGGAAGACCCGGCACCACCGACATCCACCCGGGCATCCCTAGACACGGATGGGGGTACGAGCAGAGAGGAAGGGCAGCCGGCGGTCAAGGGAAGTGGAGGGCGGCCGGCGGTCAGTGGAGAGGATGGGGGAGAGCGGGGCGGCTGGCTGGGAGGTGGCTGGGAGAGGCGGCTGGGAGGGGCGGTGGCTGGGAGGCGGCCGGGAGAGGCGGCTGGGAGGGAGGCTGGGAGGGGGCGTGGGAGTGGTGAGGGGGGGCGGTGGGGAAAGGGGCGGCGGTGGCTGGAGGGGGCGGCGGTGGCTGGTTGGACGAGAGAGGCGAGATGAGAGATGCGACGGCTGGGAGATTGAAGGAAAAGTATCGCCGCGTCGACCGGTAATGCCGCCTGGGAAGTGATTGCCCGGTCATACCGGGCTGACCGCCGGTTGCACCGGCCAAAATCACTGTCCGGGTGCGGTATATCCGGTTAGACCGGCCCGAGACCACTGTTTATGCTGTTACGGGCGCGGGAGGGCTGGTTATACCGGCCTATGGCCCGGTATGACCAGCCGGAATTGCTGTCCAGGCCGGTATCCCGCAAAGAATTTGATAAAAATAAGCGGGGCGGAGCCGGTTATACTGGGAAGAATTGTTGTGTGACAAGGATATGGTCGGTGTGATAGGGAAGATAGTCGGTATAACGGGCAGATAAAGAAAATGAATCCATGTAGAGATCAGCAAATGTTTGAGGTAAGATTTTAGGGGCTTAGGTTGAGACCTGACTAAGGAGAGCAAATGTCCATACACATCTCGAAAAAAGTCAAACAAAGATTCAAATGTGAGATGGTTTGATGGACTAGGTTTTTTTAAGATAATTTTATAAATAAGCAAACAATGAATAAACCTCAGAAAATGAGACCATAAGCATGAGAGGCAAAGGTGGGCGGGGGATTACTCCCCCTATGTGTGAGCACAAATGTCATTGAACCGCGAAGAGACGTGCTTGGATTCGTTGACATTGGGTCTTATGATGTAGCACACATGGGTACGCATCATGCCAAGACGTGGTAAGATGCTAGCCCCACATATGCAGCACTACTAAGCTAGATAAACAAGTTAAATGCAAGAATATGTAACGCATGCATCAATCCAAGTTTTTAGGGTCAAGAATACCGAGTTCTCCTCTCAAAGCAACAAATCGAGCTTCATCCAAAGGTTTCGTAAAAATGTCCGCCAATTGATAATTGTTCCCACATGAGTGAGAGCAACATCACCCCTTGAGACATGATCACGTAGGAAGTGGTGGCGAATGTCGATATGCTTGGTGCGTGAGTGTTGTACGGGGTTATGGGCGATCTTTATTGCACTTTCATTATCACATAGAAGAGGCACCGTACCAAGAGACACTCCATAGTCTTTCAAGGTTTGCTTCATCCTAACAATTGAGCACAACAAGATGCCGCGGTGATGTATTCGCTTCGGCAGTGGATAGGGATATGGAGTTTTGTTTCTTGGATGACCAACTCACCACGACCGACCAATAAATTGGCAAGCCCCGGAGGTCGACTTCCGATCACCTTGTCACCAGCCCAAATCGGAATCCGTATAGCCGAGAGTTCAAAGGTTGACCCCTTGGATACCAAAGC
>QXEO01000399.1:1346024-1372654 GCA_007115705.1 Dactylis glomerata | reverse complement strand
TGTAAGCATTTGTGAGCTGGGATCATAAGAACTTAAAACATGGGCATGAAGATATAATCTTGACAATAAGAACTTAGAAACCGTGTTGTAAACATGCAAATGAACACAAACAAAAGATCATGAAAATGAAACAATGAAAGTCAAACGTGTGTTTAAATCATAAGGAAAAACATACAAATGGTTTTCAGCTTGTCCTTCAAAGAGAGCAAAACATAAATGCATAGGACACCTCAAAGTTTAAGTGGGCGACTAGATACAAATAATTTAAGAACAAGTGAAACCAACAATATGAATCAATCAATGAACTTTGGGACAATGCATATCACACTAAGAATGACAACTATGCTCTCTTAATGGTGCATAAAGAAAGAAGGTGGTGACTCAACATAAAAGTAGAAGAAAGGCCCTTCACAGAGGGAAGCAGTGATTGCAAGTTTTATAACCTTCAAAAATTATGGTACATACCGGCTTTGAGCTCTCATTGCCCCCATCATAAGCATCTTGAATGGTTAAAGTTAATGCGAGAACAATTATGATGCATATGCTTGACAAATCATAAGTTGAAAACCTCGTGCCCTGTTGACGAGGGTTAGCTCGGCAAATGTCCTAGATGAAGGACTTAGGATCGGGGAGATAGGGCGTCGGATGAACTCGAAGGTAAAGTTTAGTCGAAAAGGGTGTGTGTCGAAAGTAAACTTGGGTGTTCAACCTGGCTTGCTTTCAATCTGGCCTACACCGTCCCCTCCTGGCCCCTATATATAGATGGCCAGGTCTCGAGGATCGGGTAGGATCCGATACAGATTACAATATCGACATACGGTAGGAACTCATACTCGACTATCATTACAATTGGGCCTAGCTATACGGGCCTCAGGGGTACTCAACTAACGGGCTCTATTAACTATACCCTTGTCAGTAGCCCCTGAGATTCTACCAGAATTGCAGATTCGGGTTGAATCTCTAATCTTCGACTTGATCAATTCTTCAACTTCTTCTTATCTTCGAATCTTCGACTTGGTCTTTCGACTTATTTTCATGATACTCTTTTGCAAGGGGTTTTGATGAACAAGCCTGACAACTCTGACGGATCAAGAGGTCAGTTAACTGCCGGAACAGATACTTGTCACCTACTTCAAATTCAATCCCCTTGGATTTGAATTCGGGAAACCGGTCAAACCCATTCTTTTGCCGCATTTAGGACTTACAAAGAATGAATCCTAGTGGTTCTCAAGGTACCCAGTGCGTCCACCAGAATTTTCTTCGCGTCGTAGACACGGATACATTCCAGCAGAGCGCATCCATGTGCGTATACCAGGCCACACAGGACGGATCCCGGGGTCTTACCTTCATGACAAGTCACGGCATTCGAGTTGCGTTGCGATAACGTAACTCGAGAATCTTATGTCGCAGTCAAATTTTGACTGAAAATATTCGGGTTTCTTCAACCATAAAACTCGCTCCCGATGGGAGTAACACTCCTGCACTTCTCCAACTCTAATGCTTTACCAAGAAATATCGTCGGGTGCGCGCTCAGCGCTCCCGATGGGAGTAGCCCCCGAGGCTATAGTCGAAAAAGACTTTTTCGAGTATAGGCTCAAAATATAGCGTAGTCCATCATACTTCAACTCGAGATACTTCAACTCGAGATACTTTTAAGAACATCTTGTCGTCGAATACTAATTCACCACTTTAGAGAGTAGCTGTATTCTCCATTCTTGAAATTAGCAGCCCCCATGGCTATAATCGAAACTCCTTCGTATACAGTCTTGTGCATCTATTTTGCACTTGTCGGCGCCATCTTTCTTCTTTCTTATATTATCTTCTTTATGACATCAATGAGTACGTCACTCTGTACCATTGCGAACCGTTACGTGGGCAGTACTGTAAATTTCTTAATTTTTGACCGTTAGTGGGCTTACCGTTTCCTATCTTTGCGCCACGTCTCAGCCCACGATCCTTCTCCCAGAAGATATATAAGGAGGATCGTGGGGAATCTTACTGTTTACCAGCTCTTTCTCTCCGCCACCGCCGCCATTGTCGATCTTGCTTCTTTCTCCTTTCGTGCATAGCCCCCAGGCACAGATTTGATAGATGCGCGTGAAGCACCTGGCGAGCAAGAACGCCATGGCCAAGGGAAAATCGAACGCTGCGACCAGCTGGGTGACCTCTGCCATCACGGAGAAGGAGGTGGAGAAGGCCCGGACGGACGGCCTCATCTCCGCCCAAGATTCGATCAAGTTTCCAAGCACGGAGCGGATCCCGAAGCCCCCGAGTGGTTATCGGGTAATGTTCCTCGCTTTCCTCCTCCGTGGTCTTTCTCTTCCTGCCCACGAGTTCCTTCGTGGGCTTCTCTTTGTTTACGGTGTGCAGCTTCACCAGCTCACACCTAACTCTCTTCTGCACATTGCGTGTTTCGTGACTCTTTGCGAGTCATTCTTGGGCATTGAGCCCCACTTTCTTCTCTGGAGGTCAATCTTTCGGCTCCGCCCCAATGTTGCGTTGGCTAGAAAACCCGAACTGGGCGGAGCCGTCGTTTCTGTGCGCCCTGAAGCACAATACCTTGAATTTTCTTTGGCCGCATCTGTCCAAGGGTGGAGGACCAAGTGGTTCTATATCAAGGACCGCAAATCCTCTCCTGAAGATGAATATGGCCTACCTCCTTTTGATGCTTCCCAGGAGGTAAAGAAATTGGCGTCGTGGGATACGCTCCCCTCAGATGCGGAAGTCGAACAAATTCTTCCTCTTCTGTCTCGCATCAAGGCTTTAAAAGGAGGCCAAGGAGGCGCTTTGTCGGGTATTCAACTCATGGCGTTTTTCATTCAACGTCGAGTTCAACCCCTACAACACCGCCTTACCAAACTTTGGAGTTACTCCGGCTTGGAAGACCCTACCCGCGTCTCTGAAGATCTGATATCGAAAGAAGATGTCGACAAGCGGGTCAGGAGTCTCACCAAGCTCACCAAGGATCATGCAGTTGCCGATTTGACTACTGATTTCTTTGACTCCGTACACCCTCTTCCTGAGGTATATATCTGCTTACTTCTTGGCTTCTTGTAGTCGATTTTCATGTTTCTCAAACTATGTTTTCCTTTTCCTTACTTACTCTAGTAACGCATTCGCGTGCAGGGACACCAATTTCTCCTCTCGCGCCCCCCTCTTCCAGAGGCAGGGCCCCTTCCGTCTGATCTGGCCATGTCTGTATCTGAAGCCCCCGAGGCTGATGATAATCAGGACGGAGATGATGCCGAAGAATCAGAACAGGATACTAGTTCGTCGACATCGCTTCCTCCTGTGCGGCCTAAAGACACTGGCTTGGACAAGAAGAGGAAACGAGTCGACGAATTTGCTTCTTCGAGTTCCTCTTTGCAATAAGCAGTTGCGGAGAAATCTCCTGTCTTGACAGAAGATATGGATCTCTTCGATCTCCTGGCGTCATAAGTGTTTTATTTGAGTTCTTCATTTGCATTATTCTTGTCTTGTTTCTGTAGTATGGCATATAATGTACTTTCTTCTTTATAGAGATGACGAAGAGCCGCCAAAAGATGATTCAACTGCTCCTTTGATGTCGCCAATGACCGCTGCCGAGCCCCCTGAGCCAGTTGCCGCACCGAGGGTCACCAGGGCTTCTGTCAAGAAGGTTCCGGAAACTCGAAGCAACAAACGCTCAAAGAAGGCCAAAGAACCCGACGTTTCTCTTGAGGCCCATGTATCGACGGGTTCTCCCGACGATGTGAGCGACTTTTCTTGCTTTTCCTTTTCTTGTATTTCCTTTGCATATACTTGTGCCCTTACACGTCCTTTCTCTTAGGCATTATTGAAGAGATTTGTCGCCTTAGGCACGGAATGTGCTGGATACCTGAGGGTTGCGAAAGCGTCCGAAGGTGCATTTTTGACGTCCAGTCACAACTTTTTCTTTGTACTTATCCTTTACTCTTATCTGACACGCTTGCCTCTTCTTCTGTAGTTGCTCTGGCGACGTCTAACGCTCGGATTGCGTCGCTGGAGGCGGAACTCCGTGCTTCACAGAAAGCTTATGATGCTGCGACCACTGCCAAGGCAAACGCTGAGAAGTCGCAGAAATCTGCGCTTGGTAAGGCGAAGAAAGCTGAAAAAGCTTTAGCTGATGCCAATAAGGATCATGCCCAGCGAGAGCAAGCCATGGCGGAGCGTCTCCACACAATGTCCACTGCTGCTGAAAGTGAGTGTTTCGCCTTGTCTTCTATTTTCGACTTCTGTTGCACTATTGTACTTGCTGACATCTTCCTCCTTTTCTTTTCTACCTTCTTTGTGTCGTGCAGGATTTACCGGGGTATCTCCGTCGGCCCTGCAACCGGACGATGACCCTCTGATGACTGCGGTTAACCTACTCGAGGAAAACTGGATATCTATCCAGGAAACTTTCGAGTTAGTTAACCGCGTTCTATCACGACTGTTTGTCGGGTTGTGGCCGAAGAAAAGGGCAGCAGTTCCGAAGGACGATTTGAGTAATGTTGCCAAGTCCTTCGATACAACTGAAGACCCCACCCTCCAGCTGAAAGGGCTTTCTATTAAGCGTGGCGCTGAGGGTGCTATCGCACTGTCCCTTGCGCACGGTACGGACTTCGACTGGGAGAGGGTGAGCTCTCCCCATGGCCGCACCCGCGACGAGATGAAGGCTTTTTTCGAGAGGGCGAAGAAGTTGGCGCCTGCATTGGTGACACTTATTTCCCCTTCGTCATCCTCTGCGGCATCTGCTGCACCACCTCCAGCGGTGGAAGATCTAGTGCCGCCGTCGACTTCTGGCGAGGATTCTGCCGTGCCCTCTTCTGCCACGGAGCAAAATGCTGAGGTGGCGTAGACTCGGCTCTTTTGTAGCTTCAAGTTTCTCCTTTTTGAATGTAAAAACTTTTAGTTGCGTGCAACCCGAGAACTTTAGTCATAGGGTTGTAATCTTATGTAAATATATCTTCTTATGAAGTCCTGTGCTGCCTTTCTGAAATGTTTCTTCTTCCTCTTCTTTCGTTGTCAGTTGACGCATGTCGATGACCCTTTGACTTGCGGGCCTGCTCCTTTCTCTGCCAATACGTTCAATTCGAGGATTTCGTCGCCTCCTAGTCGATGCGATCAATGCGCAGAATATTCTTCAAGGATTTCTGACCTTGAGGTTCGATTGACTTTAGCCAAACGCCAAGCTCAGATGGCGTTTGATAAAGCTAGCAAAACTTCTGCCCTGACGAAGCAGGTATCGATTCTTGGTGATGAAGTGTCCAGCTTGACGGCAAAGATTTTGCATCACGAAGAATGCAATTCTTTTATTCTTGGTATCGTCGAATCCGCCTGTGAAATGTTGCGATGTAAGTTTCCTCTCGACTTATTTTCTTCGCCTTTTGCTTTACTGCTACTTTTATGATATCCTTTGCCCTTATAGGCACTTGCTTGGATTTCGCTGCGGAAGATCATCGGGTTACCGAGCGAAGTGCGGCTCTAGAGAAGATGTCCGCAGGTGTTGAAAATTTATGGTCTGATCCTCGACGCCGAAGCGTTATTGTATTGCTTCAGGACCGTGCCCAGCATATTGGCGAGGCAGTGGATGGTTGTAGGAGAGCTCTCGTAACTATGCACTCGGTCATGCTTCCTCGCAATCCTCTAGCTGCTACTTTTCCATTGCTTCTTGATGTTTTTAGATCTAGCCAGCGAGTCCATCGGTTGATAGAACTGAACCTAGTGGCAGGTGCCAATTTTGCTCTTGGGTGGATACGCAAGTGGCAGCCAAGACTCAATTATAGTTCTATGTCGCTGAGCTATCCTCCTGGTGGGGCAAGCCTTCGAGTACACTTAGAGAGTACCTTGCAGCCTGCCCGACAAATTATAGCCAGGTTGTTGCAAGAAGACTCCGCGTTTTTCCGCGAGTTTCACTACTTAGACCCTTTAGGTGTAGATGATTCTGACAACCCGATGTTGTAAGGTGTATGTGGAACGCGAGAGTTTATTTATTTCGCGACTGTATGTCTGAAACTTGTTCTCAGAGCGTTATTGTATGATTCGTGCGTTTGCCGCATTTTTTCTTTTGAAAGACTCGTAAACTCGAATATGAGGAACGTTTCGTCTTTATTATACTTGTAATGTAAGATACATGGGGTGACCCGAGAGATCCGGCCTGTGACCTGTGTTCTGGATCTAGAGGGCATTGCCCCTGGTATAACTCGTGGCTTTTACAGCCGTACTGTTCTACTCTACTCTATTGTCTTTTGATGCTTATGCCGCCATGGCTTTCCCTTTTTTCCCTGCGTCTGTGTCTTCTCCTGCTGCTTCTACTCGTGGTTTCTTTGTTTCGGGCTCCGCGACGCGTCCTTCGAGTAGCTTGACGCCCTCTGTAGTTGCGTTTTTTGCCTTCTCTGCATGGTTGGCTATTACGCCAAAATTTTGCGCCATCTTGTGGAACTCCCTGTCGCAGAGATCTGAGATTTCAAAACTCCCTTTGACTGTAATTATTCCTCTTGATCCTGGCATTTTAAGTACCAAATATGTATAGTGAGGAACTGCCATGAATCGCGAAAACGCGGGTCGTCCGAGGATCGCGTGATATTGAGATGGCCAGCCCATGACTTCAAAGTCTAGCTTTTCTCTTCTGTAGTTCTGTCGGTTGCCAAAGCAAACATTGAGTGCTATTCGACCCAATGGGTAATTGGCACTTCCTGGCACGATCCCGTGGAAGGAACAATCCGTTGGCTTCAGGAACTCTAGTGATATATGCATTGCTCGGAGCGTTTTCGCATATATCAAGTTAATTCCACTCCCTGCGTCCATGAATATTCTGTCGACATCATACGCACCGATTTGGGCTTTGAGTACCAAAGGCACGTTTCCCGGCCGAGGTACTGTTATAGGGTGGTCTTCTCTGTTGAACTCGATTGGTTGTTCTGACCAGTGCAGATACTCCGTTGCGGCTGGAGGTGAGATGACTGCTAGATTGACTTGTCGAGTTATACTCTTCTCTTCTTTGTTCGACTTGGGCACGGGTTGTATCATTGCTGTGATGTGTCCTTTTGATGGGACATACCCTTCGTCATCGTCGTGTCCCTGGTTTTGCTGGTCTTGTCCTTGAGGAGCTCCGTTGTTTCCTTGCTGTTTTGCCGGAGGATTGTTGCTTCCTTCAAATCCTTGTCGCCTTGCTTCGGTTTGCTTGTTTAGCGCTGCCTCTTGTAGTTTTAAGAATGTTGTGCAGTCTTTCATTGCGTGCCTTGATACTCGCTTCCCATCGACGAACGCTGAGTGTATATGACAAGGTCCGTTGAGCATATCTTCTGGCGATGGGTTGTACTCTCTGGGTTCTCTTGTAGGGAACTTTTTATAGTCCTCCTTTCCGTAACTTCGATATCCCGAGCTTCTGCGATCACTTCCTTGATAGCTGTTGTCTTTGTATCCTGCGGCGACTTGGCTATGGGAGCCGTAGGTGTCGTAATTCCGGGGTCGTATCCTTGGACTTCCATATCTGTTTCTTCTGTCGTCATTTGGAGATCGCGTCCGCTTGTTGTTGCACGCATCTTCTCCATCTGCAAATCTGTTTGCTGTGTCCATGAGGTCTGACACTGTTTTTGGCTTGATTCTACCCATCTCCTCTACTAGGTCTCTTCGCCTTAATCCAATGATGAATGCATCTATTGCTCTTTCGTCTGAAACTTCGACTGCTGAATTTTTGATAAGGCTCCATCTTTGGATGTATGCCTGCAGTGTTTCGTCGCGTTGTTGCACACATGCTTTGACTTCTTCTATTGATGCTGGTCGTTTGTATGTCGACCTGAAGTTGCTTGTAAATTGCTTTGTGAGGTCTTCCCAGCTTCCAATAGATTCTTTCTCTAGTTTGCTCAACCATGACCTTGCTGCGCCGGTGAGGTGTAGTTGCAAACTTTGCATTGCTGTTTCTTTGGTTCCTCCTAATATTTGAACTGCTTGTAAGTAATCTGCGAGCCATGATTGTAGTTCCTGTGATCCGTCATACTTTTGCTGATCATGAGGTAGCTTGAATCCCTTGGGAACAGGAGTGGTGCGAACCCTGCGGGTAAAGCACGATGCCCCCATCTCTTTTTCGTCATCTTCATAGTCGCGTTTTTCATTTGGGGATCGCGATCTTCGAGTTCCACCGTGCTGTTTTGGTGATGGCGATCGAGATTGGTGCTTGCTGCTTCTGCGCCGAGGACTGTTGTGACGGCGAGGTGACCTTGCTTTGTGTACTTCCTTGTGGTGATATGCTTCTTCTCCTTTTGCTGATAGCTTGTGGCCCACCATGTTGAGTCCGTTCAATGCTGCTCTATGCATATGTTCTCTAGGATCTCCTGGGCTTGGTCTAGTTGTAAGTAGATATGCTTGCGCTGCTACTAGTGCTGCTTCAGGGGTTTTCGGTAGGATGTTCCCCTGCTCGTCGACCGATAGGAAGGACGAGTCGAGGTTTTTAAAAATACTTTGCCTATCGGAGTACTCGAGGTTGTTGTACCTTGAACCGTGTCGACGATTTTTCCTTGCGTTGCTATATGATGCGTCGCTTCGTGCTTTACGAGCAGCTTCGCTGGCTGCAATGGCTGAATCTTTTCTTCTTTGTATCTCTATTTTCTCCTTTGCTAATTGTTTTGCCTGCTGCCTTAGGGCATAATGATATCCCAAAAGCATGTCTTTGCTGGAATTTGATGGTATTGGCGTGCCTTGTTCTACGACTTCTCTTATTACCCTCCACTCGTCGACTGATAGTCGAATTTTTTCCCTGGCTGTGAGAGATTCTGCTGTTTGCCCTTCTGCTAGGTGATTTGCTCCTCTATCTATATTTGCTGGGTTTAGCACTGGGTTGTCATTTTCATCGAATTCTTCTGAGTTGTCTCCCACAATGGCGAGCACCTGACATTGTTTGCCGACGTTACTATTGAAGCTTGAGAAGATCGAGTCGCCATCTTCAGAAAGCTCTAACCCTGTTTTCCATGTGTCTATTGATTTGTCTGAGATATCATCGAGGCAAATCATGAGATCGTTGAGTTGGACTCCTGCGTCGGTTTTTTCCTTTGCTTTACTGTCTTCTTCAATTTCTTTTCGCACTTCTTCTAGGCTGACCGGCGATTTTACCTCGCTGGATGAGCTGTCGGAATACTCCATCATTGCTACTGTTTCGGTCTCTCTTGCCGACGGATCTTGTTTCGTCGGATCTGAAAGGCGAGATGAACCCGATGGCCCGATGAGGATGCTCAAACTTCCGATTGTCAACTCCATCTCTTGATTTTCGTTGACTTCTGTATTGTTGTTGGCTAAAAGCGAAAAAGCCATCGAATTCATGATTCCAACGCCCAGGTCCCCACGGTCGGCGCCAATTGACGAGGGTTAGCTCGGCAAATGTCCTAGATGAAGGACTTAGGATCGGGGAGATAGGGCGTCGGATGAACTCGAAGGTAAAGTTTAGTCGAAAAGGGTGTGTGTCGAAAGTAAACTTGGGTGTTCAACCTGGCTTGCTTTCAATCTGGCCTACACCGTCCCCTCCTGGCCCCTATATATAGATGGCCAGGTCTCGAGGATCGGGTAGGGTCCGATACAGATTACAATATCGACATACGGTAGGAACTCGTACTCGACTATCATTACAATTGGGCCTAGCTATACGGGCCTCAGGGGTACTCAACTAACGGGCTCTATTAACTATACCCTTGTCACCCATGAATACGAGTACCCAAACCTCATGCTACTTTACTTAGAGTCCCAAGCAAGGTTCTTGTCATTGTAAGTATATGCATATCATTGAGAACCGCCAATGGGGTACCTCCGTGCCCGATGACATGGAACAAGCCCACACCAAAAGGACAGGACAAGCAGACAATGAACACCTCGACATCTCTTTTATTTGCCTTTTGTTTAGCTTTTTATTGTGAGATGCGTCGTCGAATGTTCACCATGGGTATGCTGTAAATTTCCACCATGAATTATGCATGGCTTAGATTGGCGGCCCGGCGTTTTTCTAACACATATACAAACTCCATGATCCCCACAAGATTCCCAATTCATTTCACACCGCGGGCATCCATAAACAAAAGATCATGATATCAACTCAAATAAGAAGTGCAATGTTGAAAGCTTGCCCCATGACAGCATGGATGGGCTAGAATCCAACTTACAACTTGCAAGCATAACAACTCAACATAAGAGACCACAATGTCAAATTTTAAAGAAAAGGAAAAAGTAAAGTGTGCCTTCCGGTTCGTGAGAGCTTTACTGACCGAATTTCGCATAACACTGGTAAGAGTTTAATTTGAAGAGAAAATAAAAGCAAGTCAAATTTACTTGGAATAGCAAATTGCTAGTAGGTATGTATGGTGGACACTTTGGAAAACTTTGGCTTTTAGGAGTTGGATGCACGAGTAGAGCTCATACTCAGTACAAGGCGAGGGCTAGCAAAAGACTGGGAGCGACCAACTAAGAGAGCAATAATGGCCATAATCATGCAAAGCGACAAAGCAACATTAAAAGAAGCATAAGATGGCATCAAAAGTCAAAAACTAAATGATCATGAAGGCTATTGGTGACTTTGTAAGAGTCTAACATGTGTGAGCATGCGCCAAGTCAACCCAAATAAAGCATCAAGGAGAAAACCAAAATAATGCTTCCATACAATTAAAACAACGCATGATTTTTTTCAAAGGCTCATTAAGCAATCTCAGTTATTTGAGACAAGTCATGCTACAGAAAAACCACTAAGCATACTATCAAAAAGACATCAAGCATGACATGAAAAAGCCTAAGCCGCAGTCTACACAAGCTCCTTCTTGTACCACTATTTTGCACAAAGCTTTTTCTCTTTCCAACACCATTTGAAATTTTTATAAACACCTCTTTTGATGAAAACCAATAAAGATCAGAGGCAAAAAATACACCTTGATGAAAAGATATGACAAGGTCTGAACGCAGAACAATGCGAAAACGAAAACCAAAAGCAGTAGCAGAAAAAGAAGAACACTCGATTTTTAATAAGAGTGAAAACTAGAGCGTTCTTTGCAAATGAAAACGAGTACATCTCCTCCAAAGGAAATTTGTTGGGGTCCAACCATTTATTGCAGCAAACAAACAAACTAAACCAACTAAGAAAACTAAAACAACTGACGCTCCAAGAAAAACACATAGTGCATGAAGCAATAAAAATATAGTGTTTTGAAAGGTGACCTGATTTTTGCCGATGAAGAAGGGGTGCCTCGGGGGCATCCCCAAGCTTTGACGCTTGTACTTCTTGGATATTTCTTGGGGTGATGATTGGGCATCCCCAAGCTTGAGCTTTTGTCCATTCTTCAACTCATCTCATCATTCTCCAATCCCTACACTTGAAAACTTCCTTCATACAAAACTAAACACAATTCTATTAGCAACATTAGTGTAAGCATAACATATAATCAACCTCTTTTTGCTTCAGGTTTCAACTCAAAACCACCACATATATAGCAAATACTACTGTAGCAACCTCCCCAAAAGTTCTATGATCAAAAGAACTCAAAAGAAAGCGATAAAGTGGCAAACACAAATATTGGCAGAAATCTGTCAAAACTGAACAGCTGACAAAGGTCGAATTTGTGAGGGGTTTTCTGTTGCTCAAATCGAAAAGTGTTCAACTAACAAAAGTTTGGATATAACCTGGGGCATAAGAACAAGAAATCTCAGGTCCAAAAGATATACAAAGAATTTATACGAATTTTTACGGTGCAGCACCAAAAACAGTTTTAGGACAGCAACATCCCCAAATCTTTACCTCGCTCGAATTAGAGGCTTCTCTTGGCACAAAAACGAAATAAACAAGATAAGGAGCGGTCATTACAGTAGTAATGACTTCCAAGACTCAAATAAAAGAAAAAGTACTGAAAGTAAAACATTGGGTTATCTCCCAAGAGTGCTTTTCTTTAACGCCTTTGAGCTAGGCGCAGAAAATTGCGAATCAAGTAACATCAAGTGATGAAGCATCAAGCTCATAATTTGCTCTAAGAATAGAGTCAAAAAGTAATTTATTTCTTTTCCTAGGGAAGTGTTCTATACCTTTCTTAAATGGGAATTGATATTTGATAGTGTGTTCCCTCATATCAATGATGGCACCTACAGTTCGAAGAAAGGGTCTTCCCAAAATAATAGGACATGAAGCATGGCATTCAACGTCCATAACAAGAAAATCAACGGGAACAAGGTTATTTTTAACCACAATAAGAACATCACTAATCCTTCCCAAAGGTTTCTTCTTAGCAACATCAGCAATAGGAACATCAAAATAACATTTTTCAAGCGGTGGCAAATCAAGCATGTCATAAATCTTTTTAGGCATGATAGAAATACTAGCACCTATATCACATAAAGCATGGCAATCATAACCATTAACATGCATATCAATGATGGGTTCCCAACCATCTTCTAACTTCTTGGGAACGGAAGCTTTTTGCTTCAACTTTTCATCCCTAATTTTTATGAGAGCATTGGTAATATGCTTAGTAAAAGCAATATTTAAAGAACTAGCATTGGGAGTCAAAGCAAGCTTTTGCAAGAACAAAATAACTTCAGATATATTGCAGCCATCAACATCAAAATCATTAAAAGAAGTAGAGCTATCATCTCCTACACTCCGAAAAAATTTAGCACTCTTTTGAGAAAAAGTTTTGGCAGTTTTAGGCTTTTTAACACAAGGAGTGGGAGTTTTCTCTACACCAATCAAAGTTAGAGGATTGCTAGCATTAGGAGCAACATCATTAGAGGTAGTAATGGTACATACCTTCATATCTCTAGCCATCTCATCTTCTCTTTCCCACCTGGCATGCAATTCCGCTAACAATCTAATATTTTCATCAATTCCAATTTGAATAGCATTAGCGGTAGCAAAAGGATCAGGCTTAGCAGACATTCTATTAACCAAAGAAGATTGCACATTAGATAATAATGAAATATCGGTTTCAGCTTTAGAAACCTAAGCTTGCAACTCAGGAATAGCCGTGTTTAGATTTTCAAGTTGATGACTAATAGTCCTCAACAGAGCTGATTGCTCCTCCATAGTCTTGGTGAAAGCCCTGTTCTGCTCATATTGCGCCTGCATAAAATTCTTAGTAGCCTTTTCAAGTTCAAAAATTCTTTCTTCACTAGGCATTTTAGGTCTACCAAGATAGCTACTATCACCATTATAAGGAAACGGCCTATAATTGTTACTAGCAAAATTGTTCCTATAAGCATTGTTGTTAAAATTATTGCTTCTAATGAAATTCACATCAACATGCTCTTCTTGAGCAACCAAAGAGGCCAAAGGAACATTATTAGGATCAACATGCGTCCTATCATTAGCAAGCATAGCCATAGTAGTATCAATCTTATCACTCAAGGAAGAGGTTTCCTCAATAGAATTTACCTTCTTACCTTGTGGAGCTCTCTCGGTGTGCCATTCAGAATAATTAACCATCATGTTGTCAAGTAGCTTTGTTGCGGCGCCCAAGGTAAGGGACATAAAAGTGCCTCCAGCAGCTGAATCAAGTAGGTTCCTTGAAGGAAAATTCAGTCCTGCATAAAAAGTTTGGATAATCATCCAAGTAGTCCGTCCATGAGTGGGGCAATTCTTTATCATAGATTTCAATCTTTCCCAAGCTTGAGCAACATGTTCATTATCAAACTGAGCAAATTTCATAATATTGCTACGCAAGGATATAATCTTAGCAGGAGGATAGTATCTACCAATAAAAGCATCCTTACACTTAGCCCATGAATCAATACTATTCTTAGTCAAAGACAGCAACCAATCTTTAGCTTTTCCTCTCAAAGAAAAAGGAAACAACTTGAGCTTAATAATATCACTTTCTACATCCTTATATTTCTGCATCTCACATAGCTCAACAAAATTGTTGAGATGAGCTGCAGCATCTTCAGTACTAGCACCAGAGAATTGCTCTTTCATAACAAGGTTCAACAAAGCAGGCTTAATCTCATAAAAGTTTGCATTAGGAACAGGTGGTGCAATAGGAGTGCAGATAAAATCACTATTGTTTGTGCTAGTAAAGTCACACAACTTGGTGTTTTCAGGATTGGCCATTTCAGCAAAACGAAAGTAAACAAGTAAAAACAACTACCAAGGATTTTAATTTTTTTGGGTTTTTGATATAAAACGATGCAGGTAAAATAAATAAAGTAAAGCAAAATAATAAAACAAAGTAAAGGATGTGTGTGCGAAAAACTCCCCTCGCAGAAGTCTTCCACTCTTCCCCGGCAACGGCGCCAGAAAAGAAGCTGGTGGCATTTAATGGCGTGTAGCAGATAGTCCTTGTGCGTGGTGAATGACCAGCCCGTTGGGAACCCCAAGAGGAAGGTATGATGAGTATAGCAGCTAGTTTTCCCTCAGTTAAGAAACCAAGGTTTAATATCGTTCAGGAGAAAAGCAGACAGCGACGACTGAAGGTGATGCTTGCTAGTTTGCGACAGCTTCGGACAATTTATATATGGCGCCTCATCCAAGCATTGCTTGCTAGCTGCAACGCGGAACCTGCACACAACACAACCAAGTACTTTGCTCCCAACTTGCGATGAGGTTGTCAATCTCACTAGTTTGCTTGAAACAAAGGTTATGAGCGTATTGAGTGGAAAACAATAGAGTATGCGAGTAAAGTAAATAGTGCGAGTAAAGTAAACAGGTGGTAGCAATATGATGGAAATAGGACCGGGGTCCACAGTTCACTAGTGGTGTCTCTCCATAAGATAAATAACACATGCTGGGTAAACAAATTACAGTTGGGCAATTGATAGAATAAAGATAAACGTGATATGTCAAGAAGATCACTATGAGATTTACTCTGGGCATTACAACAAAATACATAGACCGCCATCCAACTGCATCTATGACTAATAATCCACTCCCGGGGATATCAATCCGAACACCCCATGAGTATTAAGTTGCGAACAACAGATAATTGCATTAAGCAAAGTGTGTAATGTAAACAAAGCATATGCCCTTGAGCATATGAATGTTGTTTTCTCCCTAGTAGCAACAACACATCTACAACCTTAGAGGTTTCTGTCACTCCCTCAGGTTAAGCAGAGGCATGAACCCACTATCGAGCATAAATACCCCCTCTTGGAGTCACTAGCAACTACTCGGCCAAGATAGCTACTAACAACGGAGAGCATGCAAGATCATAAACAACATAGAGATAACAAAAGATAATATTCAGTACATCAACTCAATCATAAACACCAATATTCATCGGATCCCAACAAACCAAACATGTAGAATTACATAACGGTGATCTCAATCATGTAGGGCAGCTCATGAGATCTAAACATGAAGCACATGGTGGAGAAGACAACCATCTAGCTACTGCTATGGACCCATAGTCCAAGGTAGACTACTCACTCATCGCTTCGGAGGCAAGCATGGCGATGAAGAAGACCTCCGGTGGCGATTCCCCTCTCCGGCAGGGTGCCGGGAAGAGCTTCTGGACCCTCCCGATCTTCGGGTCAACGGCGGCGGCGGATCGCGATGTGTTCTGGAAAAGTGATCGGGTCCTTAGGTTTTTTCCGTCGGGGGGTCTTTATAGGCGAAGGGGCGATGTCAGAGGAGGAGCCAGGCACCCTCACGCCAGGCTCGCGCGGCCAGGGCCCTGGCCGCGCCGCCCTGGCGTGTGGAGCCCTGGTGGCCCCCCTCCTACTCTCCTTCGGATCTCTGGAAGCTTCCGGGTAAAATAATACTTTAGGAACTTGTTTCGTCCAATTCCGAGAATATTTCCTGTGTATCACTTCTGAAACACAAAAACAGCAGAAAACAGGGAACTGGCACTGTGGCAACTCGTTAATAGGTTAGTTCCGGAAAATGAATAAAAGTGCCACGAAGTGTAACGAAACAATAGGCAAATGGTGTAAAAACAAGCATGGAGCATCAAAAATTATAGATATGTTGGAGACGTATCACCGACAAATACAAAGTTTTTTTTTATGAGACTATACCCCAAAGATATTCGACTATAGCCTTGGGGATACTACTTTCGATGTGCTGAAGCACAACATCTATCGGGAGTACTGATTGTGTACCTGAAGAAAAATATCATTAATTTTCTTGTTGAAGTATGATGGATTACATTATATTTTGAGACTATACTCGAAAAAAGTCTTTTTCGACTATAGCCTCGGGGGCTACTCCCATCGGGAGCGCTGAGCGCGCACCCGACGATATTTTTTGGTAAAGCATTAGAGTATGACAAATGCAGGAGTGTTACTCCCATCGGGAGCGAGTTTTATGGTTGTTAAAACCCGAATATTTTCAGTCAAAACTTGGGTGCGACATAAGATTCTCGAATTGCGTTATCGCAACGAAACTCGAATGCCGTGATTTATCACAAAGGTAAGACCCCGGGATCCATCCTGTGTGGCCTGGTATACGCACATGGATGCGCTCTGCTGGTATGTATCCGTGTCTACGACGCGAAGAAAATCCTGGTGGACGCAATGGGTACCCCGAGAATCACTAGGATTCATTCTTTGTAAGTCCTAAATGCGGCAAAAGAGTGGGTTTGACCGGTATCCCGAATTCAAATCCAAGGGGATTGAATTTGAAGTAGGTGACAAGTATCTGTTCCGGCAGTTAACTGACCTCTTGATCTGTCAGAGTTGTCAGGCTTGTTCATCAAAACCCCTTGCAATATATTATTATGAAAAAAATTCGAAAGACCGAGTCAAAGATTGGAAGATAAGAAGAAGTCGAAGAATTGCTCAAGTCGAAGATTTAGAGATTAGAGATTCAACCTGAATCTGCAATTCCGGTATAATCTCAGGGGCTACTGACAAGGGTATAGTTAATAGAGCCCGTTAGTTGAGTACCCCTGGGGCCCGTTAAGCTAGGCCCAATTGTAATGATAGTCGAATACGAGTTCTTACTGTATGTCAATATTGTAATCTGTATCGGACCCTACCCGATCCTCGAGACCTGGCCACCTATATATAGGGGCCAGGAGGGGACGGTGTAGGGAAGATTGAAAGCAAGCCAGGCTGAACACCCAAGTTTACTTTCGATATACACTTATTTCGACTAACCCTTACCTTCGAGTTCATCTGACGCCCTATTCCCCCGATCCTAAGTCCTTCATCTAGGACATTTGTCGAGTTAACCCTCGTCAATCTCTGACTAGGAGGTGAGGAAATATCATCATATTAAGGAAGCAGGCATAAGGTGATATTGGTCGAAACAACCAAAAGTGGCACAAAAATACATGTATGTGAATTACAATAATGTTTTGATTAACATCTCTATTTTTTTCCATGACAACATCATGGGAATTTAAATAGATTTATAAGAAATTATCAAAAGCCCGTAGCAAAGCACGGTCATTCAACTAGTGTTTTTATAAGAAGTTAACCATAATAATAGAAGCAAAATTTATGTCTAGAATCATGCGCTGAAAGCCAAACATGTTCTATTTTGTAACAACATAGTATTTATTTCCCCATCGAGCTAGAATACAAATAAAAACAAATAATGTTGTCTAGCTTCTAGAATACAATAAAACTCCCAGCATCGCCGTACCGCCTTATAACTACTGGACCCATATGACAACACTACTTATCACCAGCCTAACCAAAGGTGGTAGTTGTCATTGCTCTATATTCTTTGATCATTGGATCCGACACTCCTAGTTTATGATGACATAGCATGCCACCTAGCCAGCCCCTCATGACTGAACGACCTCCAAGCTTGATGACGGTGCGATAACTTCTGCTAGATGATTTTCTATGAAACTTTGTCGAGAAAATAACATCTTAAGCATGTTTACCCATGCTTTGAGAAGTTCCTGGCCCCGCCACTATACCTAGACACAATACCCCAACACTCCTCCATGGTTAGAGGGTGGCTATGGAGTTTTCTTGACTTTGTCATAAATGAGAACTAGCACTAGTGGGGGCAGGGCCTATAGTCCTGGCCCGTAAGGGGCTTTAGTCCCGGTTCTCCAACCAGGACCAAAGAGGCGGGACTAAAGGCCAAACCTTTAGTCCCGGCCCTGTTCCAAGCCGGGACCAAAGGAGCTCCACGTGGGCACCTGGGTGTGCCCTCAGGGGCAGGCCCTTTAGTCCCGAGTGGTAACACAGACCGGGACTAAAGATTTTCTGCAGATTTTATTTATTTTAGCATTTTAGGGTTTTAGGGTTTAGGTGTTCGGGGGATTAACGTGATGCCTCGTTTGGTGCCTTGTTTGGTGTTTGGGAATTAGTTTTCGTATAATTCTAAATATACATGTTTATGCATATATATATAAGATTAACTTATCTTACAAGCGAGCATATATATACAATTATATGGAGATCAGAATTATCGGGACTAGAGCCCGTCTATTCGATTACATGGACCAACATCAGTAATGGCCCCTAGCTACACTAAATCGTCCTTTGTCGTCTATAGCTTCTGTCCTCAGAAAGGCCGCTAGCTCCTCTGCAACAGGAATCGCGCGTTGATCTGGCAGGTACTTCTCCCGCATGGCCGTGTACTATATAAGAAGAGGAGATGAATATGAATGTCAATCATGATAACAAAGAATGACGGGTAAAAATAGAGGTGTGAATGTTTATTGCTTACGTCGTATCTGTAATCCTTGTGCTCAGAGGTAAACGTGCGAGTGGACTCGCAAACGTACTATCCACATAGATGCGTCCCCTGTGGCTGCTGGTCGCACTTTACGAGAATAGAATATAATCAAAATAATAATCTAGCATCATAAATGTATTGAAAATAGAAGTATATCATACTACTACTTACCTGAGCCGCTCTAAAGGTCAGCTTCTCATGCTCGATACCGTCAGTCACGCACTTGAACCGCTTCCAAAACCTGCCCGACAAGGAAAATGATTTGCTAAGTTTTTCATTACTTGATATATCAAAAAATCATCGAAAGAGACCGATAGAGCGCAAGAATGATTGAAATTACCCTTGGAGCATGTCCTGCAGGCTTTGGAACTGTTCCAAGGGTCTCGATAATGGGTCGAAGGCATCAACTCTTCCCTTATCAATTTGAATGTCCAACAGAATCTAGTGGTAGCTGCACATGTATATATATATATATATATATATGTCAGTAACTTATCAATTACACTTATAAGTGAATGGACACAACAGAGTAAGACCCTCACTTGAAGTTGTATGGAAACAGTATGTGGTCACAGTAATTTTGACTGTTAGAGACCTTAGAAGGTTTTCCTCCGTCTCCTTGGGCTTATCAGTTAGCGTCTTTATATGTATTTTATCTGGGTCAATAAACCCAATATTTATGATGTTCCTAGTTTTACATTCCAGAATCTTCATTCTGCATAATAGAGTATAAGTCAGAACTGAACAAGTTATATGTAGACAATGAATTGAAATAACTGAACAAGTTATATGTAGACAACGAATTGAAAAACTTACAGACAATAGCAACTCATAAGAGATTTGTCGAGGGCGTCACAATTGTACATCTGGAAGAGTTCATCAAAGTCGATATGGATGTCTTCGGGACGGCCGTAGTACTCCCGTGGGACATGCGCCACGATCATCGTTCTCCCATTCTTTGCTTCATTCAAGTGCCATGTATGCAAGTAACGCATTTTTGTTGGGAGATCATCAAACTTATCTTTGCTGACCAAAGGCGCTCCCATGACAAACTGCGGCTTAGGGGCTACCACAGCCTTGGGTAACCTGTCGTCTTGGGAAGCCAGAACGTCTTCAACACTTATACCCCATTCAGCCTCCCACTTCTTTGCTAATTCCAAATCTTGCCCCTGCACCAGAGAGGGAACATTCTCGGGTAACACCCTGAGGGGCGGGATCGATTATTTGGCCTGTTGTCCAAGCTGAGGAACATCTGATCTATTTTTGCTTGTAGTTGAACTTGATTTGCTCCCACTTGCACTTGCACGTGATCTGCTCTTTTTCCCTTCCTTCTGCAATGTACGTGTATAGTCGTCAGGCTTATGGTGCAAGTCATATTGTGATGGAAGGGTCAGTAAGTATTTTGCATATGCTATTTGCTTCTTGGTGTATTCCGGGCAGGGGTCGGGTTCCTTCTTTTACATCTGCGCATCATAATGTTCCTTTGCTATCCTGACGTTTTCCTCGGGGGTACGATCATAAGGTCTGATGGGAAGATTAGCATGAGGTACCTTTGGGAGGGGCGATAGTTTGCGCTTTGGGGAGCTTCGTCGCTTAGAACTCATCGACGGAGCGTTCTTGCTGGCACGCTTCCGCTTAGTATCCTTAGCGGGCGGCGGCAGAGACGGCCAACCCAAGTCCGGCGGCGGTGATCGAGATGGACTCGTGTTGTGGTGGCCGTCGTCATGTGGAGGGCTTGGAGGTGATGGAGGTGTAGGTGACCTGCGACGACTCGCGGTGTTGTCCTTGGGGCCGAGCCTGGAAGCTTGATGTAGTTCTTGTCCCATAGGATGACTCCACCCAGTACTTCTCCGAGTGTCCTCTCATCATCGGGTCCAGCTATGTTGAGCTCCATATCATGAAACCCCGACATGATTTCATCCACCCCGACTTTAGCATAGCCAGCTGGAATCTCACGGCCATGCCAGCGTACATTAGGGCCAGAAGGTAAAGCTTGTCCGACGACCACCTTCATGGATATGTTCTTTAATCTCTGATGGAGTTCACATGATGTTGACTCCTTGATTCCATCCACGGGGTAGCCGGGACCGCCCTCTATCATTCTTCGTGCATCGTCGGTCGGGGCCTCAGATTCAGCCACGCTGCTTTTCCACTTAGATGGGACGGCGGTAATATCGAGTGCAGGATCTTCCTGGCGCACTACTCCTCTAAGTTCATCAATCTGCTGCTGTTGCTCGTTAAGCCTGGCAAGCAACTGGTTGAACTTGTCATTTTCCTCATCCTGCTATCGCTTCTTTGCTCTCACTCGGCTTCTGTAAGTGTCTTGGTCCCTGGCAAACCCAAGCCACCACGGGTAAGAAGGACCAAAGCCTCGCGTTCGTCCTCCATGTTCGTCATTGCCGAGGGCCAGTGTGAGCAAATATTTCTCTCTATCTGGAGTGAACTGTCTTTTTCCCTCTTTAATTTCTTTCACTATTTTTTTCCAATTTTCCCTGGGTATCCTAAGACCGTCACTGTAGATAAGGTCCCCTGTTTGTTCGTCGTACGAACCACCATGCGCAAGGAACCAATTTCTTGCTCTCAATTCCCACTCATCACGGATGGGTTTAGGTATGATCCCTTTAGCTAGCATATCTTGCACTTTCTTATCCCACTTTGGGATGGCAGTCTCATAGCCCCCTGGCCCCAGCGTGTGGTGATATTTCTTCTTGTCGGCATTTTTCTTGTTCTTTTCCGATAATGCCTTGGCATCTTCTGACTCCTTGTACTCCTGAAATGCCTTCCAGTGATTTGCCTGCTTGGCTAGATACCCCTCGAATACTGACACTTTCTTTGTCTTCAGATAGTTTTTCCATAGTTTCTTCTTCCATGTCTGGAACAGTTCGGCCATCTTCTTTAGAGTCCACTGCTTAACTTTGGCCCTCAGTTTTGTTGCGGCGTCTTCATTCTCACATTCTGGCAGGTTGAAATGTGCCATGAGATCATTCCAAAGACTCTCTTTCTACCTTTCGGCGACATAGTCACTATCGGCTGCCCCTTTGCGCTTGTTCCACTCCTGAACGCTGATCGGGACGTGATCCCTAACGAGAACTCCGCATTGCTTCTTGAATGTGTCAGCAGCCTTCTTAGGAAGCTTGGGTTCGCCCGTAGGCAATATCACCTCAAAGGTGTAATACGTCCGTGCATCCAACTTTTTGGTCGGGCCTCGTTTCGTAGCTTTGCTCGATGTGGAGGCCTAAGAGGGAGAAACATTCGTCAAATTAATGTATATGTATACAATATAGAGCTATCTCCAATATTTTTCACATATTACAACTGACTGCCGAACTTCATATGCATACCTCGTCGGACTTCGTTATTTGTCCACCGGCTTCTCCATCATCGGAGCTATCGCTTTCTCTGTCATCGGAGCTATCTCCTGCCCCGTCGGCTTCATCTTCGTGTTGGTCGACCTCCATTCCATCTCCGGAGGGGTTCAGATATGATGACGGAGATTCAGCAGGTTCAACGTCGGGGGCTTCTTTGATTATATCTTCGAGAAGTTCTTTCTCTTCTAGGTTCCTGCTATGTGGATAAATAGTTTCTGCAAAATACCGACATTTGTATTTCAATTATGGACGCTATATGGAACAATATCGATATTTGATTAACTAATAAACTAACTAGCTAGCTAACAAATAAACTAATAAACTAACTAACTAACTAACCTAATTAAAAAATACTAACTAACTAACAAATACTAACAATTAACCTAATAGTAATTAACTAACTAATTAACTAACGTAATTAAAAAAAATACTAACTAACTAGAAACCCTAACTAACTAATAACTAACTAACTAGAAACCCTAACTAACTAACTAAACTAACTAACGTAATTTAAAATTACTAACTAACTAGAAACCCTAACTAACTAACTAACTAACTAACTAACTAGAAACACTAACACATTCTAACTAAATTCTAACTATTTCTATTTCTAACACTATGAAAAAATACACTAAATATTTGATGATTCTAACTAAAATTTGCTAACTAAATAAAAATTCTAACCTAAAATACTAAAAAAATTCTAACCTAAAATTCTAACCTAAAATTCTAACCTAAAATTATAACTAAATTCTAACCTAAAATTCAAACCTAAAATACTAACTAAATTCTAACCTAAAATTCTAACCTAAAATACTAACTAAATTCTAACCTAAAATTCTAACTATTTTTTCTACTATTCTAACTATTTTTCTAACATGTTTGCTAACATATTTGCTAACCTTTTTTTCTAACACATTTGCTAACATATTTTTCTAACCTATTTTTCTAACATATTTTTTGTAACCTATTTTTTCTACTATTCTAATTATTTTTCTAACACATTTGCTAACCTATTTTTCTAACATATTTTTCTAACATATTTTTCTAACCTATTTTTTGTAACCTATTTTTCTAACCTAAAAATTGTAACCTAAAATTAAAAAAATTACCTTGCGGTGGTGGAGTTGGCCGGGGGCTGCGGCCGGTGGAACTCGGCGAGTTGGCCGGGGGCGCTCGGGCTATGCTCGGCGAGGTGTGGGTGGGTGGCGGCGCGGGCAGCATGGGCCGAAGGCGGCGGTGCTCGGCGGGCGGCGCGCGGCGCTCGGCGAGGTGTCGGGGACGGCGGTGCTCGGTGCGGGCACGCACGGGCCGCGGGGGCGGCGGTGCTCGGCGGGGACAGTGCTCGGCAAGGTGTCAGGGACGGCGGCGCCGCCAATTTTCTGGCTAACCGCAACGTTCGGCGGTGTGATTCCTGCGCGCACCGTCGACCCGATGAAATTTTCGCTAAGTTTGGAAGAGGAAGAAGGAGGAAGGAGGGCCTTTAGTCCCGGTTGAAGCCACCAACCGGGACTAAAGGGGGTCGGCGGTTCGCGCCCGAGCCCCGCCCCCCCATTAGTCCCGGTTGGTGGCTCCAACCGAGACTAAAGGGGCAATAAATGCGCGCCAAATACTGAAATTTTTTCTGATTTCATTTCAAATATGAATTTTTAATTTTGAATTGAATAACTAATGTATATTTTAGAATCTCATAAAACTTTGAATATGAAAAGTATTTGAAATTTAATAACTAATTCAAAACTATTTTTTATTTCCAAAATTAATTATTTTAACTATCCAAACTATTAACTATTTTGCCAATTTAAAATTAAAACTATATTGATTAATATTGTTTTTGTATATTTTAGAATCTGATAAAACTTAGAATACGAAAAGTGTTTGAAATTGAATAACTAATTCAAAACTATTTTTTATTTTCAAAATTAATTATTTTAACTATCCAAACTATTAATTATTTTGCCAATTTAAATTAAAACTATATTGATTAATATTCTTTTTGTATATTTTAGAATCTGATAAAACTTTGAATATGAAAATTGTTTGAAATTGAATAACTAATTCAAAACTATTTTTTATTTTCAAAATTAATTATTTTAGCTATCCAAACTATTAACTATTTTGCCAATTTAAATTAAAACTATATTGATTAATATTCTTTTTGTATATTTTAGAATCTGATAAAACTTTGAATAAGAAAAGTGTTTGAAATTGAATAACTAATTCAAAACTATTTTTTATTTTCAAAATTAATTATTTTAACTATCCAAACTATTAACTATTTTGCCATTTTAAATTAAAACTATATTGATTAATATTCTTTTTGTATATTTTAGAATCTGATAAAACTTTGAATATGATAAGTGTTTGAAATTGAATAACTAATTCAAAACTATTTTTAATTTTCAAAATTAATTATTTTAACTATCCAGACTATTAACTATCCAAAATTAAATTTTTCCGAGGTGGAGCTTCCGAAGATGCCGTAGGGTTTGAGCACCAACGACATCTTCGAGAAGCTCCGCCAGGGGAGATTTCCAAACCGTTTCCTCCAAAACAGTTAGAGGAGATGGAGTCTTTCACGGACTTGCAGGGAAATTTTTCTGAGGCGGAGCTTCCGAAGATGCCGTAGGGCTTGAGCACCAACGACATCTTCGAGAAGCTCTGCCACGGGAGATTTCCCAACCCTTTCCTCCAAAACAGTTAGAGGAGATGGAGTCTTTCACGGGCTTGCAGGGAAATTTTTCCGAGGCGGAGCTTCCGAAGATACCGTAGGGCTTGAGCACCAACGACATCTTCGAGAAGCTCCGCCACGGGAGATTTCCCAACCCTTTCCTCCAAAATAGTTAGAGGAGATGGAGTCTTTCACGGGCTTGCAAGGAAATTTTTCCGAGGCGGAGCTTCCGAAGATGCCGTAGGGCTTGAGCACCAACAACATCTTCGAGAAGCTCCGCCACGGGAGATTTCCCAACCCTTTCCTCCAAAACAGTTAGAGGAGATGGAGTCTTTCACAGGCTTGCAGGGAAATTTTTTCGAGGCGGAGCTTCCGAAGATGTCGTAGGGCTTGAGCACCAACGACATCTTCGAGAAGCTCCGCCACGGGAGATTTTCCAACCCTTTCCTCCATCCATGGGGATGAAACTCTCGCTGCCTTCTAGGTTGGCTTGTTGAGCTGCTTGCCATGGCGTATCGATGCTCCTTTTATTGGCACGACGCCGCTTCTACTCTTTCTTGTTCCTCCGACAGGGGCGTCGTGCGCTACATGCTTTATCTCATCGAGCAGTGCGTCCACCCATGCATCCTTATGCTGCCGACAGCTTTAGTCTCAGTTGCACCCACCAGCCGGGACTAAAGGTTACCCATGCGTCCTTATCCTGCCGACAGCTTTAGTCTCGGTTGCACCCACCAGCTGGGACTAAAGGTTACCCATGCGTCCTTATCCTGCCGACAGCTTTAGTCTCGGTTGCACCCACCAGCCGGGACTAAAGGTTACCCACACGTCCTGGCCTAAAGGTTACCCTCCAGCCGATACTAAAGGTTGCCATACATGCATGCTCCTTAAATAAAGGTTTAGTACATTCCATACATGCATTACATAAAAGGTTTAATACATTATTACATTATTGCACCAACATTCCTATCTATTATTTCTGTTTTCTTCTGGGTCGTAGCCATGGAGAATCTTCATCATTCAGTAGGATGCTTGGGTCAGTTTTCACTTTGAAGGGCGGAATTTCATGAAACTTATTATAATCTACTGACATGTCTGTCTTGTCATCTACTCCCACGATGTTTCTTTTCCCTGAAAGAACTATGTGGCGCTTTGGCTCATCGGACGATGTCTTCTTTTGCTGATTTCTTTTTCTCGTTTTTGTAGACATGTCCTTCACATAGAAAACCTGAGCGACATCGTTGGCTAGGACGAATGGTTCATCCATGTACGCAAGATTGTTGAGATCCACTGTTGTCATACCGTACTTTTGGTCTACAACTACCCCGCCTCCTGTCAGCTTCACCCATTTGCACCGAAACAAAGGGATCTTAAAAGTAGGTCCATAGTCAAGTTCCCATATCTCCTCTATGTACCCGTAATATGTTTCCAAACAGTGCCCATTCTCGTCTGTTGCATCAAAGCGGACACCACTGTTTTGGTTGGTGCTCTTTTTATCTTGGGCAACCGTGTAAAATGTATTCCCATTTATCTCGTACCCTTGGAAAGTACATATAGTAGAAGATGGTGGCCTGGCCAAACAGTACAGCTGATCTCCAACGGTGTCATCATTCATGAGATGTGTCTGCAACCAACTGCCGAAAGTCTTCTCGTGTTCCCCTTTAATCCAAGAGTCAGTCTTCCCCGGGTTTTCGGAGCGTAGAATATTCTTGTGTCTCACGATATACGGAGCCACCACGGTGGAATTGTGTAGAACTGTGTAGTGTGCTTGAGAGAAAGAATGCCCGTCCATACATACTTTTGCTTTCCTTCCTAGTGTGCCTTTTCCTGTCAGCCTACCCTCATACCGAGATTCAGGAACACCAATCGGCTTAAGGTCAGGAAGAAAGTCCACACAAAACTCAATGACCTCCTCTGTTCCATAGCCCTTGGAGATGCTTCCTTCTGGCCTAGCACGGTTACGAACATATTTCTTTAAGACTCCCATGAACCTCTCGAAGGGGAACATATTGTGTAGAAA
>QXEO01000398.1:2214640-2445992 GCA_007115705.1 Dactylis glomerata | reverse complement strand
TGCAGTCAATAACAATTCCTAGATCATATTAACTTTATCTCTTTCTTACCTATTTTTATTTCTTGTTGCTTTGGTTCTTATAATCTTTCTCAATTGATTCTGTTGGTTCACTTAGAATTATCTAACCAATGCTCAATCAAAAATAACACACATAAAATCATAGAATACAAATAAAAGAAAATGCATGTATGCATACAACAATAGATAAAAAGTTTTATTTGGGTCCAAAATTTGGCACTTTATTTAATAAGACTTGGGTTACAAATTTCTGAGTTGTTACAAACAGTCAAGCTGAGCCAAGACCCCTCCAGCAGGTGCATAGACAGCATACAAAATATCATTGGCTCCATCAGTAATACACATGGTCGGCGAGTAAAAAGTAGCAGCAAGAAAATTTACCAAAGCTCTGAAAGCAGATTCAGTAAATAGAAGAACATTGTTTGCTAGCTGCGAAAGCCCCAGATCAGAGGAAATCACACCTCACTCAGAGCTAATCCCCTCAGGAGAAGAGGCTGATAATATCTCATCATCAGTAATCTCAGTAGACATCCTCTGGACATGAGAATGGGCCGGAAACACATTAGCACCTGGACTAACAGCATTAGACACCGAAATAACTCCAGTTGTCATGTCATCATCAGCAGGTAATTCTAGATTTATGGGTTCACCGGTCACTACCATATCAGCAACCATCTCAATGGCAGACATAACATTAGAATCAGGAGGCCACAACGAAGGGTCATCTCGCATAATGAGTTTAGGCTGCACACCATCATACATCGATTGTCCATCATGCAGTCTAATTACCTCCTTAGGAAGATTCATACTGCTTTTTTTAACCCATATTTTCCTCCTCAAGCACTGCTTACCAGGATGGCCAAACTCTTTGCAGACGTGACATTGCACTTTTGGGCAAACCTCCGGCCGATGGCCAAAACAACGGCAGAGTCCACATAGTGGATTAACATGGCAGCCCTTTGCTCTGTGGCCAGAACCAAAACAACCCAGACACTTAACCTTGTTAGAACAAAACCTCCGTATGTGGCCTAGTTCCAAGCAACGGAAACAACAACGCATAGGGCCATTTAAAGATTTTTCTTTTATAAGATCCAAAGTCCCATTTGCATTTGAATTCTGATAACAGTCAGCCTCAACGTGACCCCTTGAATAGCAAATCAGACATTTCCCAATGAAATTAAAGATTTGTTTCTTAGAAGGGAGACCAAATAAGTTTAGAGATTTGGAAATATTTTCATCAGTATAACCGGCATCCCGTAAGTCAAGCACTCTTTCCAAAACATCAGTAGGCACCGGTAACAGATCGCAATTAGGCCAGAATTTGGAACCCACAAATCTCGGCCTTAAAGAAGGGTCATCATGATAAAAATCCATAACTGTCGAAGATTTGCAAGGGATTTGACCGCACCAAAAAAGAATTGGTTCCTGCTCGGTCGCTGAAACTGGTTGACGATCATCGGCATCTTTCTGCGGCACATCGATGGAAAAACTACCAAGCTTCAAAGAATTAACAACAGGTTGAGTAGATACAGACACAGACTGGAGGGGCGGAGAAGCCAGCACTGAATCAGCCTTGGTGGTTTCAGCAAGATTCAAATCAAAACCAAACTTGGCTAGTTCCTGCCTCGATGAGGAGGGATCAGCAACTGCACTAGTAATCAGAACGTCCAGATTAGGATTGAACTTAGTAGGGCTTCTCTGAGCGACTTCAATATTCTCACCAACAGAAAACCAACCCTTCTCAATGTCATATGAGAAACCGAGACTTGCAGGTAAATCGCCATGACCACGGTATAAAGAGAAATGACAAATGAAGTCTGGCCAAACTCTATCTTTGAGCCCATAGATGAAGTGACCGACTTTATTTGAGGCAACCGAGAAACGAAAACGACGATCACTCAGTTTGAAGACTTTGAACCCCAAACGATCACCTCCAATACAACATTGGAGAGCCAAACCGACTGATTCTTCACAGAGTTGAAACGAGGCCGAAGAGAAAGCAACCACCAGGAAGAATTCCTTCGAGGACGAGGAGGGAGAAAAGTGGACAGAGGAACCGAACCGGCGACGCACCTGTGTCGCGACCGCATGGCCGGGCGAAAAATCCCAATGGAGAAGACAATCCATGGCGCCTTAGATCTCATCACCATGATGGTTGCTGGCAGAGGTGGAGGAGGACGTGGGAGAGGAGGTGGGAGGGGTGGAGAGGAGAGCCATGGTTGCCTTCAAGACTATTTTTCATAGAAAGTGGTTTAGATTTAAATGTCTTTCACATTTGCTTTTTGATGCTCTCTATTGCTTTAAGTTCCTATATGGCGCATTTGCCTCAAGCTCTTATATGGCGCCCACATGAGCATCTTTGCAAATTACTGCGTCTAGCTCAAAGGCGTTAAAGAAAAGCACTCTTGGGAGATAACCCATTGTTTTATTTTCAGTACTTTTTCTTTTATTTGAGTCTTGGAAGTTATTACTACTGTAATAACCGCTCCTTATCCTTTTTATTTCGTTTTTGTGCCAAGAGAAGCCTCTAATTTGAGTGAGGTAAGATTTGGGGATGTTGCTGTCCTGAAACAGTTTTCGGTGCTGCACCGTAAAAATTCGTGAAAATTCTTTGTATATCTTTTGGACCTGCGATTTCTTGTGCATACGCCCCAGGTTATATCCAAACTTTCATTAGTTGAACACTTTTTGATTTGAGCAACAGAAAACCCTCTAAAAATTCGACCTTTGTCAGCCGTTCTGTTTTGACAGATTTCTGTCAATATTTGTGTTTGCCACTTTATCGCTTTCTTTTGAGTTCTTTTGATCACAGAACTTTTGGGGAAGTTGCTACAGTAGTATATGCTATATATGTGGTGGTTTTAGGTTGAAACCTGAAGCAAAAAGGGTTGATTCGATATTATGCTTATACTAATGTTGCTAATAGTATTGTGTTTAGTTTTGTATGAAGGAAGTTTTCAAGTGTAGGGATCGGAGAGTGATGAGATGAGTTGAAGAATGGACAAAAGCTCAAGCTTGGGGATGCCCATATCACCCCAAGACATATCCAAGAAGTACAAGCGTCAAAGCTTAGGGATGCCTCCGAGGCACCCCTTCTTCATCGGCAAAAATCAGGTCACCTTTGAAGACACTATATTTTTATTGCTTCATGCACTATGCGTTTTTCTTGGAGCGTCAGTTGCTTTTGTTTTCAGTTTTCTTTTGTTTTGTTTGCAGCAATAAATGGTTAGATCACATCATGTTTCTTTTGGAGGAGATGAACTCGCTTTTCATTTGCCAAGAACACTCTAGTTTTCACTCTTATCGTTCAACGAGTGTTCTCTTTTTCTGCTACTGCGTTTAGCCTTTGTTTTTCGCCTTGATTTTTGTTCAGATCTTGTTTTATCTTTCCATCAAGGTGTATTTTTGCCTCTGGTCCATGTTGGTTTTCCTCAAAAGAGTTTCCTCAAAAAGGTTTGAATGGTGTTGGAAAAGAGAAAAAGCTTTATGCAAAAAAGTGGTAAAAAAGGAGCTTGTGTAGACTCCGGCCTAGGCTTTTGCATGTCGTGCTTGATGTCTTTTTGATAGTATGCTTAGTGATTTTTGCTGTAGCATGACTTGTCTCAAATAACTGAGATTGCTTAATGAGCCTTTGAAAAAAGCATGCGTTGTTTTTATCGTTTGGAAGCATTATTTTGGTTTTCTCCTTGATGCTTTATTTGGGTTGACTTGGCGCATGCTCACACATGTTAGACTCTTACAAAGTCGCCAATAGCCTCTATGATCATTTAGTTTTTGACTTTTGATGCCATCTTATGCTTCTTTTAATGTCGCTTTGTCGCTTTGCATGATTATGGCCGTTATTGCTCTCTTAGTTGGTCGCTCCCAGTCTTTTGCTAGCCCTCGCCTTGTACTGAGTATGAGCTCTACTCGTGCATCCAACTCCTAAAAACCAAGTTTGCCAAAGTGTCCACCATACATACCTATTAGCAATTTGCTATTCCAAGTATATTTGACTTGCTTTTATCTACTCTTCAAATTAAACTCTTACCAGTGTTATGCGAAAATTGGTCAGTAAAGCTCTCATGAACCGAAAGGCACACTTTACTTTTTCTTGTTCTTAAAAATTTGACATTGTGGTCTCTTATGTTGAGTTGTTATGCTTGCAAGTTTTAAGTTGGAGACTAGCCCAGCCATGCCGTCATGGGCAAGCTTTCAACATTGCACTTCTTATTTGAGTTGATATCGTGATCTTTTGTTTATGGATGCCTGCGGTGTGAAATGAATTGGGAATCTTGCGGGGATCATGGAGTTTGTATATATGTTAGGGAAACGCCTGGGCCGCCAATCTAAGCGATGCATAATTCATGGTGGAAATTTGCAGCATGCCCATAGTGGACATTCGAGGACGCATCTCATAATAAAAAGCTAAACAAATGGTAAATAAAAGAGATGTCGAGGTGTTCATTGTCTGCTTGTCATGTCATTTTGATGTGGGCTTGTTCCATGTCATTGGGCACGGAGGTACCCCGTTGGCGGTTCTCGATGATACACATATACTTACAATGACAAGAGCCTTGCTTGGGACTCTAAGTAAAGTAGCATGAGGTTTGGGTACTCGTATTCACGGGACATGAGGTTTTCAACTTATGATTTGTCAAGCATATGCATCATAATTGTTCTCGCATTAACTTTAACCATTCAAGATGCTTATGATGGGGGCAATGAGAGCTCAAAGCCGGTAAGTACCATAATTTTTGAAGGTTTATAAAACTTGCAATCACTGCTTTCCTCTGCGAAGGGCCTTTCTTTTACTTTTATGTTGAGTCACCACCTTCTATCTTTATGCACCGTCTAAGAGAGCATAGTTGTCATTCTGAGTATAATGTGCATTGTCCCAAAGTTTATCATTGATTGATTCATGACTATGGTTTCACTTGTTCTTAAATTACTTGTATCTAGTCACCCTCTTAAAACTTGAAGGTGTCATATGCATTTATGTTTTGCTATTCCATGAGGGACAAGCTGAAAACCATTTGTATGTTTTTCCTTATGATTTGAACACACGTTTGACTTTCATTGTTTCATTATTCATGATCTTTTGTTTGTGTTCATTTTCATGTTATAACATGGTTGCTAAGTTTCTATTATCAAGATTATGTCTTTCATGCCCATGTTTTAAGTTCTTTGATCTCAGCACTCAATGCTTTACCTATCTGATCAAGATTGTGATGGTGCATGTCACCTCAAAAATTATTTCTTTTGTTATCACTTACCTACTCGAGGACGAGCAGGAGTTAAGCTTGGGGATGCTGATACGTCTCAAACGTATCTATAATTTTTGATGCTCCATGCTTGTTTTTACACCATTTGCCTTGTGTTTCGTTACACTTCGTGGCATTTTTATGCGATTTCCAGAACTAACCTATTGACAAGATGCCACAGTGCCAGTTCCCTGTTTTCTGCTGTTTTGTGTTTCAGAAAAGCTACACAGGAAATATTCTCGGAATTGGACGAAACAAGTTCCATAAGTCTTATTTTTCCCGGACGAAGGACGAGGACCAAACGAGAGCCGGAGGGAGGCTAGGGGCTGCCCACACACCAGGGCGGCGCGGCCCAGGCCCTGGCCGCGCCCCCTATGTGTCAGGCCACCCTGGCAGTCCCCTGACGACGCCCCTTCGCCTATATAAAGCCTCAGGACGGAAAACCCAAGGGGAGTCGGCGAAATTTCCAGAACAGTTCCGCAGCGCCGCCACCGTAGAAGACAAATTTCGGGGGACAGAAGTCTCTGTTCCGGCACCCTGCCGGGATGGGGAAGTGCCCCCGGAGCCATCTCCATCGGTCTCCATCGCCGTCTCCGCCGTCTCCATCGACCTCACCGCCATCTCCATCAACCTTGTTGTCTCCTATGATGAAGAGGGAGTAGTTTTCCCCCGGGGCTGAGGGCTCTACCGGTAGCTATGTGGTTCACCTCTCTCTCCCATGATGTGATCTTTATGTGATCGTGAGCTTTGTATCATGTTGAATAAGTAGATGTTACTCTTCTTCATTATGTGTACTCTAGTGTGTTATTAAAGTAATCTATTCCTCCTGCCATGGTGTAACGGTGACAGTGCGTGCATCATGGTGGTACTTGGTCTAGGCTACGATTGTGATCTTTTATGGATTATGAGAATAATTATCACTATGATAGTATTGAAGTGATCTATTCCTCCTTTCATGGTGTAATGTTGACAGTGTGTGCACCGTGTTAGTACTTGGTCTAAGTTGCAATAATATCTCTCTTGAGTTGTGATTTGACTTGGATATCTCTATGAGTGGTGTTTGTCAAGTACTTGATGAACTTTGAGGAGTGCTTCGTAGCCCTACGCAATGATTAGTGTTATTTAATAGGAGAGTAATTCAGAGTACCATGGTGAAGAGAAGTTATTTATTTGTTCAATTATGTTATATTTGTTGAGAGTGTGTCCACTAGTGAAAGTATGATCCCTAGGCCTTGTTTCCAAGCTTTGCACACCGTTTACTCGCTGTTTTGTTACTTATTTGTTTGCTGCCATTTTTATTCCAGATTGTATTTACTACTTATAATCATCCATATCACTTGTATTTCACTATCTCTTCGCCGAACTAGTGCACATATACATCTGACAAGTGTATTGGGTGTGTTGGGGACACAAGAGACTTGCTGTATCGTAATTGCAGGGTTGTTTGAGAGGGATAGCTTTGACCTCTTCCTCCCTGAGTTCGATAAACCTTGGATGATTCACTTAAGGGAAACTTGCTGCTGTTCTACAAACCTCTGCACTTGGAGGCCCAACACTGTCTACAAGAATAGACGCGTGCGTAGACATCACTTGCTAGCTTGCGACAGCTCAGGACAATTTATAGGGCGCCTCATCCAAGCTTTGGTTTGCTAGCTGCAACGCGGAACCTGCACACAACACAACCAAATACTTTGCTCCCAACTTACGATGAGGTTGTCAATCTCACCGGTTTGCTTGAAACAAAGGAATGAGCGTATCGAGTGGAAAATAGTAATAGTATGCGAGTAAAGTAAACAGGTGATAGCAATATAATGGAAATAGGACCGGGGTTCACAGTTCACTAGTGGTGTCTCTCCATAAGATAAAATAATACATGCTGGGTAAACAAATTACAGTTGGGCAATTGATAGAATAAAGACAACGTGCATATGATGAGAGGATCACTATGAGATTTACTCTGGGCATTACAACAAGATACATAGACCGCCATCCAACTGCATCTATGACTAATAATCCACTCACGGGGATATCGTCCGAACACCCCATGAGTATTAAGTTGCGAACAACAGATAACTGCATTAAGCAAAGTGTGTAATGTAAACAAAGCATATGCCCTCGAGCATATGAATGTGGTTTTCCCCTAGTAGCAACAGCACATCTACAACCTTAGAGGTTTCTGTCACTCCCCCAGATTAAATAGAGGCATGAACCCACTATCGAGCATAAATACCCCCTCTTGGAGTCACTAGCAACTACTTGGCCAAGATAGCTACTAACAACGGAGAGCATGCAAGATCATAAACAACATAGAGATAACATAAGATAAATTTTAGTACATCAACTCAAGCATAACACCAATATTCATCGGATCCCAACAAACCAAACATGTAGAATTACATAACGGTGATCTCAATCATGTAGGGCAGCTCATGAGATCTAAACATGAAGCACATGGTGGAGAAGACAACCATCTAGCTACTGCTATGGACCCATAGTCCAAGGTAGACTACTCACTCATCACTCCGGAGGCAAGCATGGCGATGAAGAAGACCTTCGGTGGCGATTCCCCTCTCTGGCAGGGTGCCGGGAAGAGCTTCTGGACCCTCCCAATCTTCGGGTCGACGGCGGCAGCGGATCGCGATGTGTTCTAGAAAATTGATCGGGCGCTTTAGGTTTTTCCCGTCGGGGCGTCTTTATAGGCGAAGGGGCATCGTCAGAAGTGGACCGAGGTGGTCTCACACATAGGGGGCACGCCCAGGGCCTGCGCCGCACCGCCCTGGTGTGTGGGCCCTCGTGGCCCCACTCCGACTCCTCTTCGGTTCTCTGGAAGCTTGGGTGAAATTCTGGGCGACTGGCTTTGGTTTCGTCCAATTCCGAGAATATTTCCTGTGTAGCTTTTCTGAAACACAAAAATAGCAGAAAACAGGGAACTGGCACTGTGGCGACCATTTAATAGGTTAGTTCCGGAAAATGCACAAAAGTGCCATGAAGTGTAACGAAACACTAAGCAAATGGTGTAAAAACAAGCATGGAGCATTAAAAATTATGGATACTTTGGAGACGTATCAGCATCCCCAAGCTTAACTCCTGCTCGTCCTCGAGTAGGTAAGTGATAACAAAAGAAATAATTTTTGAGGTGACATGCACCTACACAATCTTGATCATATATGTAAGCGTTGTGCGCTGGGATCAAAAGAACTTAAAACATGGGCATGAAAGACATAATCTTGATAGAAGAAACTTAGCAACCATGTTATAACATGAAAATGAACACAAACAAAAGATCATGAAAATGAAACAATGAAAGTCAAACATGTGTTCAAATCATAAGGAAAAACATACAAATGGTTTTCAGCTTGTCCTTCATGGAGAGCAAAACATAAATGCATATGACACCTTCAAGTTCAAGAGGGCGACTAGATACAAATAATTTGAGAACAAGTGAAACCAACAATATGAATCAATCAATGAAAACTTTGGGACAATGCACATTATACTAAGAATGACAACTATGCTCTCTTAATGGTGCATAAAGATAGAAGGTGGTGACTCAACATAAAAGTAAAAGAAAGGCCCTTCGCGGAGGGAAGCAGTGATTGCAAGTTTTATAAACCTTCAAAAATTATGGTACTTACCAGCTTTGAGCTCTCATTGCCCCCATCATAAGCATCTTGAATGGTTAAAGTTAATGCGAGAACACTTATGCTGCATATGCTTGACAAATCATAAGTTGAAAACCTCATGTCCCGTGAATACGAGTACCCAAACCTCATGCTACTTTACTTAGAGTCCCAAGCAAGGCTCTTGTCATTGTAAATATATGTGTATCATCGAGAACTGCCAACGGGGTACCGCCGTGCCCGATGACATGGAACAGGCCCACATCAAAATGACAGGACAAGTAGACAATGAACATCTCGACATCTCTTTTATTTACCATTTGTATAGCTTTTTATTTTGAGATGCGTCGTCGAATGTCCACTATGGGCATGCTGCAAATTTCCACCATGAATTATGCATGGCTTAGATTGGCGGCCCAGGCGTTTCCCTAACACATATACAAACTCCATGATCCCGCAAGATTCCCAATTCATTTCACACCGCGAGTATCCATAAACAAAAGATCACGATATCAACTCAAATAAGAAGTGCAATGTTGAAAGCTTGCCCCATGACGGCATGGTTGGGCTAATTACCAACTTACAACTTGCAAGCATAACAACTCAACATAAGAGACCACAATGTCAATTTTTTAAAAATGAGAAAAAGTAAAGTGTGCCATCCGGTTTGTGAGAGCTTTACTGACCAATTTTCGCATAACACTGGTAAGAGTTTAATTTGAAGAGTAGATAAAAGCAAGTCAAATGTACTTTGGAATAGCAAATTGCTAATAGGTATGTATGGTGGACACTTTAGAACAACTTGGTTTTTAGGAGTTGGATGCACGAGTAGAGCTCATACTCAGTACAAGGCGAGGGCTAGCAAAAGACTGGGAGCGACCAACTAAGAGAGCAATAACGGCCATAATCATGCAAAGCGACAAAGCAACATTAAAAGAAGCATAAGATGGCATCAAAAATCAAAAACTAAATGATCATAGAGGCTATTGGCGACTTTGTAAGAGTCTAACATGTGTGAGCATGCGCCAAGTCAACCCAAATAAAGCATCAAGGAGAAAACCAAAATAATGCTTCCAAACGATAAAAACAACGGATGATTTTTTCAAAGGCTCATTAAGCAATCTCAGTTATTTGGGACAAGTCATGCTACAGCAAAACCACTAAACATACTATCAAAAAGACATCAAGCACGACATGCAAAAGCCTAAGCCGCAGTCTACACAAGCTCCTTCTTGTACCACTTTTTTGCATAAAGCTTTTTCTCTTTTCCAACACCATTCAAACTTTTTATAGACACCTCTTTTGATGAAAACCAATAAATATCAGAAGCAAAAATACACATTGATGAAAAGATATAATAAGATCTGAACACATATCAAGGCAAAAACAAAAACTAAACGCAGTTCTAGAAAAAGAGAACACTTGTTGAAATTATAAGAATGAAAAACGGAGTGTTCTTGGCAAATGGAAAGCACGGCAACTTCTCCAAAAGAAATTTGTTGGGGTCCAACCATTTATTGCAGCAAACAAAACTAAACTAAACTGAAAACTAAAAACAACTGACGCTCCAAGAAAAACACATAGTGCATGAAGCAATAAAAATATAGTGTCTTGAAAGGTGACCTGATTTTTGTCGATGAAGAAGGGGTGCCTCGGGGGCATCCCCAAGCTTTGACACTTGTACTTCTTGGATATTTCTTGGGGTGATGCATGGGCATCCCCAAGCTTGAGCTTTTGTCCATTCTTCAACTCATCTCATCACTCTCCGATCCCTACACTTGAAAACTTTCTTCATACAAAACTAAACACAAATCTATTAGCAACATTAGTGTAAGCATAACATTGAATCAACCCTTTTTTCTTTAGATTTCAATATAAAACCACCACATATAAAGCATATACTACTGTAGCAGCTTCCCCAAAAGTTCCGTGATCAAAAGAACTCAAAAAGAAAGCGATAAAGCGGCAAACACAAATATTGGCAGAAATCTGTCAAAACAGAACAGCTGACAAAGGTCGAATTTTTGAGGGGTTTTCTGTTGCTCAAATCAAAAAGTGTTCAACTAATGAAAGTTTGGATATAACCTGGGGCATATGCACAAGAAATCGCAGGTCTAAAAGATATACAGAGAATTTTCATGAATTTTTACGGTGCAGCACCGAAAACAGTTTCAGGACAGCAACATCCCCAAATCTTACCTCACTCAAATTAGAGGCTTCTCTTGGCACAAAAACGAAATAAAAAGGATAAGGAGAGGTCATTACAGTAGTAATAACTTCCAGGACTCAAATAAAAGAAAAAGAACTGAAAGTAAAAACATTGGGTTATCTCCCAAGAGTGCTTTTCTTTAACGCCTTTGAGCTAGGCTCGGTAATTTGAGAAGATGCTCACATAAGAAATATGAATTGAAGCAAAAGAGAGCATCAAGGAGAAAATATAGAACACATTTAAGTCTAACCCACTTCCTATGCATAGGAATCTTGTAAGAAAATATATCAAAGAAGCACATAGTAACAAGTGTGGGTAGATAAAACAAGAGCAATTTTGGAACTTTCAATATAAAGAGAGGTGTTTTAGTAACATGAGAATTCCAACAACCATATTTTCCTCTCTCATAATAATTTTTAGTAGCATCATGAACAAACTCAATAATATAAATATTACACTCACCCTCCTTTGTTAAGCACGGAGGGCGATCAAATAAGGTATTAGTTAAAGAGTTACTCTTATTAGGAGGTAGACATGGGTAGCTCCATTCTTCCTCCTCTTGATCATCACTCTCCTCCTCTTTTTCATCCAATGAGCTTCCAGTTTCAGCAATTTCTTCTTCCATAGGCTCCTTCAAGGCATTAGTCTCTTCCATTAGAGAGCATCTATTAAGATATTTAAGAATATAGCGATTTCCTTCCTTGTAATTATCAAAGCAAAATGTAAGTATATCATAAACCTCATATTTATAAGGTGCATCATCAGTATTTTCAAGCAAATAAGCAAGTTCGAATGCACCCTTCCAAGCAATAAATTCTTCAATTTGTTCCACATCATAAAAGTCATAATTTCCATTAATATAAGAAGATATGGTAACGTCATCGTTATACTCACATTGAAAAGGGAGGTGTTTATACCTCCTACAGCAACAAGATCTATCAAAGCAATAAGTAACATTATAAGTAGAGCACACGTTTCTAGCAATGATATACAATCTATTGATTTGTTCCCATAAGTGTTTCCCTTTTTGTGACAAGCGATGTTCCTCATAATAATTTTGCTGCTCTTCCGTGAACCCACCTTGCCAAAAAGATTTAGTTTCAAAGAAACTAACCATTGATAGAAAGCATGATAAAGCAAGACAATAACAGACCAACAAAAATAACAACTATAAAAGGAACTAATTTTTTGTTGTGTTTTTGATAAAATGATGCAAGTAAAAATAAAGTAAAGCAAAACTTAAAACAAAGTAAAGGATGTGCGTGCGAAACTCCCCTCGCAGAAGTCTTCTTCTTCCTCCCCGGCAACGGCGCCAGAAAAAAGTTCTTGATGCTTGCGGTGGTGTTATCTTTTCACTGTCCAGTTGGGAACCCCAAGAGGAAGGTATGATGAATATAGCAGTAAGGTTTTTCCCTCAGTTAAGAAACCAAGGTGTGTCGATCAGGAGAGGAAGGAGCCAATACGACTCAAGGTGATGCTTGCTAGCTTGCGACAGCTCAGGACAATTTATAGGGCGCCTCGTCCAAGCTTTGCTTTGCTAGCTGCAACGCGGAACCTGCACACAACACAACCAAATATTTGCTCCCAACTTACGATGAGGTTGTCAATCTCACTGGTTTGCTTGAAACAAAGGAATGAGCGTATCGAGTGGAAAATAGTAATAGTATGCGAGTAAAGTAAACAATGCGAGTAAAGTAAACAGGTGATAGCAATATAATGGAAATAGGACCGGGGTCCACAGTTCACTAGTGGTGTCTCTCCATAAGATAAAATAATACATGCTGGGTAAACAAATTACAGTTGGGCAATTGATAGAATAAAGACAACGTGCATATGATGAGAGGATCACTATGAGATTTACTCTGGGCATTACAACAAGATACATAGACCGTCATCCAACTGCATCTATGACTAATAATCCACTCATAGGGATATCGTCCGAACACCCCATGAGTATTAAGTTGCGAACAACAGATAACTGCATTAAGCAAAGTGTGTAATATAAACAAAGCATATGCCCTCGAGCATATGAATGTTGTTTCCCCCCTAGTAGCAACAACACATCTACAACCTTAGAGATTTATGTCACTCCCCCAGATTAAATAGAGGCATGAACCCACTATCGAGCATAAATACCCCCTCTTGCAGTCACTAGCAACTACTTGGCCAAGATAGCTACTAACAACGGAGAGCATGCAAGATCATAAACAACATAGAGATAACATAAGATAAATTTTAGTACATCAAGTCAAGCATAACACCAATATTCATCGTATCCCAACAAACCAAACATGTAGAATTACATAACGGTGATCTCAATCATGTAGGGCAGCTCATGAGATCTAAACATGAAGCACATGGTGGAGAAGACAACCATCTAGCTACTGCTATGGATCCATAGTCCAAGGTAGACTACTCACTCATCGCTCCGGAGGCAAGCATGGCGATGAAGAAGACCTCCGGTGGCGATTCCCCTCTCTGACAGGGTGCCGGGAAGAGCTTCTGGACCCTCCCGATCTTCGGGTCGACGGCGGCGGCGGATCGCGATGTGTTCTGGAAAATTGATCGGGCACTTTAGGTTTTTCCCGTCGGGGGGTCTTTATAGGCGAAGGGGCATCGTCAAAAGTGGACCGAGGTGGTCTCACACATAGGGGGCGCGGCCAGGGCCTGGGCCATGCCGCCCTAGTGTGTGGGCCCCTCGTGGCCCCACTCTGACTCCTCTTCGGTTCTCTGGAAGCTTCGGTGCAATTCTGGTCGACTGGCTTTGGTTTCGTCCAATTCTGAGAATATTTCCTGTGTAGCTTTTCTGAAACACAAAAACAGCAGAAAACAGGGAACTGGCACTATGGCGACTTGTTAATAGGTTAGTTCCAGAAAATGCACAAAAGTGCCATGAAGTGTAACGAAACACTAAGCAAATGGTATAAAAACAAACATGGAGCATCAAAAATTATGGATACGTTGGAGACGTGTCACTCGTCCAGTGCTTTGCTTTGCCAGCTACAACACGGAACCTGCACACAACACAACCAAGTACTTTGCTCCCAACTTACGATGAGGTTGTCAATCTCACCGGTTTGCTGTAAACAAAGGAATGAGCGTATCGAGTGGAAGCAATAGTAGTATGCGAGTAAAGTAAACAGTGCAAGTAAAGTAAACAGGTGATAGCAATGTAAAGGAAATAGGACCGGGGTCCACAGTTCACTAGTGGTGTCTCTCCATAAGATAAAATAACACATGCTGGGTAAACAAATTACAATTGATAGAATAAAGACAATGTGCATATGTCGAGAGGATCACTATGAGATTTACTCTGGGCATTACAACAAGATACATAGACCGCCATCCAACTGCATCTATGACTAATAATCCACTTGTGGCGAATCAATCCGAGAACTCCACAAGTATTAAGTTGCGAACAACAGATAACTGCATTAAGCAAAGTGTGTAATGTAAACAAAGCATATGCCCTTGGACATATGAATGTTGTTTTCCCACTAGTGGCAATAGCACATCTACAACCTTAGAGGTTTCTGTCACTCCCCCAGATTAAATAGAGGCATGAACCCAACTATCGAGCATAAATACCCCCTCTTGGAGTCACTAGTATCTACTCGGCAAAGATAGCTACTAACAACGGAGAGCATGCAAGATAATAAACAACATAGAGATAACATAAGATAATATTCAGCACATCAACTCAATCATAACACCAATATTCATCGGATCCCAACAAACACAACATGTAGAATTACATAACATTGATCTCGATCATGTAAGGCAGCTCACGAGATCTAAACACGAAGCACATGGTGGAGAAGACAACCATCTAGCTAGTGCTATGGACCCATAGTCCAAGGTAGACTACTCACTCATCGTGCCGGAGGCAAGCATGGCGATGAAGAAGAACTCCGGTGGCGATTCCCCTCTCCGACAGGGTGCCGGGAAGAGCTTCTGGACCCTCCTGATCTCGGGTCGACGACGGTGGCGGATCATGATATGTTTCTGGAAAAATGATCGGGTCTTTAGGTTTTTCCCGTCGGGGGGTCTTTATAGGCGAAGGGGCGGCGCCAGAGGTGGACCAGGGGGCCCTCACCACAGGTGGGCGCGGGCCAGGGGCAGGACGCGCCCCCTGGTGGTGTGGCCGCCCTGTGGCCCCTCTCCGTCTCCTCTTTGGTTCTCTGGAAACTTCGGTAAATTTCTGGATGTTCGGCTTTTGTTTCGTCCAATTCCGAGAATATTTCCTGTGTAACTTTTCTGAAACACAAAAATAGCAGAAAACAGGGAACTGGCACTGTGGCATCTCGTTAATAGGTTAGTTCCGGAAAATGCATAAAAATGCCACGAAGTGTAACAAAACACTAAGCAAATGGTGTAAAAACAAGCATGGAGCATCAAAAATTATAGATACGTTTGAGACGTATCAGCTCACAAGTTCCCAACTTATTTCACATCGCAGGTATCCATAAACAAAAGATCATGATATCAACTAAATGAGAGTAAGTGCAATGTTGAAAGCGTGCGCCATGACGTCATGGCTGAGCTAACTTCCAACTTACAACTTGCAAGCATAACATCAATATAAGAGAGCCACAATGGTCAAATTTATTAAAAGAAAGAAAGTAAAGTGTGGCATCAGGTTCGTGAGAGCTTTACTGACTAATTTTCACATAACACAAAAAGTTTAATTTGAAGGATAGATAAAAGCAAGACGAATTGTGCTTAGAATAGCAAATTGCTAATAGGTAGATATGGTGGACACATTAGAAAACTTTGGTTTTTGGGAGTTGGATGCACGAGAAGTATTCTCTCTCGGTACAAAATGGAGGCTAGCAAAAGACTGGGAGCGACCAACTAAGAGAACAATAACGGCCATAATCATGCATAGCAACAAAACATCATTAACCGAAGCATAAAGTGGTATCACAAGTCAAAAACCAAATGATCATAGAGGCTTATGGCGACTTGGTAAAGTTAAACATGTTGTAAGCATGCGCCAAGTCAACCCAAATAAAGCATCAAAGGAGAAAACCATAATAATATGCTCCCATATAATAAAAACAACACATGATTCTTTCAAAGGCACATTAAGCAATCTCAGCCATTTGAGACAAGTCATGCTACAGCAAAAACTACTAAGCATACTATCAAAATAACATCAAGCTTGACATGCAAAAGTCTAAGCCACAGTCTAAACAAGCTCCCATTTGTACCACTATAGTCATGAAACTTTTTTCTCTTTTCCAACACCATTCAACCTTTTTGAATCAACTCTTAAAGATGAAAACCAACATAGACCAGAGGTCTAAATGCACCTTGATACAAAGAAATAACAAGATCTGAACAAAAATCAAGGCGGAAAATGAAAGCTAAACGCAGTACTAGAAAAAGTGAACACTCGTTGAACGAAAAGAGTAAAAACTAGAGTGTTCTTGGCAATGAAAAACGGAGTATGTATCTTCCCAAAACAAACATGATGTGATCAACCATTTATTACAGAAAAAAAATCAAAATAAAACTGAAAGCGAAAATAAAGACGCTCCAAGAAAAATACATAGAATACAAAGCAATAAAAATATAGTGTCTTGAAAGGTGACCTGATTTTTTGCCGATCAAGAAGGGGTGCCTCGGGGCATCCTCAAGCTTTGACGCTTGTAATTCTTGGATATTTTTTGGGGTGACAATGGGCATCCCCAAGCTTGAGCTTTTGTCCATACTTCATCTCATCTCATCATTCTCCTTTCCCTACACTTGAAAACTTCCTTCATACAAAACTTCACACAATTCTTGTTAGCAACATTAGTGTATGCTAGATAGTAGATCCACCTTTGGTTCAGTTTAAACTCAAGTAAGGCACATATTAACACATAAGATACTGTAGCACCTTTCTCAAAAAGTTCCATGATCAAAAGAACTAAAAAAGAAAGAGATCAAGAGGCAAATGCAAATAATGGCAGAAATCTGTCAGAATAGACCAGCTGGTAAAGATCGATTTTTCTGAGGATCTTCTGTTGCTCAAATCAAAAAGTGCAAAACTAATGAAAGTTAGGAAATAACCTTGGGCATGTGTACAAGAAATCACAGATCAAAAAGACATACTGAGAATTTTCACGAATTTTTACGATGCAGCGCAGAAATCTGTTTCAGGACAGCAACTTCCCCAAATCTTACCTTCCTCCAATTAGAGGTTCTTCGTGGCAGAAAAACGAAATAAAAATGATAAGAAGAGGTCATTACAGTAGTAATAACTTCCAAGACTCAATAAAAATAAAAATTACTGAAAGGAAAACATTGGGTTATCTCCCAAGAGTGCTTTTCTTTAACGCCTTTGAGCTAGGCGCAGTAATTTGAGAAGATGCTCACATAAACACCGGAAAGAACTTGAAGCAAGAGAGAGCATCGAAAAGCAAATACGAAACAAATTTAAATCTAAACCACTTCCTATGAAAAAGAGTCTTGTAAAGAGACAAGTCATGAAAGCACAAAGCAACAAGCATAGGAAGGCAAAACAAGTGCAACTTCAAGAATTCCAACATAAAGAGGGGAAACTTAATATTGTTGAGATGCATAAAACCATGTTTCCCTCTCTCATAATAACTTTCAGTATCATCATGAATAGAATTAACAATATAACTATCACATAAAACATTCTTATCATGAGCCATATGCATAAAAGAATTAATACTCCCCACATGAACATAGTCATTCTTATCAATCGTAGTAGGAGCAAATTCAACAAAATAGCTATCTTCCGGAGTGTGTTCAGTTGTAAACACATCATCATTGGAAGAAACATGGATAGCACTAATAGAACAACAATTATTAACCTCATCATTTTCAGAATTGGTACAAAAGAGATTTTCAATATCAAAAGTAGAGTGTTTATCCCAATCATGATCACTACTATAGGTAACAGGCATAGGAACATCATCGAGTTCAGACTCATCAAAAACTATAATAGGAGCAACATGTTTAGGGGAATATAGCGTTTCCTCTCTCTTTTTACTCCTCTTCCTCTTCCTCTTCTTCTTCTTGTTCTTCCTTTCTTTAGGAGGGAGAGGCTTGAAAGGAAGCTTCTCCACATACCCTGGTTTAATGATAGAAACGATAGAAGAAACTTTGGAGGATTCCTCCTTCTCATTAATAAGAACAAAACACATATTAGTCCTGTCATATTTTGGTAAAGCATCATCTTTTATAACATTTTGTATGTAAGTATTTGCGTGACAATTATCAAAACAATAAAGATGGAAACCTTGAAGGAAACTATCCATATCAAAAGCACTCATATCTACCAAAGAAGTTTTCCTTGATAACTCTTCACACCCCAAAAATAAAGTAAGTTCATCATGCTGATTGGGAGTATTCTTGTCATCACAATACAAACTTGCAGTACTCATTGGATTAGAAAGGCTACTATCATAGCTTGAACATTGGAAATTGAAATGACCCACTTTATAGCAAAGTTCACAAATAAAAGGATAGAGGGTAAAAACCTTTTCACCAAGCCCATTTAGAGCCTTGTCCCACATTCTAGTTTATTCACTCCTGTGGTGGATACAATAATCTTCTTTGATGTGATTCTTTTCACAAGGTCTAAGTGCTCCAAAAAAATTAACATGCTTATAAGAAATAGTACTTTCAGAAGTTTGAGCACGTTTATTGCAATCATCAATAACAATTTCACTTTCCATGCAAGTGTCTTTAAAAGGTTCATGATACACATCCCAATTTCCTTTAGGAACATTAATATGCGAAGCAAAGGCTTTATAGAAACCAACCATAACTTGAGAATCAAGGCCATATTTAGCACTAAGCTCTTGAAAATCAGCAGTTTCAGCGAACGACTTAATGCAATCATACTCATAGTTTATACTTAATTCTTTAACTTTGTCACAATCCCAATCTTTGATATTGCTTTGAATTGTTTCAAGCAGATCCCACTTGGCGTCAACCTCCTTGCTTGTGAAAGACCCCTCAAAATAGGCATTTAGATAGTCCTTGTAATGTCCTGAAAGCCTTGCATAAAAATTATTAATAACAATATTACGAGGAAGCTCGTGAATGGGACATTTGAGCGTTAGTGACTTCAATCTTCCCCACGCTTGGGCAATGCTTTCTCCATCATGAGGATGAAATTATAAATATAATTCCTATCTTTATGAACCTCACTAGAAGGATATAATTTATAATAAAAGAGAGGTATAATTTCCTCCCAGCCAATAGATCGGCCATCCTTCAGCGTCTTATACCATTCTGCAGCTCTGCCCTTTAGTGATAAAGAGAATAGCTTCCTCTTAACCCGACTTGTTGACATACCTGCACACTTGAACAACTCACATAATTCATGTATAAAGAGCAAATGATCACCAAGACGGACAGTTCCATCTCCTAAATAGCAGTTATTCATAGCATGTTCAACAATTTTCATAGGTATTTTAAAAGGATGAGGATCACAAACATCATTAGAATTATCACATATGGGAGATAAAATATCATCAGAGCAAATTTTCTCCACTAAAGCTGGGGAACTAAAAATATTATGCACATCAAAACCAGCTTCCCCAAGCTTAGACTTTTCTATAGCATTAGCAATAACGTTGTTCAAAGAATTCATACAAATAAGATTGCTATTAGCATGCGAATAAAGCTCCAAAGGTTTTTCAATTTTCTCTTCAAACACTTCAAGTCCTAACTCAGGAAAAATACTATAAAACTCTTTGTTTTCCATTAAGCCTAAGTAGTGAAAATAAAAACAAAAAACAAAAAGATATAATTATAGAATCTAAAGGAAATAACTTCAAGCACTCACACACGAGGATGTGAGTACCTTTTACCTTACCTCCCGGCAATGGCGCCAGAAAAGAGCTTGATATCTACGCACGTTTCTATCCTTGTAGACAGTGTTGGGCCTCCAAGTGCAGAGGTTTGTAGAACAACAGCAAGTTTCCCTTAAGTGGATCACCCAAGGTTTATCGAACTCAGGGAGGAAGAGGTCAAAGGTATCCCTCTCAAACAACCCTGCAATTATGATACAAGAAGTCTTTTTTTTCCAACACACCCAATACACTTGTCAGATGTATAGGTGCACTAGTTCGGCGAAGAGATAGTAAAATACAAGTAATATGGATGATTATAAGTAGTAAATGTAATCTGAAATAAATATCGCTGCGAGCAAACATGTAATAAAACTGAATGTAAACTGTGTTTCAATGCTTAGAAACAAGGCCTAGGGATCATACTTTCACTAGTGGACACTCTCAACAAAGATAACATAATTGAACACATAAATATCTATCTTCACTATGCTGCTCTAAACTATTCTCCAATGGATAACGAACACTAATCATGTGTAGGGCTACGAAGCACTCCTTAAAGTTCGCATTCCCCCAAACTAGATTACCCCACACTTTCACCTTGGACGCACTAGATGGTTCCAACAAACACCAAGAATTCATAGAGACACTAGCCAAAGAGACACACATAATGCGCACACTGTCATCCTTCACATCATGGTACAAGGTGTCTTTGGAGATTACAATAATAAAGCACGGGAGTAGCATAGTATATGAAGAACAATATCTACCAATTCAACTAGATACAAAACTCATGATCACATATAGATCACATCATGGGAGAGAGAGGTGAACCACATAGCTACCGGTAGAGCCCTCAGCCCCGGGGGAGAACTACTCCCTCCTCATCATGGGAGACAGCAACGTTGATAGAGATAGCGGTGAAGTCGATGGAGACAGCGGTGGAGTCGATGGAGTCGATGGAGATGGCTCCGGGGGTACTTCCCCATCCCGGCAGGGTGCCGGAACAGAGACTTCTGTCCCCCAAAACTCGTCGGTGGCGGCGGCAGAGCTACGAAACTCTTTCTAGAAAAATACCGATTGATTTAGGGTTTCAGCTTTGGGGGGCTTTATATAGGCGGAGAGGCGGTGTCAGAGGGCGGCTAGGGCCCACACACCATAGGGTGGCGTGCCCTAGGGGTCACCCGCGCCACCAGGTGCTGTGGTGGCCCCTGGCCACCCTCCGGCTCTCCTTCGGACTTCGTCTTGCGTCCGGGAAAAATAGGAGGTTCGGGCTTCGTTTCATCCAATCCCGAGAATATTTCCTGTGTAGCTTTTCTGAAACACAAAAACAGCAGAAAACAGGGAACTGGCAATGTGGCATCTCATCAATAGGTTAGTTCTGAAAAATGCATAAAAACGCTATGAAGTGTAACAAAACACAAAGCAAATGGTGCATAAACAAGCATGGAGCATAAAAAATTATAGATACGTTTGAGATGTATCAATCGCCGATGTGAGGAATACCACAACATGAGCCTTCGATGAACAACCCTTGGTCATCGCCGCTCCCGAAACTCCTGTCAAGTTACTATGTCTAGATACATCCATCTTAGCAACAAGCAATATGGGTCGGAGGGAGTATCAACAGAAAAATGATGCAGGAAAATCACTTTTCAGTGTTTTTGACGTTACAAGAGCTATGTGACTTAAAAAAGGGCTAGGTCAGGGAGCAAATTTCAAAAATTTAGAGACACATCCAATGAGCCAAAGTGGGCCAGCAGAAGAGCAATATCCTGTAAATGGGAATCCCCACGCTACCTAGAAGCCTGACTGTGATAGGGTATTTCGCCCCTCCGACGTCTGTTCCACTTCGACCTTTTGCGTGGTGGTGTGTTTTGATCTAACTCTGTAAACTATAAGCTTAGTAGTTTTGGAAGTACAATTTTTATTCTAGAAACCTACCAACATGAGATCTAGTTTAAAGCTCTCAACGCGAGGAGCTTAAAAGTGAAAACAATTCATAATTTAGATAAATGGTTTTCAAGATATTTGATTTTGAAAATTCATTCTTTGAAAAGTTAAAGGGAAAACTGCATCTCTCTCTCCCCTCCAGTGCCACTTTCTCTCTCATCATCACCCTAGCTTCATTCTCTTCGCGATAATTGGCAAGCATGCATACACGCCAGGACTGCGAAAGGAGAAGATGACACTTGGCGAGCAGAGAACATGCGAGAAAGAAGAGCGCGGCAAGTTAGGAGCGCCTGAGGAGACCTTTGTCAATGGTAACCATTTTAAAAAATATTCTTCAAAGTTGAGTTCTCAACGTGATGGAAGCTGGCCTTGACAAGCTGTGGCGTTTGCACTACGGCAATCTACCGCGTTGGAGAATCTGGTGCCTCGAAAAAATCGTTTAGTTGGGATTAAGCAGTGGTAACGCAGAAGTTAATTCTAAAATCCAAACTAAAGGCACCCATAGTATATGCAGCATTTGGCCCGTTTGACCAAGGGTAGAGCTAGGCCAGATTGTTGTAACGGTCCAGCAGATCTAAATAAAATATAACCTATTACTACTACTAGCTGAATGCCCGTGCGTTGCCATGGGTTTTTAAATAAATTTTGTCATGTTACACGTGTAAATATAAAATCGCACACAAATATTAAGTTCTTTTCCATCAAACACATCGCTCTTGTTCTTCTCCCCTGTATTGCTCTGCGTCGATGGACCAGCTGTTTTTAGTGTCTCAACCGAATGGATCCCCGGCACCATAGTGCCTTTTCTCCAGCTTTTTAAACAAATGTATTCTGAGTTCCACCATATCGAAGAGTCACCTCCTCGGCGTTGAGCATGACGCATTGGTCGATGGTGGGAATGGCTTGTGGCGTAAGATCGAGCATCTCATTTCCCCGTGCATTGTCACAGCCTCACGATATTTGATTTTGCTGACCTACCCATGTAGCCACATAGTATATATGCCAATATATGCACATAATTTAATATCATATATACTTATGTGTTCCAATACATAAATAAGCGTCACTGACTTAGTTTGAGCAAAAACACCATGTCTCTTTTGAGGGACATTTTTTGTCTTCCTTACACAGGCCACAGAAGATGTCTTTTTCCCGTAAAAGCTTTTATGTGAATATAGAATATCCGTATGTACACCTGAAATTTGTTACAATCATTTTTGACATTTTCAAATAAATATAAAATACAATTTTCTTAATAGATGCATCAAAGCCTATAAGCGAAAACACCATGTCCCATGAACAAACTAATTATTGAACTAAGATGACAAAATATGTATTGTATACGCCCTCCGTCTTAAATTACGCTGCATTCTAGGTTTAGTTAAAGTCAAGATTTATAAACTTTGACTAAGGGGGCAGGAAAAGATACAAATATTTTCAATATAAAATTGAGAGATTATTATTCATCACTTCCATTCTGTTATTTGTTTTTTAGATATCCATCGCATTATATGTTAGAGACAGACCAAGTTCTATTACATCAAAAAAAGTAGCTAACAAAATGACAGTGAAATATCTCTAGAAGCTAGACGTCAATGAGAAACCAACTAGCCCTCAAAATATTGTTTCAGAAATTAAGTAAACAGGAGGAGGGTGTGATGTTTGTAATTTGGATACAGGGAAGTGCAATATTAAGATTCTCTTTAGTAGCGTTGATGTATGTCCCTTGACACTTAACCATTTGTCCAAGGATTTCAATTTTCTTAACCATTTGTCCAAGGATTTCAATTTTTAAATAACACTGCTGCTCACGCTGTTCAGACCAAGCCTTATATAGAAAGTATGCTCATATCAGTTCTCCATGCTCCAAACAAGCGACATGTAACAGTCTCACAGAGATGATAATACCTTTGCCTTTATAATCCACTTCCCGAATCCTCTGAACTAATCTCACATACTTCGAACAGGACATTCATGCGCGTAGCACAGGAGAAAAATAGAAGCTGGCTTTCAGAACCAAACCAAGCACGTAACCATCCGAGATGGCTCTGATCAAGTCTGTCAGGCGAGTCGCTGCGGGCAAGGAATCCTCCATCGCCGGTGCGTGCTGAGCAAAAGTTCGACGAGCACATCATCAAGAGGCCAGCTGACGATGAAGCAGAAACTGACGGCCACGCCGGACCAGCTCGAGGAAACTCCAGCAAGGTGAGCAAACGACTGCCATGGCGGACCAGCCGTAGATCAAATTGACTCGATTATTTCTCAAGGACGACACCACCCGCAGGTGAATCACCAGATCCTGGTGCGGACCACAGATCCGAGGTCCTGGCGGCCTCAAATCGACGCCACCCTGGCCATACCGGATAAGATTTGGAACGGCTCGTTTTTTTGACAGCGTACGGCATCGCGGCGCTCTTGATGGCGAGCGGCGGGGACCCTTCAGCGGTCGGGATGGGAGGGACTCCTGCCTGGCCGATCTTTGGCGTTGCCGCCCGCATGCCAAAGTCGTGCTCTGCCGCTGACCGTGACGGACGAGGTCCTCCACCTCCTGCCGTTCTTGCTCGGCATCTCCGCCTCCTGCCGTTCTTGCTCGGCATCTTCTGCTACGGCCGCGCGTGCCCGACATCGACCTCACGAGCTGCGTGCCTCCACCGACTCCGGCAGCGCGAGCTCGACCTCCGCCCACCGCCTCCTACTTGCAGCGTACAGGATGTATTAAGTTGGTGTCCCCACTGACTGGTGGCATGCAGCGGCGCACAGAGGTGCCCGGGGGACGCGACCACTGAGATGCTTGGGGAGACGCAGCCATGGCAAGGTTGAATCGCCCCGTTGGGAGACAGCGAGATCTGAGGGGAGGCATCACCCATCGCGGCGTGCGGAAGGAACCTTTGGCATCTCGCCCGGCCGGCGGCGAGCAAGGACGGGCCGGCGCCATGGGGCCAGCTTTTTTATCGATTGGGGAACAGATATAGGACGACGCCGGCAGCCAATTAGGGCACGGAGTTGATCGATCGTGGCCTCTTGGGTCCGGCCGGCACAAGCGAGTCCAAAATCCAGATATATATTACGGTGTTACAGGATTAAGATCAGGACTCCAGGAGTTAAGCGGGTAGAGTCCCTGCCAGCATCGGTCTGACATACTGAGTAGGAAGGCGACGGACGAAGCCGGGCGCCGGGCGACGGAGAAAGGCAGGGACGGACGGATCGATTTATTTTGACGTACGAAAGTGAACAACTAATAAGTTTATATCATTTTAACTCTAATACTCTTCATAGCTCTGAAATCTATAGGCAGACATTACATTTGCATAAACTAATGATTGGTTTATTGAAAATGTATAATTGAAGGTACAAAATTTAGATGCTTCTCAAAAGTGATCAAACGCAATCTACTGCAACAATTTCACAACACAAAAATTTCAGGTGACAATGTACATTTTCCAAAAAAAATTGGAGATGAGCTTATCTCCATATCACAAACTGACCCTGCCATCCGTCCAAAAGATCAAAATTGAATCCTTTCATACCAACCACTTCAGTGCACAAGTAAATCTGGTACTGAGTCAGTGCACAACTCAGTCCAACTGACTTGTTTGGAACACATTTGATTAGTTGATATGCAATTAGAAACATGGGCAACCTGCACAAGTGTTGGGAATCATGGTGAACGGAAGATGTATTTGCATAACAAGTGCATTTTTGTTGAAACCTGAGACCTACCTTAATGTCAATTACATGAAAGATGACTAACATACAGATATCAGCCATCTACAACCATCAATTCTAATAGCTACAACACCATGCCAATTACTAAAGATTAGTAAACCTTTGATTGCCCATTGTGAAAAGTCCAGTCGATCTTCTACTACTTCATTGCCTTAGTTTTGCAACAGAGCTACCTAGAATTGGAAATTGTGTTGACGCACACCCATTATTATGAAACTGGGAACGCTCAAGTCACCCCCAAGATAGAGTATCCCTAATAGTAGTAATATTCAGAAAAATAACACATACTAGACGGGCCGGCGCGCTTCGCCGCGCCCACCTGTTGTCCGTTTTTGCACCATGTCTTTTATTGCGTCTTGCTAATTCTTTTTCAACATGTCTTAGTGTTCCGTTCCGTGTAGCATAGATTTACACTGTGCAATTAGCTGGTCGGTGAGAGTGGTGGTCGGCACTCATAGTGCATTGTGATAGCTATACATGTAGTACATGTAGCATGCGAGCTCTGATGGGAGGCGTGTGTGGCGTCCGCCCTGCGTGCATGCTAGTAAATGACTGCGAATAAGTTAAATGACTGTGACGTGATTTTTTTTGGCTCTTTTGGTTATTGCTTCATATAAGTTAATGTGTCCAACCATGTCTACGGTGACAACACAAATACAGGAAACAAACCTTGTGCTTGGTCGTTGTTTCGAAGGTGCAGACAGATCATCAACTCCCAAAATCAATAATCAAATTGTGCAAAACATTTAGTGATGGAAGCTAAACAAATCAATAATCAAACTATGCAAAACATTTATTGGGGGAGAAGAACCTACAATTCAAATTATACCATGTAACTTACATAACTACTAAAAAGGACAATTACTATCTCCCACTAGGAAGATAGGTGCGGCGGCACGCCGTGCCCATGAGACGGTAGTGTGACATTGAGAACAAAGTGTATTATGAGAACATGGATTAGACACTCGTGATGACACATATTTCTGCTGGATTATATAGTAGACATACCCGCGCAACATAAATGGTAGGTTAGTTAATGGTACCAATGTACATTATTATTTCCTAAATACATAGCAGGTCGTATGCTAGGATGTTGTGGTGTTCTCCTGTCTTCGATCTGGTGTTTGTCCTCATCGTTGGAGCATCTTGTTGAAGTATTTGGAAAGCCCAAATCTCACACCAAAGAATTATTTAGTGGAAATATATGAGAGTGCATACATGTTGAACACATAAAGCTGTCTTTATCAAATAGGCATCAAAGGAAGCTCTGGTGATATACTGAGGTTTCTAGGATTCTTCAGACGCGTGAATCAACTAATCCAAGTGTGCAAACTTGCATAAGTGATCTGAATTTTGAACCCTATCTTGAATAAGGTCCTCAAACCTGCAACAACTGAGCTGAACTGAATCAATAACACAGATGCAGACATCGGGACCTAGCAATGATTGCAAAGACAAAGCAAAACATGAACTATAATACCCATGAATTGATGCATTAGCTGGTTGTCGAATCCGAAATGCAAATCAGTGACTCACCCGGGGAAGAAGAGGTAGGAGAACATGAACTGCAGGTACATCTCGAGGAACTTGCGCTTGAACCACCTCAGCCTCATCCAGTTCATGATAATCGGCTGCACTCGAACACACAACATTCCTGGAACACGATTAACCATCCATTCCCAAAACTGGTTAGTAGTACACACTGAAACATGGGAAACTAATAACAAGCGTACAAATGTAGAATCTAGCTGGCGCTAAAGTACCGGAGCAACGAAGAGGTACACGAAAGCAAACGCCGCGATCGGCGGTAGGATCGCCGGGAGGTCAACTTCCTCCTCCCCGCTGACCGTCGCCAGCGCAGCCAGGGCCTCCACCTGCACATGCAAACAAAGAGGAATTCGCTGCTGCGTGGTCATGTGAAGCGCCTCTGGGAGGGCACCATCTCCGCTGCTTCAGTCTACCCGCGATGGAGAAAGGATAGGGAGCCGCGTTTGGCCCTGTGGACGACCCCGGAGCAAGGGAGGGGCGAGGCATGGAGGAGGGTGAGGGAGCGACCGGGGTGAATCGGGAGGGCGCCATCTGATTGACCACCGAAGGTCGCCGGCAACTGACGATGTGGCCGGCGGCCAAGGCTATGAGGGACGTGAGGGGAGAGCAAGGAGAATGGGGCGGGTGCCATCTACCGGACCATTGGAGGACGCTGGCAACCAGCGCTGTCGCCGGCGGCGAGGCGGAGAGGGCGGCGCTGGTGAGGCGAGGAGGGAGGGAAGGGAGGCAACCAACATTGTTGCTGCCGGTGAGGAAGGCGCTAGCGGCGAGGCGGGAAGGGAGGGGACGGAATGATGGCAAGGCAGAGAGGACCGGAGGGGAGGAAGGCATAGAGGGCGATGGGAATTGGGAAGCTGCAGGATGGGAGTGGTCGGTCGATTCCGGGAGAGAGAAGCCACGTCCACTCGCCACCTACCTACGCACCAGAGGCCCACAACGCGACCGGCAAGTGCCCTCAGATCGCTGGCTCACGACCAAGCTTGAAGCTTGTAGTAATTATCTAGCTGAGTGCACGGTGCTAATAATTTCTTTTGGTGTGTATTGCGCGCTACACGTCCACTCATGCAGAGGACATGGCATAGTGCTTGCTACCATAGTAATTATAATACATAATATGAAATCACTGATAAAAGTTGTAGTTTACACAAAGTAAAATACTGAATTGAAGATTACACTACACTACCAACTCAAAGATGATGATGGCATAATTGCTAAGTCAGGCAACAATAAACAACCGCATCAGAGATTGTTTCCAAGGAAGTTTGGGTGGGCGATTGCTGAGCACAAAATAAGTTGGTCTCTTGCCTGCTCTTAACATGTACTGGCAAGTCTCTTTTCTTATGGATTCTCTTAAATGAGGTAGAACAATCATAACATCAGTCAAATTAACCACAACATCATCAACAGTCACTATGAACCCTGATTGAAATTAGCAACACATAGGCCATAGCAAATATTTGCAATTGCTAAGTTTCTCAACAACCATATAAATACATAAGGAAAAAATCAGAGGAACACACATACTTGATGGATAAACACCGTTAGTGTACAACACTCCCTGCCAATAAATGGGCATACAGAAACAAAGTGAAGTCACTCACAGGCATCTTCTAACTCACAGGTTAACATACAGAAAACCCAAGTTTACCTTAAGTGGAACCACAGTCTGCCCCAACTTTATACAATCTTCACGAAATAGCTCAACTTATTTTACACCATGAATCTTATCCCAGATGTCAACTATCAAGGATACTACATTGATGTGACTTCTTTTTAAATCATATAGCACATGTACATATACTCTAATATATTGAAAACACAGTTAAAAAATTCACATGCAGAGGCATACCAAGTGCAAACAAGCTTGAAACTTTCTATCATCAACCATCATATGGAACAACTGAAGCATTAAGGATGAACAATTTAGAGCGAGAGCTCATGATGCAGTTTGTGGTGTCCATTGTTGTCTTCTTTTTTGTGGACCCGCATCAGCAATTCTTGATGTAAAGAGTCCCAATAACAATAGTGCTCATTCAAGTCCACCGCTGATGCAACAATTGCTGCAGCGGATGACACCACCGCAAACAGCTCTAGTATACTCGATAAAATGGTTACCATTGCCATTGTCTTCCTGCGGACATGCTCCTCGACAAATTCAGTTGCAACCAAAGCCGAAAACCACACAAATTAACCAAGTGGTTCAGCACCATGAATTAAAATGATTCAGACTTTTTCAGAGGCAAGCACCAAGAGAGGAAGAAATACAACTTAGCACATGTTCTTTCACTTGTACTCCCTCTGACCCATATTACCTTTTGCATATACGGATGTATCTAGCAATAAATACGGATGTATCCAGACATTTTAGTGCTAGATACATTTGTATTTGCGTAAGGTAATATGGGTCAGAGGGAGAAATAAATTTGTTAATTTTCTTGTGTGGGAAAATTTATAAATATCGATAATGTAAGGAAATGACCAATTGGTCATCTTCAATTTTAAAATCTATAGATATCCTGACAGAATATATTATTCGATAATCCCTCGTAAAAAATGGAGATGTGTGTTAGCATAAGCCAATTAGGAAGAAAGGAACATATTTTCAGAAAGAAGTCTTCTTGGTTAGCATAAGCCAATTACAAAAGGAAAACTCTTCCAAACATACCATTTCATTTTCAACAACTTAAGTGGAGTATTGTCATGTTTGCAGGAAACAGGTAGCAGATACACTAATTCAATATATAAACAATGATTCCGATCCATATGGAAGCTTGAATTTTTTTAACCATGATGCATGTGCAGAGCTGGCTCAAAATTGTATCACACTCCATATCCAGTTTAAAATTCTCAGGTATAGATGTTCAGAAAGCTAACAGGAATAAAAAAAAAATAGCCTTTCTTGATTACCTCACTTTGGTCTTTGTCACCTAATCCTTGCTCTTGGAACGGAGAAACCATAAGCATGAACAAAACAGGATACAAATATATATCTGAATATCAGACATTTAATAGTATGTGCTGCAATTTGTTGGGCCAAAATTTATATATTCTTATAATTTGCTCTTGATTTGAGTATTTGTATTTCATGCTCTATTACTACAAACTGGGAAACCTAAAATTTGTAAATCATTGTCTAATCTTAGGTTTTAAAGCAGAGAGAATATGATTATTGATCTGCTGGCATATGAGAATCCTTATTAATGCATCCATTGAACAGGAAGGTGAGAGTAAAACACCAATGAGAGATCAAACAGGGCATTGTATGTATGATATAATATTAACTTCAAGCACCTAACTATTAAACAAACACTTACTCAGCTTAGCAACCAAGATCAGTATGTAGGAGTTTAACCTTTTAGAGAAAGTTCAAACTGTCATGCAAAGACCAGCCTGGCAGTTAGAACTCTACAGTTGATGCCCCCGGTAGGGCAGCAATAAGAAATTTTGCAACAATGATCAACCTGCAATACAACATAGACATTTTTCATTTGGAGATTCAAAAAAATATTAATTGAGAAAAAACTTAAGAGCATACACTATTAGCTATCTCACATGAGTACTTCAATAATTCAAAACAGGCAATAAGGTGCAGATGTAAACTCTAATAATTGATGTCAGTACAAACTTGGTGCTGTTACTTTACTCAAATATGGGGTAAATATGAACTCGTATAACTTGCTAATGTACATCTCTAAACATCAAATAAAGTGCATCAAAAGTAGAGGTACTGAGAGCAGGTTATATCATACTTTTCAAAGCATCCATAATAGACTTTGGTAGAACATTCATTAAAGATTATTTAGGTAGATGACATAAATTTGCTCCAAAGTCTGCCATATTGTGATAGTCTGGCAGATTAATTAAGAAAACTGAAATTCATAGCTACCCTACATATACAAATCTCTTGTCATGGGTTGCCCTGTGGTTCTCCAATTCCTCCTGAGCAAATCAGTTTACTAATGCTAGTGTAACTACAAAAACCATAAGTATCCAAGCAAAACCATGGCTTGAATATCTCAAACTAAATAACACAATCAGTTTGCTAACCTCTGCTTTGTGTTTTTTTATTTGATACAACGAATGTTTGATCAGCCTGCTATCATCATTCTAGATAAACCGTATTATGTCAAACGGGATAGAACTATGGAGTATATGAAATATGGAATACTATTCAGTTGGCAATATATCAAAAGAAAAATCACGTATTTGTGCAATCAAGAGTTACACTCCATAAAATGCAAACTCTTACTGGATTAAATAGTGAGTACATGAAAAGTGAAGCAATTACACAGCTAAGTATAATACTGAAATAAACTTTAGCATGGATCTATGTCGAACGGAATTTTTCCAACTTAATTCTGTGCTGCAATAGGACACTTTAGTGGTGAATGGCAACCGACAAGTGTAAAAAAGATGAGTATGCTTTTTTCGTCGATCAGGATTAGTCAGTAGTTTAAAAATAAGAGTATTTCATATATCAAGTAATATTCACAAGTTTAAAAACCATAGAGTGGCCTACAGCTCATTCTCCTATACTGCAATCTATAGGAAAATGATTCAAATCAACAAAGGCTGACCACAGGTCATTCTCCTAAGCTGCTATCTATAGGAAAATGATTCAAATCAACAAAGGCTGACCATATATATGATATTAACAGTATTTATGAAGTTTAGCCTAAACATTTACTGAAATTGCATGAAAATGTTTCTGTTTAGTAGAGAAGAAGTGAATGCACATAGAACTGCATACCTATCAAGTCATATAGAGCATTTGTACATACAATTTGCAGTGAATGACTTATCAGGCAAAACACCAGACAAAACACCGTCAGAACTGCGGCCATTGCGTGGAGCACCCTCGCTAATAAGAGTTTAGGGTAAGACCTTAAAAACCATCGGTGCATTTGAAGAACCACAAGGCAAACAGTCAATCACATAGGTAGGTATAGTATATTCTGTGCATTTGAAGAACCACACGGCAATCACATAGGTAGGTATATTATATTCTGCAGGTTAGCTGTGAAGTGTAGTTTCCTTAATTAATCTACCATAATATATACATACTTGTGAAGTTATCCAACTCATTTAAGAACAAAAGATATGATTTGCGCCTTATTCTTTACCTGCAGGGTGGCGCAATGGTTCCGTCATAATGTTGTTGCCGTGTCCAGGCATCGCCTGTTGGACAACGATGGTCCTGCCACAACATGGACTCCAACCAAGTCTCCGTCGAACCACTTCAGTTTGTCCTCATGTTTTGGCTGGCACCTCTTACACCTCTTACAGTCTTCTCTCTTGGTCCATCTTGTTCCGCAATCACCACGGTGGCCATCTTGGATTTGGTGGTGGGGTCGACGGACCATGTGACAGCATGCTGCTATTGAGCCGACCCCGGAAATCGGCCAATCTTCTCCTAATTCATGAAAAATCCCACCGTTAGTTCAAACAATTGACTAACATACCATTACGTACATAGCTTCTTTCGCAATAAAATATAACTTGGAACTACATGTTAATTTCAACATCAACCACCATAGGGAAATCTACACATGATTGGCCCAAAGTGCTTGCCGGGTCTGGAGTGGAGGATGGAGCAGACCTGGGCGGCATTGGGCGTCGACCTATTCGCTGGATGGTGACCTCGAAAGCAGCCTTGATAGAGACCTAGACACCGATCTTGAGAAAGAGCTTCAACGGGGAAGAGGCGGTCTGGTGCGGGGCGGCAACCTCCTCCTACAGCACGGCGGCTGGTCCTCTTTAGTGCCACTGCAGTGTGCGGTAGACGGTCCGCCGGTCCGGGAAGGTGTGGCGTCGGCGGGTCCTACTCATCGGCTCATCGCCGCTGTAGGATGCGGGCAGCCGTCCCGGGAGCGAGCAACGGCTACGGCTCCTATTCAGCAACACTGCAGGTTGCGGCAACCAGTCCGAGCGCGGGGAGTGGCACCGGGCATGGGGCGGTGAGCGCGGCGGCCAGCGTGGGCACGTTGACGGCGGCGGCTGGCGTGGGCACGTTGACGGCGGCGACCGGCGTGAGGACGTTGACGGCGGCGACCGGCGTGGGGTCGTTGACGGCGGCGGCCGGCGTGGGGTCGGTCATGGCAGCGGCCAGCGTGGGGGCGGTCATGGCAGCGGCCGGCGTGGGGACGATCATGGCGGCGGCTGGAGTGAGGACGGTGAGGGCGGAGGCCGGAGTCAGGACGGTGAGGGCGGAGGCCGGCGTCGGGACGGTGAGGGCAGAGGCCGGCGTCTGGACGGTGAGGACGGCGGCCGGCGTCGGGACGGTGAGGACGGCGGCCGGCGTCGGGACGGTGAGGGCGGCGGCCGGCGGCGGGACTGTGAGGGCGGCGGCTTACCTGGGCGGTGAATATTTTCTTTTTTAGCCCAAACCCTAGAGCTTGATGCGGAGCAAGCTATATATACCACAGCAGTCCACCGACCAGACTAATTGAACGGCTGGTATCAGTTATGGCCAAGATCCAACGGCTCCAAATAGCTCAAGCGGAGAGAGGCTCAGAACGCGCGGCCACGACCAAACTTACAGTTTGTAGTACATGTGTAAATAAGAATTTTTCCTCACTCTCCCTGAGAATTTCCCTCAAATCCACTCCATCAAAAAGTAGCAATAATTGTCCCTTCGTTTCTCACTCAGCCCCTCCCCAAGATGTGTTCGGTTCCATAACAAGGGGGAATGGAATGGAATGGTTCCGTTCCGAGGTCACGGGACGGTTCCGACCCCGTGTTCGGTTCGGAAAAGAACGAGGAACGGAACGGTTCCATCCCTGTGTTCGGTTTTGGAATGGGATGAGAATGGAATAGAATGGAGTGAGAATGGAATTATTCTAAACTCGATTATTTATTTCCTAAATTAGATTAATTATTACTAAACTTAATTAATTATTGCTAAACATGATTAATTACTCCTAATCTTGATTAATTATTTCTAATCTTAATTAATTATTGCTAAACATGATTAATTATAGCCTAATCTTGATTAATTATTGCTAAACTTGATTAATTATAGCTAAACTTGATTAAATTAGAGGGAGGTGATGCGTGGTGAATGACCAGCCCGTTGGGAACCCCAAGAGGAAGGTGTGATGAGTATAGCAGCTGGTTTTCCCTCAGTTAAGAAACCAAGGTTTATCGTTCTTGGAGAGGAGAGACAAACGACTGAAGGTGATGCTTGCTAGTTTGCGACAGCTTCGGACAATTTATATATGGCGCCTCGTCCAAGCTTTGCTTGCTAGCTGCAATGCGAAACCTGCACACACACAGCCAAGTACTTTCCTCCCAACTTACGATGAGGTTGTCAATCTCACCGGTTTGCTTGAAACAAATGTTATGAGTGTATCGAGTGGAAAACAGTAAAAGTATGCGAATAAAGTAAATAGTGCGAGTAAAGTAAACAGGTGATAGCAATATGATGGAAATAGGACCGGGATCCACAGTTCACTAGTGGTGTCTCTCCATAAGATAAATAACACATGCTGGGTAAACAAATTACAGTTGGGCAATTGATAGAATAAAGATAAACGTGATATGTCAAGAAGATCACTATGAGATTTACTCTGGGCATTACAACAAAATACATAGACCGCCATCCAACTGCATCTATGACTAATAATCCACTTGTGGCGAATCAATCCGAAAACTCCACAAGTATTAAGTTGCGAACAACAGATAATTGCATTAAGCAAAGTGTGTAATGTAAACAAAGCATATGCCCTTGAGCATATGAATGTTGTTTTCTCCCTAGTAGCAACAGCACATCTACAACCTTAGAGGTTTCTGTCACTCCCCTAGGTTAAATAGAGGCATGAACCCACTATCGAGCATAAATACCCCCTCTTGGAGTCACTAGCAACTACTCGGCCAAGATAGCTACTAACAACGGAGAGCATGCAAGATCATAAACAACATAGAGATAACAAAAGATAATATTCAGTACAGCAACTCAATCATAAACACCAATATTCATCGGATCCCAACAAACCAAACATGTAGAATTACATAACGGTGATCTCAATCATGTAGGACAGCTCATGAGATCTAAACATGAAGCACATGGTGGAGAAGACAACCATCTAGCTACTGCTATCGACCCATAGTCCAAGGTAGACTACTCACTCATCGCTCCAGAGGCAAGCATGGCGATGAAGAAGACCTCCGGTGGCGATTCCCCTCTCCGGCAGGGTGCCAGGAAGAGCTTCTGGACCCTCCCGATCTTTGGGTCGACGGCGGCGGCGGATCGCGATGTGTTCTGGAAAATTGATCGGGCACTTAGGTTTTTTCCGTCGGGGGGTCTTTATAGGCGAAGGGGCGATGTCAGAGGTGGGGCCAGGGGCCCTCACGCCATGGCGGCGCGGCCAGGCCCCTGGCCGCGCGAGCCACGTGTGAGGGGGCCTGGTTGCCCCTCTCCTACTCTCCTTCGGATGACTGGAAGCTTCCGGGTAATATAAGACTCTAGGAACTTGTTTCGTCCAATTCCGAGAATATTTCCTGTGTATCACTCTGAAACACAAAAACAGCAAAAAACAGGAAACTGGCACTGTGGCAACTTGTTAATAGGTTAGTTCCGAAAAATGCATAAAAGTGCCACGAAGTGTAACGAAACAGTAGGCAAATGGTGTAAAAACAAGCATGGAGCATCAAAAATTATAGATACGTTGGAGACGTATCAAGCATCCCCAAGCTTAACTCCTGCTCGTCCTCGAGTAGGTAAGTGATAACAAAAGAATAATTTTTGAGGTGACATGCACCTACACAATCTTGATCATATATGTAAGCATTTGTGAGCTGGGATCATAAGAACTTAAAACATGGGCATGAAAGATATAATCTTGACAATAAGAACCTTAGCAACCATGTTGTAAACATGTAAATGAACACAAACAAAAGATCATGAAAATGAAACAATGAAAGTCAAACGTGTGTTCAAATCATAAGGAAAAACATACAAAAGGTTTTCAGCTTGTCCTTCAAAGAGAGCAAAACATAAATGCATAGGACACCTTTAAGTTTAAGAGGGCGACTAGATACAAATAATTTAAGAACAAGTGAAACCAACAATATGAATCAATCAATGAACTTTGGGACAATGCATATCACACTAAGAATGACAACTATGCTCTCTTAATGGTGCATAAAGAAAGAAGGTGGTGACTCAACATAAAAGTAGAAGAAAGGCCCTTCGCAGAGGGAAGCAGTGATTGCAAGTTTTATAACCTTCAAAAATTATGGTAATTACCGGCTTTGAGCTCTCATTGCCCCCATCATAAGCATCTTGAATGGTTAAAGTTAATGCGAGAATAATTATGATGCATATGCTTGACAAATCATAAGTTGAAAACCTCGTGCCCCGTGAATACGAGTACCCAAACCTCATGCTACTTTACTTAGAGTCCCAAGCAAGGCTCTTGTCATTGTAAGTATATGCATATCATTGAGAACCGCCAATGGGGTACCTCCATGCCCGATGACATGGAACAAGCGCACATCAAAATGACAGGACAAGCAGACAAGGAACACCTCGACATCTCTTTTATTTGCCATTTGTTTAGCTTTTTATTGTGAGATGCGTCGTCGAATGTTCACCATGGGTATGCCGCAAATTTCCACCATGAATTATGCATGGCTTAGATTAGCGGCCCGGCGTTTCCCTAACACATATACAAACTCCATGATCCCCACAAGATTCCCAATTCAGGGCATCCATAAACAAAAGATCACGATATCAACTCAAATAAGAAGTGCAATGTTGAAAGCTTGCCCATGACTGCATGGCTGGGCTAGTCTCCAACTTACAACTTGCAAGCATAACAACTCAACATAAGAGACCACAATGTCAAATTTTTAAGAATAGGAAAAAGTAAAGTGTGTCTTCCGGCTCGTGAGAGCTTTACTGACCGAATTTCGCATAACACTGGTAAGAGTTTAATTTGAAGAGAAAATAAAAGCAAGTCAAATTTACTTGGAATAGCAAATTGCTAGTAGGTATGTATGGTGGACACTTTGGAAAACTTTGGCTTTTAGGAGTTGGATGCACGAGTAGAGCTCATACTCAGTACAAGGCGAGGGCTAGCAAAAGACTGGGAGCGACCAACTAAGAGAGCAATAATGGTCATAATCATGCAAAGCGACAAAGCGACATTAAAAGAAGCATAAGATGGCATCAAAAGTCAAAAACTAAATGATCATAGAGGCTATTGGCGACTTTGTAAGAGTCTAACATGTGTGAGCATGCGCCAAGTCAACCCAAATAAAGCATCAAGGAGAAAACCAAAATAATGCTTCCATACAATAAAAACAACGCATGATTTTTTCAAAGGTTCATTAAGCAATCTCAGTTATTTGAGACAAGTCATGCTACAGCAAAACCACTAAGCATACTATCAAAAAGACATCAAGCATGACATGAAAAAGCCTAAGCCGCAGTCTACACAAGCTCCTTCTTGTACCACTATTTTGCACAAAGTTTTTCTCTTTTCCAACACCATTTGAAAAAAAAAATTAAGACACCTCTTTCGATGAAAACCAATAAAGATCAGAGGCAAAAATACACCTTGATGAAAAGATATGACAAGGTCTGAACGCAAATCAAGGCGAAAACGAAAACCAAAAGCAGTAGCAGAAAAAGAAGAACACTCGATGAACGATAAGAGTGAAAACTAGAGTGTTCTTGGCAAATGAAAACGAGTACATCTCCTCCAAAGGAAATTTGTTGGGCTCCAACCATTTATTACAGCAAACAAACAAACTAACAAAGAAAACTAAAACAACTGACGCTCCAAGAAAAACACATAGTGCATGAAGCAATAAAAATATAGTGTCTTGAAAGGTGACCTGATTTTTGCCGATGAAGAAGGGGTGCCTCGGGGGCATCCCCAAGCTTTGACGCTTGTACTTCTTGGATATTTCTTGGGGTGATGCATGGGCATCCCCAAGCTTGAGCTTTTGTCCATTCTTCAACTCATCTCATCATTCTCCAATCCCTACACTTGAAAACTTCCTTCATACAAAACTAAACACAATTCTATTAGCAACATTAGTGCAAGCATAACATATAATCAACCTATTTTTGCTTCATGTTTCAACTCAAAACCACCACATATATAGCAAATACTACTGTAGCAACTTCTCCAAAAGTTCCGTGATCAAAAGAACTCAAAAGAAAGAGATAAAGTGGCAAACACAAATATTGGCAGAAATCTGTCAAAACTGAACAGCTGTCAAAGGTCGAATTTTTGAGGGGTTTTCTGTTGCTCAAATCAAAAAGTGTTCAACTAAAAAAAGTTTGGATATAACCTGGGGCATATGCACAAAAAATCGCAGGTCCAAAAGATAAACAGAGAATTTATACGAATTTTTACGGTGCAGCACCGAAAACAGTTTCAGGACAGCAACATCCCCAAATCTTTACCTCACTTGAATTAGAGGCTTCTCTTGGCACAAAAACGAAATAAACAAGATAAGGAGTGGTCATTACAGTAGTAATGACTTCCAAGACTCAAATAAAAGAAAAAGTACTGAAAATAAAACATTGGGTTATCTCCCAAGAGTGCTTTTCTTTAACGCCTTTGAGCTATGCGCAGAAAATTGCGAATCAAGTAACATCAAGTGATGAAGCATCAAGCTCATAATTTGCTCTAAGAATAGAGTCAAAAAGCAATTTATTTCTTTTCCTAGGGAAGTGTTCCATACCTTTCTTGAGTGGGAATTGATATTTGATAGTGCCTTCCCTCATATCAATGATGGCACCTACAGTTCGAAGAAAGGGTTGATCTCTACGATCTTCTATTCTTGTAGACACTTGTTGGGCCTCCAAGTGCAGAGGTTTGTAGAACAGCAGCAAGTTTCCCTTAAGTGGATCACCCAAGGTTTATCGAACTCAGGGAGGAAGAGGTCAAAGCTATCCCTCTCAAGCAACCCTGCAATTACGATACAGAAAGTCTCTTGTGTCCCCAACACACCCAATACACTTGTCAGATGTATAGGTGCACTAGTTCGGCGAAGAGATAGTGAAATACAAGTGGTATAGATGATTATAAGTAGTAAATACAATCTGGAATAAAAATCGCTGCGAGCAAACATGTAACAAAACAGCAAGTAAACGGTGTGCAATGCTTGGAAACAAGGCCTAGGGATCATACTTTCACTAGTGGACACACTCCCAACAATATAACATGATTGAACAAATAAACAACTTCTCTCCACTATGGTACTCTGAATTACTCTCCTATTGAATAACACTAATCATTGTGTAGTGGCTACGGAAGCACCCCTTAAAGTTCATCAAGTACTTGACAAACACCACTCATAGAGATATCCAAATCAGATCACAACTCAAGATAGATATCATTGCAACTTAGACTAAGTACTAACACGGTGCACACACTATCAACATTACACCATGAAAGGAGGAATAGATCACTCAATACTATCATAGTAATAATTACTCTCATAATCCACAAGAGATCACGATCATATCCTAAACCAAGTACCACCACGATGCACGCACTGTCACCGTTACACCATGGCAGGAGGAATAGATTACTTTAATAACATCACTAGAGTACACTATAATAATTAAGCATAGGAGTAGCATAATATCTGAATAATAACATCTACTTGTTCAACATGATACAAAGCTCACGATCACATAAAGATCACATCATGGGAGAGAGAGGTGAACCACATAGCTACCGGTAGAGCCCTTAGCCCCGGGGATGAACTACTCCCTCCTCGTCATAGGAGACAGCAAGGTTGATGGAGATGGCGGTGAGGTCGATGGAGACGGTGGAGACGGCGATGGAGACCGATGGAGATGGCTCCGGGGGCACTTCCCCGTCCCGGCAGGGTGCCGGAACAGAGACTTCTGTCCCCCGAAATTCGTCTTCGACGGCGGCGGAACTGCGGAACTCTTTCTGGAAAATTGCCAACTCCTTTATGGTTTTCCGTCCCGAGGCTTTATATAGGTGAAGGGGCGTCGTCAGGGGTGGAGCCAGGCTCCCTCACACGGTGGTGGCGCGGGCCAGGGGCTGGCCGCGCCACCCCTGTGTGTGGGCCCCTGGTGGCCCACCTCCTACTCCTCTTCGGATCTCTGGAAGCTTCCGGGTAAAATAAGACTTCAGGAACTTGTTTCGTCCAATTCCGAGAATATTTCCTGTGTATCACTTCTGAAACACAAAAACAGCAGAAAACAGGAAACTGACACTGTGGCAACTTGTTAATAGGTTAGTTCCGGAAAATGCATAAAAGTGCCACTAAGTGTAACGAAACAATAGACAAATGGTGTAAAAACAAGCATGGAGCATCAAAAATTATAGATACGTTTGAGACGTATCAAGGGTCTTCCCAAAATAATAGGACATGAAGCATGGCATTCAACGTCCATAACAAGAAAATCAACGGGAACAAGGTTATTGTTAACCACAATAAGAACATCATTAATCCTTCCCAAAGGTTTCTTCTTAGCAACATCAGCAATAGGAACATCAAAATAACATTTTTCAAGCGGCGGTAAATCAAGCATGTCATAAATCTTTCTAGGCATGATAGAAATACTAGCACCTAGATCACATAAAGCCTGGCAATCAAAACCATTAACATGCATATCAATGATGGGTTCCCAACCATCTTCTAACTTCTTGGGAACAGAGGCTTTTTGCTTCAACTTTTCATCCCTAATTTTTATGAGAGCATTGGTAATATGCTTAGTAAAAGCAATATTTAAAGAACTAGCATTGGGAGTCAAAGCAAGATTTTGCAAGAACAAAATAGCTTCAGATATATTGCAGCCATCAACATCAAAATCATTAAAAGAAGTAGAGCTATCATCTCCTACACTCCGAAAAATTTCAGCACTCTTTTGAGAAAAAGTTTTGGCAGTTTTAGGCTTTTTAACACAAGGAGTGGGAGTTTTCTCTACACCAATCAAAGTAAGAGGATTGCTAGCATTAGGAGTAACATCATTAGAGGTAGTAATGGTACATACCTTCATCTCTCTAGCCATCTCATCTTCTCTTTCCCACCTGGCATGCAATTCCGCTAACAATCTAATATTTTCATCAATCCAACTTGAATAGCATTAGCGGTAGCAAAAACATTGTTCTCTTTCACATCATTAGGCAACACTTTTAATTTCAGAAGTTCAACATCATGAGCAAGGCTATCAACTTTAGAAGCAAGAATATCAATTTTGCCTAACTTTTCCTCAACAGACTTGTTAAAAGCAGTTTGCTTACCGATGAAGTCCTTGAGCATTACCTCAAGCTCGGAGGGCGCGGCCCTAGTGTTGTTGTAGGAATTACCATAAGAGTTACCATAAGAGTTACCATAACCATTACCATTGGTAGAAGGATACGGCCTATAATTGTTACTAGCAAAATTGTTCCTATAAGCATTGTTGTTAAAATTATTATTTCTAATGAAATTCACATCAACATGCTCTTCTTGAGCAACCAGAGAGGCCAAAGGAACATTATTAGGATCAACATGAGTCCTATCATTAGCAAGCATGGCCATAATTGTATCAATCTTATCATTCAAGGAAGAGGTTTCCTCAACAGAATTTACCTTCTTACCTTGTGGAGCTCTCTCGGTGTGCCATTCAGAATAATTTACCATCATGTTGTCGAGTAGCTTTGTTGCGGCGCCCAAGGTAAGGGAAATTAAAGTGCCTCTAGCAGCTGAATCAAGTAGGTTTCTTGAAGAAAAATTTAGTCCTGCATAAAAAGTTTGGATAATCATCCAAGTAGTCAGTCCATGAGTGGGGCAATTCTTTATCATAGATTTCATTCTTTCCCAAGCTTGAGCAACATGTTCATTATCAAACTGAGCAAATTTCATAATATTGCTACGCAGAGATATAATCTTAGCAGGAGGATAGTATCTACCAATAAAAGCATCCTTACACTTAGCCCATGAATCAATACTATTCTTACTCAAAGATAGCAACCAATCTTTAGCTTTTCCTCTCAAAGAAAAAGGAAACAACTTGAGCTTAATAATATCACTATCTACATCCTTATATTTCTGCATCTCACATAGCTCAACAAAATAGTTGAGATGAGCTGCAGCATCTTCAGTACTAGCACCAGAGAATTGCTCTTTCATAACAAGGTTCAACAAAGCAGGCTTAATCTCATAAAAGTTTGCAGTAGGAGCAGGTGGTGCAATAGGAGTGCAGATAAAATCACTATTGTTTGTGCTAGTAAAGTCAGACAACTTTGTGTTTTCAGGATTGGCCATTTCAGCAAAACGAAAGTAAACAAGTAAAAACAACTACCAAGGATTCTATTTTTTTGGGTTTTTGATATAAAACGATGCAGGTAAAATAAATAAAGTAAAGCAAAACAATAACAAAGTAAAGGATGTGTGTGCGAAAAACTCCCTTGCAGAAGTCTTCTACTTCCTCCCCGTCAATGGCGCCAGAAAAACAGCTTGATGCGTGGTGAATGACCAGCCCGTTGGGAACCCCAAGAGGAAGGTGTGATGAGTATAGCAGCTGGTTTTCCCACAGTTAAGAAACCAAGGTTTATCGTTCTTGGAGAGGAGAGACAAATGACTAAAGGTGATGCTTGCTAGTTTGCGACAGCTTCGGACAATTTATATATGGCGCCTCGTCCAAGCTTTGCTTGCTAGCTGCAACGCGGAACCTGCACACACACAGCCAAGTACTTTGCTCCCAACTTACGATGAGGTTGTCAATCTCACCGGTTTGCTTGAAACAAAGGTTATGAGTGTATCGAGTGAAAAATAGTAAAAGTATGCGAATAAAGTAAACAGTGCGAGTAAAGTAAACATGTGATAGCAATATGATGGAAATAGGACCGGGATCCACAGTTCACTAGTGGTGTCTCTCCATAAGATAAATAACACATGCTAGGTAAACAAATTACAGTTGGGCAATTGATAGAATAAAGATAAACGTGATATGTGATACGTCTCAAACGTATCTATAATTTTTGATGCTCCATGCTTGTTTTTACACCATTTGCCTATTGTTTCGTTACACTTAGTGGCATTTTTATGCATTTTCCGGAACTAACCTATTAACGAAGTGCCACAGTGCGAGTTTCCTGTTTTCTGCTGTTTTTGTGTTTCAGAAGTGATACACAGGAAATATTCTCGGAATTGGACGAAACAAGTTCCTGAAGTCTTATTTTACCCGGAAGCTTCCAGAGATCCGAAGGAGAGTAGGAGGTGAGGGACCAGGGGCCCACACACAGGGGTGGCGCGGCCAGCCCCTGGCCCGCGCCACCGCCTTGTGAGGCCACCTGGCCCCTCTTCTGACGACGCCCCTTCGCCTATAAATACCCCCGACGAGAAAAACCTAAGGCCCAATCAGATTTCCAGAACACATCGCGATACGCCGCCGCCGTCGACCCGAAGATCGGGAGGGTCCAGAAGCTCTTCCCGGCACCCTGCCGGAGAGGGGAATCGCCACCGGAGGTCTTCTTCATCGCCATGCTTGCCTCCGGAGCGATGAGTGAGTAGTCTACCTTGGACTATGGGTCCATAGCAGTAGCTAGATGGTTGTCTTCTCCACCATGTGCTTCATGTTTAGATCTCATGAGCTGCCATACATGATTGAGATCACCGTTATGTAATTCTACATGTTTAGTTTGTTGGGATCCGATGAATATTGGTGTTTATGATTAAGTTGCTGTACTGAATTATATCTTTTGTTATCTCTATGTTGTTTATGATCTTGCATGCTCTCCGTTGTTAGTAGCTATCTTGGCCGAGTAGTTGCTAGTGACACCAAGAGGGGGTATTTATGCTCGATAGTGGGTTCATGTCTCTATTTCACCTGGGGGAGTGACAGAAACCTCTAAGGTGGTAGATGTGCTGTTGCTACTAGGGAGAAAACAACATTCATATGCTCAAGGGCATATGCTTTGTTTACATTACACACTTTGCTTAATGCAATTATCTGTTGTTCGCAAGTTAATACTTCTAGGGTGTTCGGATTGATATCCCCGGGAGTGGATTATTAGTCATAGATGCAGTTGGATGGCGGTCTATGTATTTTGTTGTAATGCCCAGAGTAAATCTCATAGGGATCTTCTTGACATATCACGTTATCTCTATTCTATCAATTGCCCAACTGTAATTTGTTTACCCAGCATGTGTTATTTTATCTATGGAGAGACACCACTAGTGAACTGTGGACCCCGGTCCTATTTACATCATACTGCAATCACCTGTTTACTTTTCTCGTACTATTTACTGTACTAGCATACTCTATTGTTTTCCACTTGATACGCTCATAACCTTTGTTTCAAGCAAACTGGTGAGATTGACAACCTCATCGCAAGTTGGGAACAAAGTATTTGTTTGTGTGTGTGCAGGTTCCACGTTGCAGCTAGCAAGCAAAGCTTGGACGAGGCGCCATATATAAATTGCCCGCTGCTGTTGCAAACTAGCAAGCATCACCTTCAGTCGTCACCGTCTCTCCTCTTCAAGATCGACATTAAACCTTGGTTTCTTAACTGAGGGAAAACTACCCGCTACACTCATCATACCTTCCTCTTGGGGTTCCCAACGGGCTGGTCATCACCACGCACAAGGACTTACTGCTCCCACGTCAACTACACGCCACAGCTCTTTTCTGGCGTCATCACCGAGTAGCAGCTTATTTTCTGGCGCCGTTGCCGGGGAGGAAGAGAAGACTTCTGCGAGGGGAGTTCTTCGCACACACATTCTTTACTTTGTTATTTGTTTTGCTTTACTTTATTTTATTTTTACCTGCATTGCTTTTTATATCAAAAACCCAAAAAAATTAGAATCCTTGGTAGTTGTTTTTACTATACTTTAGTTTATCATGTTGTTCCCTGAGTTCGTTCTGGAGGACCTCTCTGTAGGTAGTGGTTCGATTATTGGCAAAAGTAACATTGAGGAGTTCTTTAATCACATTAGTATGCATGAGGAAGATGAGGAAATGTCTTGGGTTGAGCTTGCTCCTAGTATTGAAGTTGCTTCTGTTATATTAATTGATATGTTGGAAACTAGGTTTGCTAGTCTTAATCCTTTTATGCAATACATGTTCCTTAAGCTTCATGAAATTGAGGACCCCGAAAAGAAAGCTTTTATCTTGGAAACTTTGCGTTTAGAATTTAAGGATGTCGTTATTGAAGCTAGGAAGGTTCTTAAACGTTTTAATAAACTCAGTTCACCTATAACGGTTATTAGTACAAATGATGAGGAGGCCGAGATACCTATACCTTGCAAGCTTTTGGGATTGCATGATGCTTTCGAAAATAATTTTGCCTGGATTTGTCCTGAAAATCTTTTTGATGAGAATAGTGTACCAAAGCATGATCACAAAGGGTCTTCAAAAACTTATGTGGATGAAATACAATGCCTTATTGACAAGACCTCTTCTGTTGATCTTAATGCTTCTGCTGATAATACTTGATTCGCACTTTTCTGCGCCTAGCTCAAAGGCGTTAAAGAAAAGCACTCTTGGGAGATAACCCAATGTTTTATTTTCAGTACTTTTTCTTTTATTTGAGTCTTGGAAGTCATTACTACTGTAATGACCGCTCCTTATCTTGTTTATTTCGTTTTTGTGCCAAGAGAAGCCTCTAATTTGAGTGAGGTAAAGATTTGGGGATGTTGCTGTCCTGAAACTGTTTTCGGTGCTGCACCGTAAAAATTCGTGAAAATTCTCTGTTTATCTTTTGGACCTGCGATTTCTTGTGCATATGCCTCAGGTTATATCCAAACTTTTCTTAGTTGAACACTTTTTGATTTGAGCAACAGAAAATCCCTCAAAAATTCGACCTTTGTCAGCTGTTCAGTTTTGACAGATTTCTGCCAATATTTGTGTTTGCCACTTTATCGCTTTCTTTTGAGTTCTTTTGATCACGGAACTTTTGGGGGGGTTGCTACAGTAGTATTTGCTATATATGTGGTGGTTTTGAGTTGAAACCTGAAGCTAAAAGAGGTTGAATATATTTTATGCTTGCACTAATGTTGCTAATAGAATTGTGTTTAGTTTTGTATGAAGGAAGTTTTCAAGTGTAGGGATTGGAGAATGATGAGATGAGTTGAAGAATGGACAAAAGCTCAAGCTTGGGGATGCCCATGCATCACCCCAAGAAATATCCAAGAAGTACAAGCGTCAAAGCTTGGGGATGCCCCCGAGGCACCCCTTCTTCATCGGCAAAAATCAGGTCACCTTTCAAGACACTATATATTTATTGCTTCATGCACTATGTGTTTTTCTTGGAGCGTCAGTTGTTTTAGTTTTCTTAGTTGGTTTAGTTTGTTTGTTTGCTGCAATAAATGGTTGTACCCCAACAAATTTTCTTTTGGAGAAGTTGCTTGTTTTCATTTGCAAAGAACGCTCAGTTTTTCACTCTTATCGTTTATCGAGTGTTCTACTTTTTCTGCTACTGCTTTTGGTTTTCGTTTTCGCCTTGATTTGCGTTCAGATCTTGTCATATCTTTTCATCAAGGTGTATTTTTGCCTCTGATCTTTATTGGTTTTCATCAAAAGAGGTGTTTATAAAAATTTCAAATGGTGTTGGAAAAGAGAAAAAGCTTTGTGCAAAATAGTGGTACAAGAAGGAGCTTGTGTAGACTGCGGCTTAGGCTTTTTCATGTCATGCTTGATGTCTTTTTGATAGTATGCTTAGTGGTTTTGCTGTAGCATGACTTGTCTCAAATAACTGAGATTGCTTAATGAGCCTTTGAAAAAATCATGCGTTGTTTTTATTGTATGGAAGCATTATTTTGGTTTTCTCCTTGATGCTTTATTTGGGTTGACTTGGCGCATGCTCACACATGTTAGACTCTCACAAAGTCGCCATTAGCCTTCATGATCATTTAGTTTTTGACTTTTGATGCCATCTTATGCTTCTTTTAATGTCGCTTTGCATGATTATGGCCATTATTGCTCTCTTAGTTGGTCGCTCCCAGTCTTTTGCTAGCCCTCGCCTTGTACTGAGTATGAGCTCTACTCGTGCATCCAACTCCTAAAAGCCAAAGTTTTCCATTGTGTCCACCATACATACCTACTAGCAATTTGCTATTCCAAGTAAATTTGACTTGCTTTTATTTTCTCTTCAAATTAAACTCTTACCAGTGTTATGCGAAATTCGGTCAGTAAAGCTCTCACGAACCGGAAGGCACACTTTACTTTTTCCTGTTCTTAAAAATTTGGCATTGTGGTCTCTTATGTTGAGTTGTTATGCTTGCAAGTTGTAAGTTGGATTCTAGCCCAGCCATGCTGTCATGGGGCAAGCTTTCAATATTGCACTTCTTTTTGAGTTGATATCGTGATCTTTTGTTTATGGATGCCCGCGGTGTGAAATGAATTGGGAATCTTGTGGGGATCATGGAGTTTGTATATGTGTTAGGGAAACGCCGGGCCGCCAATCTAAGCCATGCATAATTCATGGTGGAAATTTGCAGCATACCCATGGTGAACATTCGACGACGCATCTCATAATAAAAAGCTAAACAATATAGCAAATAAAAGAGATGTCAAGGTGTTCATTGTCTGCTTGTCCTATCATTTTGGTGTGGGCTTGTTCCATGTCATCGGGCACGGAGGTACCCCATTGGCGGTTCTCAATGATATGCATATACTTACAATGACAAGAGCCTTGCTTGGGACTCTAAGTAAAGTAGCATGAGGTTTGGGTACTCGTATTCACGGGGCACGAGGTTTTCAACTTATGATTTGTCAAGCATATGCATCATAATTGTTCTCGCATTAACTTTAACCATTCAAGATGCTTATGATGGGGGCAATGAGAGCTCAAAGCCGGTAAGTACCATAATTTTTGAAGGTTATAAAACTTGCAATCACTGCTTCCCTCTGCGAAGGGCCTTTCTTTTAATTTTATGTTGAGTCACCACCTTCTTTCTTTATGCACCGTTAAGAGAGCATAGTTGTCATTCTTAGTGTGATGTGCATTGTCCCAAAGTTCATTGATTGATTCATGATGATTGGTTTCGGTTGTTCTTAAATTATTTGTATCTAGTCGCCCTCTTAAACTTTGAGGTGTCCTATGCATTTATGTTTTGCTCTCTTTGAAGGACAAGCTGAAAACCTTTTGTATGTTTTTCCTTATGATTTGAACACACGTTTGACTTTCATTGTTTCATTTTCATGATCTTTTGTTTGTGTTCATTTGCATGTTTACAACATGGTTGCTAATTTCTTATTGTCATGATTATATCTTCATGCCCATGTTTTAAGTTCTATGATCCCAGCTCACCAATGCTTACATATATGATCAAGATTGTGTAGGTGCATGTCACCTCAAAAATTATTCTTTTGTTATCACTTACCTACTCGAGGACGAGCAGGAGTTAAGCTTGGGGATGCTTGATACGTCTCAAACGTATCTATAATTTTTGATGCTCCATGCTTGTTTTTACACCATTTGCCTATTGTTTCGTTACACTTAGTGGCATTTTTATGCATTTTCCGGAACTAACCTATTAACGAAGTGCCACAGTGCCAGTTTCCTGTTTTCTGCTGTTTTTGTGTTTCAGAAGTGATACACAGGAAATATTCTCAGAATTGGACGAAACAAGTTCCTGAAGTCTTATTTTACCCGGAAGCTTCCAGAGATCCGAAGGAGAGTAGGAGGTGAGGGACCAGGGGCCCACACACAGGGGTGGCACGGCCAGCCCCTGGCCCGCGCCACCGCCTTGTGAGGCCACCTGGCCCCTCTTCTGATGACGCCCCTTCGCCTATAAATACCCCCCGACGAGAAAAACCTAAGGCCCGATCAGATTTGCAGAACACATCGCGATACGCCGCCGCCGTCGACCCGAAGATCGGGAGGGTCCAGAAGCTCTTCCCGGCACCCTGCCGGAGAGGGGAATCACCACCGGAGGTCTTCTTCATCGCCATGCTTGCGTCCGGAGCGATGAGTGAGTAGTCTACCTTGGACTATGGGTCCATAGCAGTAGCTAGATGGTTGTCTTCTCCACCATGTGCTTCATGTTTAGATCTCATGAGCTGCCATACATGATTGAGATCACCGTTATGTAATTCTACATGTTTGGTTTGTTGGGATCCGATGAATATTGGTGTTTATGATTAAGTTGTTGTACTAAATTATATCTTTTGTTATCTCTATGTTGTTTATGATCTTGCATGCTCTCCGTTGTTAGTAGCTATCTTGGCCGAGTAGTTGCTAGTGACTCCAAGAGGGGGTATTTATGCTCGATAGTGGGTTCATGTCTCTATTTCACCTGGGGGAGTGACAGATACCTCTAAGGTGGTAGATGTGCTGTTGCTACTAGGGAGAAAACAACATTCATATGCTCAAGGGCATATGCTTTGTTTACATTACACACTTTGCTTAATGCAATTATCTATTGTTCGCAACTTAATACTTCTAGGGTGTTCGGATTGATATCCCCGGGAGTGGATTATTAGTCATAGATGCAGTTGGATGGCGGTCTATGTATTTTGTTGTAATGCCCAGAGTAAATCTCATAGTGATCTTCTTGACATATCACGTTATCTCTATTCTATCAATTGCCCAACTGTAATTTGTTTACCCAGCATGTGTTATTTTATCTATGGAGAGACACCACTAGTGAACTGTGGACCCCGGTCCTATTTACATCATATTGCAATCACCTGTTTACTTTTCTCGTACTGTTTACTTTACTAGCATACTCTATTGTTTTCCACTCGATACGCTCATAACCTTTGTTTCAAGCAAACCGGTGAGATTGACAACCTCATCGCAAGTTGGGAACAAAGTATTTGTTTGTGTGTGTGCAGGTTCCACGTTGCAGCTAGCAAGCAAAGCTTGGACGAGCCGCCATATATAAATTGTCCGCTGCTGTTGCAAACTAGCAAGCATCACCTTCAGTCGTCACCGTCTCTCCTCTTCAAGATCAACATTAAACCTTGGTTTCTTAACTGAGGGAAAACTAGCCGCTACACTCATCATACCTTCCTCTTGGGGTTCCCAACGGGCTGGTCATCACCACGCACAAGGACTTACTGCTCCCACGTCAACTACACGCCACAGCTCTTTTCTGGCGTCATCACCGAGTAGCAATATGTCAAGAAGATCACTATGAGATTTACTCTGGGCATTACAACAAAATACATAGACCGCCATCCAACTGCATCTATGACTAATAATCCACTTGTGGTGAATCAATCCAAGAACTCCACAAGTATTAAGTTGCGAATAACAGATAATTGCATTAAGCAAAGTGTGTAATGTAAACAAAGCATATGCCCTTGAGCATATGAATGTTGTTTTCTCCCTAGTAGCAATAGCACATCTACAACCTTAGAGGTTTCTATCACTCCCCCAGGTTAAATAGAGGCATGAACCCACTATCGAGCATAAATACCCCCTCTCGGAGTCACTAGCAACTACTCGGCCAAGATAGCTACTAACAACGGAGAGCATGCAAGATCATAAACAACATAGAGATAACAAAAGATAATATTCAGTACAGCAACTCAATCATAAACACCAATATTCATCGGATCCCAACAAACCAAACATGTAGAATTACATAACGGTGATCTCAATCATGTAGGGAAGCTCATGAGATCTAAACATGAAGCACATGGTGGAGAAGACAACCATCTAGCTACTGCTATGGACCCATAGTCCAAGGTAGACTACTCACTCATCGCTCCGGAGGCAAGCATGGCGATGAAGAAGACCTCCGATGGCGATTCCCCTCTCCGGCAGGGTGCCGGGAAGAGCTTCTGGACCCTCCCAATCTTCGGGTCGACGGCGGTGGCGGATCGCGATGTGTTCTAGAAAATTGATCGGGCACTTAGGTTTTTTCCGTCGGGGGGTCTTTATAGGCGAAGGGGCGATGTCAGAGGTGGGGCCAGGGGCCCTCACGCCATGGCGGCACGGCCAGGCCCCTGGCCGCGTGAGCCACGTGTGAGGGGGCCTGGTGGCCCCTCTCCTACTCTCCTTCGGATGACTGGAAGCTTCCGAGTAAAATAAGACTTCAGGAACTTGTTTCGTCCAATTCCGAGAATATTTCCTGTGTATCACTCTGAAACACAAAAACAGCAGAAAACAGGAAACTGGCACTGTGGCAACTTGTTAATAGGTTAGTTCTGGAAAATGCATAAAAGTGCCACGAAGTGTAACGAAACAGTAGGCAAATGGTGTAAAAACAAGCATGGAGCATCAAAAATTATAGATACGTTGGAGACGTATCACACGCACATCCTTTACTTTGTTTTAAGTTTTGCTTTTACTTTACTTTATTTTTACTTGTTTCGTTTTATCAAAAACACAAAAAAATTAGTATCGTTTATAGTTGTTTTTAGTTGTCTGCTTTTAGTTTTGCTAGAATGGCTACTCCTGAAAACACCAAGTTGTGTGATTTTACTAGCACTAATAATAGTGATTTTATCTGCACTCCTATTGCGCCACCTGCTCCTGCTGCAAACTTTTATGAGATTAAGCCTGCTTTGTTGAACCTTGTTATGAAAGAGCAATTTTCTGGTGCTAGTACTAATGATGCTGCAGCTCATCTCAATAATTTTGTTGAGGTATGTGAGATGCAGAAATATAAGGATGTAGAGAGTGATATTATTAAGCTTAAGTTGTTTCCTTTTTCTTTGAGAGGAAAAGCTAAGGATTGGTTGCTATCTTTGCCTAAAAATAGTATTGATTCATGGGCTAAGTGTAAGGATGCTTTTATTGGTAAATACTATCCTCCTGCTAAGATTATAGCTTTGCATAGCAATATTATGAAGTTTAGCCAGTTTGATAATGAACATGTTGCTCAGGCTTGGGAAAGAATGAAATCTATGATAAAGAATTGTCCCACTCATGGACTGACTACTTGGATGAGTGTCCAAACTTTTTATGCAGGACTAAATTTTTCTTGAAGGAACCTACTGGATTCAGCTGCTGGAGGCACTTTTATGTCCCTTACCTTGGGTGCCGCAACAAAGCTTCTAGACAATATGATGGTAAATTACTCTGAATGGCACACCGAGAGAGCTCCGCAAGGTAAGAATATAAATTCTGTCGAGGAAACCTCTTCCTTAAGTGATAAGATTGATGCTATAATGCTTATGATTTATAATGATAGGACTCATGTTGATCCTAATAATGTTCCTTTGGCCTCTTTGGTTGCTCAAGAAGAGCATGTTGATGTAAACTTCATTAGAAATAATAATTTTAACAATAATGCTTATAGGAACAATTTTGCTAGTAACAATTATAGGCCGTATCCTTCTACCAATGGTAATGGTTATGGTAATTCCTCCAACAACACTAGGGCTGCGCCCTCCGATCTTGAGATAATGCTCAAGGACTTCATCGGTAAGCAAACTGCTTTTAACAGGTCTGTTGAGGAAAAGTTAGGCAAAATTGATATTCTTGCTTCTAAAGTTGATAGCCTTGCTCATGATGTTGAACTTCTGAAATTAAAAGTGTTGCCTAATGATGTGAAAGAGAACAACACTTTTGCTACTGCTAATGCTATCCAAGTTAGAATTGATAAAAATGTTAGGATGCTAACAGAATTGCATGCCAGGTGGGAAAGAGAAGATGAGATGGCTAGAAAGATGAAGGTATGTACCATTACTACCTCTAATGATGTTGTTCCAAATTCTAGCAATCCTCTTACTTTGATTGGTGTAGAGAAAACTCCCACTCCTTGTGTTAAAAATCCTAAAACTGCTAAAACTTTTTCTCAAAAGAGAGCTAAAAATTTTCGGAGTGTGGGAGATGATAGCTCTATTTCCTTTAATGATTTTGATATTGATGGCTGCAATATATCTGAGTTATTTTGTTCTTGCAAAAGCTTGCTTTGAGTCCCAATGCTAGTTCTTTAAATGTTTCTTTTACTAAGCATATTACCAATGCTCTTATGAAAATTAGGGATGAAAAGTTGAAGCAAAAAGCTTCTATTCCCAAGAAGTTAGAAGATGGTTGGGAACCCATCATTGATATGCATGTTAATGGTTTTGATTGCCATGCTTTATGTGATCTAGGTGCTAGTATTTCTATTATGCCTAGAAAAATTTATGACATGCTTGATTTACCACCGCTTGAAAAGTGTTATTATGATGTTCCTATTGCTGATGTTGCTAAGAAGAAACCTTTGTGAAGGATTAATGATGTTCTTATTATGGTTAACAATAACCTTGTTCCCGTTGATTTTCTTGTCATGGATGTTGAATGCAATGCTTCATGTCCTATTATTTTGGGAAGACCCTTTCTTCGAACTATAGGTGCCATCATTGATATGAGGGAAGGCACCATCAAATATCAATTCCCACTCAAGAAAGGTTTGGAACACTTCCCTAGAAATAGGAAGAAATTACTTTTTAACTCTATTCTTAGAGCAAATTATGAGCTTGATGCTTCATCATTTGATGTTACTTGATTCGCACTTTCCGCGCCTAGCTCAAAGGCGTTAAAGAAAAGCACTCTTGGGAGATAACCCAATGTTTTTACTTTCAGTTATTTTTCTTTTATTTGAGTCTTGGAAGTTATTACTACTGTAATAATCTCTCCTTATCATTTTTATTTCGTTTTTGTGCCAAGAGAAGCCTCTAATTTGAGTGAGGTAAGGTTTGGGGATGTTAATGTCCTGAAACAGTTTTCGGTGTTGCACCGTAAAAATTCGTGAAAATTCTATGTATATCTTTTGGACCTGCAATTTCTTGTGCATATGCCCCAGGTTATATCCAAACTTTCATTAGTTTAACACTTTTTGATTTGAGCAACAGAAAACCCTCTACAAATTCGACCTTTGTCAGCTGTTCTGTTTTGACAGATTTCTGCCAATATTTGTGTTTGCCGCTCGATCGCTTTCTTTTTGAGTTCTTTTGATCACGGAACTTTTGGGGGAGTTGCTACAGTAGTATTTGCTTTATATGTGGTGGTTTTAAGTTGAAATCTGAAGCAAAAAAGGTTGATTCAATGTTATGCTTACACTAATGTTGCTAATAGAGTTGTGTTGAGTTTTGTATGAAGGAAGTTTTCAAGTGTAGGGATCGGAGAATGATGAGATGAGTTAAATAATGGACAAAAGCTCAAGCTTGGGGATGCCCACGCACCCCAAGAAATATCCAAGAGGTACAAGCATCAAAGCTTGGGGATGCCCCCGAGGCACCCCTACTTCATCGGCAAAAATCAGGTCAGCTTTCAACACACTATATTTTTATTGCTTCATGCACTATGCATTTTTCTTGGAGTGTCAGTTATTTTAGTTTTCAGTTTTCTTTAGTTTTGTTTGCTGCAATAAATGGTTGGACCCCAACAAATTTATTTTGGAGAAGTTGCCTTGCTTTTCATTTGCCAAGAACACTCCATTTTTCACTTTAATCGTTTCAATGAGTGTTCTCTTTTTCTGCTACTGCGTTTAGTTTTCATTTTTCACCTTGATTTGTGTTCAGATCTTGTTATATCTTTGCATCAAGGTGTATTTTGACCTTTGGTCCATGTTGGTTTTCATCAAAAGAGTTGTTTATAAAAAGTTCGAATGGTGTTGGAAAGAGAAAAAGCTTTATGCAAAAAAGTGGTACAAGAAGGAGCTTGTGTAGACTGCGGCCTAGGCTTTTGCATGTCGTGCTTAATGTCTTTTTGATAGTATTCTTAGTGGTTTTGCTGTAGCATGACTTGTCTCAAATGACTGAGATTGCTTAATGAGCCTTTGAAAAAATCATGCGTTGTTTTAATTATTTGGAAGCATTATTTTGGTTTTCTCCTTGATGCTTTATTTGGGTTGACTTGGCGCATGATCACACATGTTAGACTCATACAAAGTCGCCATAAGCCTCTATGATCATTTAGTTTTTGACCTTTGATGCCATCTTATGCTTCTTTTAATGTCGCTTTGTCGCTTTGCATGATTATGGCCATTATTGCTCTCTTAGTTGGTCGCTCCCAGTCTTTTGCTAGCCCTCATTTTGTACTGAGTATAAGCTCTACTCGTGCATCCAACTCCTAAAAACCAAGTTTGCCATTGTGTCCACTATAAATTCCTATGCATGGTATTTGTAAGCCATTCCAAGTAAATTTTCATGTGCTACCTTTCAAAAAACCTTCAAAACACTTCTCGTTTTGTGACACTGTTTTCAGCTCATGGGGACGTAGTGGTCGGATTTGCTATCTTCCATATTGTCTTATTCCAAAAAGAAAAAAAGGCACTCCTCCATGGTATGTGAATGTTGGTGGGCACCCGATGGAATCGGTTAGCCATGGTTTGTGAAAGGAAAAAAGGTGGGGAGGAGTGCCAAGCTTTATAAAAGAGCACAAAAGTGCCAATCTCTCTCAAAAACTTGCTTCATTTTTGTATGGAAGATAGTAAGAACCCCATTGCCAGTCGTTGACAAAAGCAACCACCTCTCAAAACCCAATTTTTATCTCTCTGTTTTACAAATGAAAAGCTCTAGCATATGTTTAATCACTACTTCCCTCCGCGAAGGGCCTTTCTTTTACTTTTATGTTGAGTCACCACTTTCTACCTTTATGCACCATCTAAGAGAGCATAGTTTTCATTCTGAGTATAATGTGCATTGTCCCAAAGTTTTCATTGATTGATTCATGATGTTGGTTTCACTTGTTCTCAAATTATTTGTATCTAGTCGCCCTCTTAAACTTGAAGGTGTCCTATGCATTTATGTTTTGCTCTCTCATGAAGGACAAGCTGAAAACCATTTGCTATGTTTTTCCATATGATTTGAACACACATTTGACTTTCATTGTTTCATTTTCATGATCTTTTATTTGTGTTCTTTCTCATGTTATAACATGGTTGCTAAGTTTCTTCTATGAAGATTATATCTTTCATGCCCATGTTTTAAGTTCGTTTGATCCCAGCGCACAACGCTTACATATGTGGTCAAGATTGTGTAGGTGCATGTCACCTCAAAAATTATTTCTTTTGTTATCACTTACCTACTCGAGGACGAGCAGGAGTTAAACTTGGGGATGCTGATACGTCTCAAACGTATCTATAATTTTTTATGCTCCATGCTTGTTTTTACACCATTTGCTTAGTGTTTCGTTACACTTCGTGGCATTTTTATGCATTTTCTGGAACTAACCTATTAACGAGATGCCACGGTGCCAGTTCCCTGTTTTCTGCTGTTTTTGTGTTTCAGAAAAGTTACACATGAAATATTCTCGGAATTAGACGAAATAAAAGCCGAACATCCAGAAATTTACCGAAGTTTCCAGAGAACCGAAGAGGAGACGGAGAGGGGCCACAGGGCGGCCACACCACCAGCGGGCGCGGCCTGCCCTGGCCCGTGCCCACCTGTGGTGAGGGCCCCCTGGTCCACCTCTGGCTCCGCCCCTTCGCCTATAAAGACCCCCCGACGGGAAAAACCTAAAGACCCGATCACTTTTCCAGAAACATATCGCGATGTGCCGCCGTCGTGGACCCGAGATCAGGAGGGTCCAGAAGCTCTTCCCGGCACCCTGCCGGAGAGGGGAATCGCGACCGGAGGTCTTCTTCATCGCCATGCTTGCCTCCGGCGTGATGAGTGAGTAGTCTACCTTGGACTATGGGTCCATAGCAATAGCTAGATGGTTGTCTTCTCCACCATGTGCTTCATGTTTAGATCTCGTGAGCTGCCTTACATGATCGAGATCACTGTTATGTAATTCTACATGTTGTGTTTGTTGGGATCCGATGAATATTGGTGTTATGATTGAGTTGATGTGGTGAATATTATCTTATGTTATCTCTATGTTGTTTATGATCTTGCATGCTCTCCGTTGTTAGTAGCTATCTTGGCCGAGTAGATACTAGTGACACCAAGAGGAGGTATTTATGCTCGATAGTTGGGTTCATGCCTCTATTTAATCTGGGGGAGTGACAGAAACCTCTAAGGTTGTAGATGTGCTGTTGCCACTAGGGGGAAAACAACATTCATATGTCCAAGGGCATATGCTTTGTTTACATTACACACTTTGCTAAATGCAGTTATCTGTTGTTCGCAACTTAATACTTGTGGAGTTATCGGATTGATTCGCCACAAGTGGATTATTAGTCATAGATGCAGTTGGATGGCGATCTATGTATCTTGTTGTAATGCCCAGAGTAAATCTCATAGTGATCCTCTCAACATATGCACGTTGTCTTTATTCTATCAATTGCCCAACTATAATTTGTTTACCCAGCATGTGTTATTTTTATCTTATGGAGAGACACCACTAGTGAACTGTGGACCCCGGTCCTATTTCCTTTACATTGCTATCACCTGTTTACTTTACTCGCACTATTTACTTTACTCGCATACTACTATTGCTTTCCACTCGATACGCTCATTCCTTTGTTTACAGCAAACCGGTGAGATTGACAACCTCATCGTAAGTTGGGAGCAAAGTACTTGGTTGTGTTGTGTGCAGGTTCCGCGTTGCAGCTGGCAAAGCAAAGCACTGGACGAGGCGCCCTATAAATTGTCCGGAGCTGTCGCGAAGCTAGCAAGCATCACCTTCTGGAGTATTGGCTTTTTCCTACTGGATTGACATACCTTGGTTTCGTACTGAGGGAAAACTTGCTGCTATATTCATCAAACCTTCTCTTGGGGTTCCCAACTGGCCGGTCATTTACTTCATCAACTACACGCCAACAAGTTCTCTGGTACTATTCATCACCGCGCCATCATGAGCTCATGGAGTTTGTATATGTGTTAGAGAAACGCCTGGGCCGCTAATCTAAGACATGCATCATTCATGGTGGAAATTTACAGCATGCCCATAGTGAACATTCAACGATGCATCTCACAATAAAAAGCTATACCAATGGTAAATAAAAGAGATGCCGAGGTGTTCATTGTATGTTTGTCTTGTCATTTTGATGTGGGATTGTTCCATGTCATCAGGCAAGAGGTACCCCGTTGGCGTTCTCGATGATACATGTATGCTTACAATGACAAGAACTTGCTTGGGACCTAAGTCGAGTAGCATGAGGTTTGGGTATTCGTACTTCACGCGACATAAGATTTTCAACTTATGATTTGTTAAGCATATGCTTCATAATTGTACTCGCATTAACCTTAACCACTCAAGATGCCTATGATGGGGGCAATGAGAGCTCAAAGCTAGTAAGTATCATAATTTTTGGAGGTTTATAAAACTTACAATCACTGCTTCCCTCTGCGAAGGGCCTTTCTTTTACTTTTTGTTGAGTCTCCACCTTCTGCCTTTATGCACCGTCTAAGAGAGCATAGTTGTCATTCTGAGTTTAATGTGCATAGTCCCAAAATTTATTATTGATTGATTCATGATTATGGTTTTGCTTGTTCTTAAACTATTTGTATCTAGTCGCCCTCTTAAACTTGAAGGTGTCCTATGCATTTATGTTTTGCTATTCCATGAAGGACAAGCTGAAAACCACTTTGCTATGTTTTTTTATATGGTTGAAACACACACTTGAGTTTCAATGCATTATTACTAATGATCTTTTGTTTGTGTTACTTTTCATGTTATAACATGGTTGCTAAGTTTTATTGTCAAGATTATGTCTTTTATGCCCATGTTTAGAGTACTTTGATCTCAGCACTCAATGCTTTACATCGTTTGATCAAGATTGTGTTGGTGCATGTCACCTCAAAAATTATTGTTTTGTTATCACTTACCTACTCGAGGATGAGCAGGAGTTAAGCTTGGGGATGCTTGATACGTCTCAAACGTATCTATAATTTTTTATGCTCCATGCTTGTTTATGCACCATTTCCTTTGTGTTTTGTTACACTTCGTGGCGTTTTTATGCGTTTTCTGGAACTAACCTATTGACGAAATGCCACAGTGCCAGTTCCCTGTTTTCTGCTATTTTTGTGTTTCAGAAAAGCTACACAGGAAATATTCTCGGAATTGGACGAAACAAAGCCAGAACATCCTATTTTTCCTGGACACAAGACAAAGTCCGAAGGAGAGCCGGAGGGGGACCAGGGGCCACCACACCACCTAGTGGTGCGGGTGACCCCTAGGGCACGCCACCCTATTGTGTGTGGGCCCTGGCCGCCCTCTGACACCGCCTCTCTGCCTATATAAAGCCCCCCGAAGCCGAAACCCTAAATCAATCGGTGTTTTTCTAGAAAGATTTCCGCAGCTCCACCGCTGCCACCGATGAGTTTCGGGGGACAGAAGTCTCTGTTCCGGCACCCTGCCGGGATGAGGAAGTGCCCCCGGAGCCATCTCCATCAACTCCATCACTGTCTCCATCGACTTCACTGCCATCTCCATCAACGTTGCTGTCTCCCATGATGTTGAGGGAGTAGTTCTCCCCGGGGCTGAGGGCTCTACCGGTAGCTATGTAGTTCACCTCTCTCTCCCATGATGTGATCTATATGTGATCATGAGTTTTGTATCTAGTTGAATTGGTAGATATTGTTCTTCATATACTATGCTACTCCTGTGCTTTATTATTGTAATCTCCGGAGACACCTTGTACCATGATGTGAAGGATGACAGTGTGCGCATTATGTGTGTCTCTTTGGCTAGTGTCTCTATGAATTGTTGGTGTTTGTTGGAACCATCTAGTGCGCTCAAGGTGATAGTGTGGGGCAATCTAGTTTGGGGAAATGCAAACTTTAAGGAGTGCTTCGTAGCCCTACACATAATTAGTGTTTGTTATCCATTGGAGAATAGTTTAGAGCAGCATAGTGAAGATAGATATTTATGTGTTCAATTATGTTATCTTTGTTGAGAGTGTCCACTAGTGAAAGCATGATCCCTAGGCCTTGTTTCTAAGCATTGAAACACCGTTTACATTCAGTTTTGTTACATGTTTGCTCGCAGCGATATTTATTTCAGATTACATTTACTACTTATAATCATCCATATTGCTTGTAATTTACTATCTCTTCGCCAAACTAGTGCACCTGTACATCTGACAAGTGTATTGGGTGTGTTGGGGACACAAGAGACTTCTTGTATCGTAATTGCAGGGTAGTTTGAGAGGGATACCTTTGACCTCTTCCTCCCTGAGTTCGATAAACCTTGGGTGATCCACTTAAGGGAAACTTGCTGCTGTTCTACAAACCTCTGCACTTGGAGGCCCAACACTGTCTAAAAGGATAGATGCGTGCGTAGACATCAGCGATGCATCAAGCGCCGTAGCTAGAGATCTACGAGATGGTCTAATCCTTGTTGGTCAAGTCAGATACAATAAACTTGTGTTTAACTCTAACTGCATAGAGGTTATCGAGACAATGCATAATGGAGGAAATTCAGTGGGGGTTGCTGTTACAATTTGTGAAGAATGCTCATTTTTAGCTTGTGGTTTTGCTAGTATTAAGTTTATTCATTATCCTACGGAAAGCAATATAGTGGCCTATATTTTGGGTTTTAATGCGTGTTAGATGTATTATACCATATCTGTCTATGGTCTCTTTGTAATTTATACAGGATGTCCATATATAAATATATCACCGGAGGCCACGTGATTCACACGTTGAGCTATCCCCCAAACTACTCTCTCATGTTTTACATGGTATGAGAGTCAAACCCTAGCCGCCGCTGCTAACCCTAGCTGCCGCCACTATGTTTTCTTCTGCTGCTCCATCATCGACCGCCGCCGGCATTTCCTCTCCGCCGCCCGTGCCGCCCGAGCCTCCTGCGTCAACCTCCACCAGGACTCTCCCCTCTGCCGGCCCTATCGACGCCCTTGACACTCTTCTCGGTGCCGACCCTTCCCCCTTCAATAGGGGTGTTTTTGCCTCGTCAGTCGCACCGGTCCTCACCGACACGCTCCTCTAGGCGATGGCCTCAACCAACGATCTCCCTCGGACGATCTCTCTCAGCGCGGGGTTCTCCTACCTATACCTCTCAGGGTCCTTCAGGCCGTCGTCCTCCTACGCCAACTACATGCCGTTGGTGCTCCCATTCCCGCCTTAGCCCTAGAGCGCCTCCTCATATGGCGCATGCCAGCTCCTCCACCGCTGGCTCCCTTGGTTCCCATGCTGCCCGCGATGGCACCGTCTAACTCGGCGGTCCAGTTCTTCCATCAGCTCCCGGTCAAGCTGGGCCACGACAACTACCTGTTCTAGCAGCCATGGCCTTGACGGGTTTCTTGATGGCTCATATCCGTAGCCGCCGGAGCAGGTGTCAGATACGTCTCAAACGTATCTATAATTTTTGATGCTCCATGCTTGTTCTTACACCATTTGCTTAGTGTTTTGTTACACTTCGTGGCGTTTTTATGCATTTTTCGGAACTAACCTATTAACAAGATGCCACAGTGCCAGTTCCCTATTTTCTGCTGTTTTTGTGTTTCAGAAAAGTTACACAGGAAATATTCTTGGAATTGGATGAAACAAAAACCGAACCTCCTATTTTTACTGAAGCTTCACGAAGACCGAAGATGACACGGAGAGGGGTCAGGCGCCAGCCTCACCACCAGAGGGTGTGGCCTAGCCCCTAGCCGCACCCACCTATGGTGAGGGCGCCCTGGTCCACTCCTGACGACGCCCCTTCGCCTATAAAGTCCCCTCGACGGGAAAAACCTAGGGGACATATCGCTTTTCCCAGAAACATACTGCAAGCCGCCGCCGTCGCCGTTGCGAGATCGGGAGGATCCAGGAGCTCTTCCCGGCACCCTGCCGGAGGCCTTCTACACCACCATGGTCGCCTCTGGAGTGATGTGTGAGTAGTCTACCTTGGACTATGGGTCCATAGCAGTAGCTAGATGGTTGTCTTCTCCACCATGTGCTTCATGTTTAGATCTTGTGAGCTGCCCTACATGATCAGGATCATCTTTATGTAATCATACATGTTGTGTTTGTTGGGATCCGATGAGTATTGGTACTATGTTATGTTGATGTGCTGAATTATATCTTATGTTATCTCTATGTTGTTTATGATCTTGCATGCTTTCCGTTGCTAGTAGCTATCTTGGCCGAGTAGATGCTAGTAACTCCAAGAGGGAGTATTTATGCTCGATAGTTGGGTTCATGCCTCTATTTAATCCGGGGGAGTGACAGAAACCTCTAAGGTTGTAGATGTGATGTTGCCACTAGGTAGAAAACAACATTCTTGTGTCCAAGGACATTTGCTTTGTTTACATTACGCACTTTGCTTAATGCAATTATCTATTGTTCGCAACTTAATACTCAAGGGGTCCTCAGACGATTCCCCGCGAGTGGATTTTTAGTCATAGATGCAGTTGGATGGCAGTCTATGTATTTTGTCGTATTGTCCAGAGTAAGCCTCATAGTGATCCTCGTGATGTATGTACATTATCTTTACTCTATCAATTGCCCAACTATAATTTGTTTACCCAGCATGTGGTTTATTTATCTTATGGAGAGACACCACTAGTGAACTGTGGACCCCGGTCCAATTTCCTTTACATTGTTACACTATTTTACTTTACTTGCATTACTATTATCCAATTACCACTCGATACGCTCATTCCTATTGTTACCCTCCAACATGTATTTGTTGATATCTATGGCATAGTTTGATTGAAGCGGCCTGAGACCGACTTTACGCGTTTTACGCGAGACTGGTTCCACGCTTGACATACGGCTTGTACCATATTAAAGTGGCTAGTCCGGTGTCTATTTCTCCAACTATAGTGGATATGAAATCTACAACGGAGGGCCCTTAACGGGGAAATTAAAGCAACAATATGACTATCAGCATTGTGATTTCATGTTCGTAGGTAAGAAATGGTTCTTGCACGGAAGCCCTAGAAGCCACGTAAAACATGCAAACATAGTGGAAATGTCTAACTTTGTTTTGCTGTGGGGCGTGTGATGTGATATATTTAAACGGTAAGTAACGTTGGACATCCGGAGGCTTAACGATGGGTGCTGTGGACTTGGCGCCGTACTGGTGGACAGATGGAGATCACGCCGGAGGCTCGATGGAGATCAAGCACATCGATGAAGAAACAATATCATATCACGCATATTTACATTTGATGTTATTGTGTGATTTCTTGCTTGTGCTAGTATTAGATACACGACGGGAGCATAGGACAAGAAAATCTCTAATCAAAATTCCAGTAAATTGTTTTCTCCCTTACATGTGCAATCGTCAAGAAAGTTTTTAGTTATGGAGCCTCACGTGATGATCGTGGGCAAACATATCGAAGTTCGCATATGGCATGGGTACAAGCAATGTATGTGACATGTAATACACTAAGGTTAAAATTGGCGAGCCTAGTATGTACAGACATATCCTCAGAATACGGGAGACCGAAAGGTCAAGCATGGGTCGCATGGTTGTGCGATTGACAAAATTATTGTCTACCTTTGTAGTTGTATCGCTTCACGTGACGATCGGAAGCGGTATGATGAATAAGGACCGTGTAATCACTAGAACAATTATAGGGATGTTGTTCTGAGTGGGAGTTCTTCACAGTTAAATTGCTTAATAAAAATTGAACTCATATTATGAACTTTAGTAATTATATCTTTGCAAATTTGTGTAGATGAATGTCCATATAAATTTCAAAGCTTTGCTTGAGGGAGAACCTCTTAAACCCGATGGGTCAAACTACATAGATTGGTACGAACGCCTAAGGATTTCGCTCAAGCGATCTAGTGCATTTTTCATGGTAATAGAGCCATTGGGGCCGAAACCGGATGATGATGCAGATGAGTATGAGATGATAGATTCCATGACAGATGGGACTATTACATCCAAACTGAAGCTGCGATCCTTAGTACCATGAAGCCTGAGATGAGAAATGTGGGGACCCCGGCTTACCACCCGGGATTCCCGTTATGCATACAATTCATGATCCCAGGAAAACCGTCATGAATCCACATAACAAAGTTGGCATTACAGAGTACAACATCCATTACATAAATAAGTCGTTAAGTCTTACATAGCCTATTGGCTGAATACGAATGCCACGCAGGGCAAGTTCAATGGACACACTTCAACAGAGGTGGCAGCGGATACACGCAGCGTAGTGACCCAAGTCAGGCCTACTACCCTATAGGCGACTGACCGGGAAACGAGTCCTAGTTCGCACCGGTGTCGTCGTACTCCTCATCATCTTCTTCATAATCATCTCCAAAGTCTGGCCAAGTTAATAGCCAGGGACAAAGCCGTGAGTACATTTTGGAATTGTACTCGCAAACCATCTAAGAGAGAACATTCACATGCTATATGGCTGTAGCAAGGGTTGGTTTAGTTTTCAGTGATTAGGTTCTACTAACTTCTCGTGTCGATATAGCATGTCCCACGACATTTCTATATCCTTATTAAAGAAGACTTTTAGAAACATTTAGTAAAATCTCTAGGAAAGGGGGAACTCCTTTGAAGGATAGAGCGGTGGCCAATCGAACATGACCACCTCAAACCATCGGCAGTACCCTCCAAGTACTCCGATCCACTTCCGTGCCACGGCCGTACCCTCCAAGTACTCCGTCCGACACAAAACTCCATTTTTCCAGAAAAACCCTTTTATAAAACCAAAACCTGACACAGGCTAAGTATGGCCATCCCAACCGTCCATGACCGAGGACGCGGCTATTCGAATAGATTACACTCTGCAGAGGTTGCACACTTTACCCACACCATTCGATAAATCCGCCGGGATACCACCACGGACCATCATACACAAGTATGCGGGGTTTGGATAATCGATCGAAGCCCTCCATCTATCTACCTTAGTACGGGTGCCTACCCTGTGGAGTTTACCTCCCCGGCACGTCCCGGCAGTACCTCCTCCAGAGCGTAACTCCGGCGCCACGGCGGGAGAACCCAAGTGTCTTCCGGCGGCTCGGGATATGCCGTGATATGTGTTGACCTTCGTTCAGTGTCAACCCGGATTCCGGGGTCCTACAGACCCTTATATAGTTATGAGGCTCCCCGCACTAAAGCAAATAAACTTCAAACTAAGCCCGTCCCATACCGGGTAATATGGTTGCACGGGAATAATTGGTTTGGCGAACACTTATACACAATGCCACTTTTCAGAAATCCACCAACTTCTACACCTCCCAAGTCCAACTCCATGTTTATAAAATCATTTGTAAACATCTCAATGGAGTAGCAACTACTCCAAGGTGTTCGAAAACATTTTCGAAATTTTTTCCTGAGAGAGTATTCCCAATCCTAGAGTTTTTGGCTCCACTACAAGTTTTCCAAGGACTTTGATGCTAATCATCGAGTCTCTACTTTCAGGGGTAATGAGTAGGTGTTAAGGGTGTCATCCCTCATGGATGATAACAATACCACTTGTGGAGCTAAGCCGCCAACTATTGCTATCTAGGGACTAATAGCAATATAAGGAAAACGATGCATAGTAGAAAGAGTAAGAGTATAATAATGCATATTGACTTGATAGGATTCAGATATGCAACAAGTAGATGGCTTGCCTTGGTTGGCTTGTCCCTGATCACCCTCCTCCTGGTACTCAAACACTTCTCCCTCCTCCGCACAGTCGTCGTTCGATTCTATTGCCGGAAAAAGGAACGAAGACACCACAATAAGAATTCATGCATACATGAAGTTCACTCAAACCATAACACACAACTCAAGCATTTGAGTATCAGAAGCAAACAAGTTTAGATAACAGATCATATATCTATTTTATAAAAGGGAATAATCACCAATCATAATAGCAAGCAATAACTAGTTGCATGGCAACACTTATCCACAACCAAACACTTGCATGCATCAAGAATCAACCTAAGACATGGCACCAACATACCTACTGGTAGCTAACAACATTTCAGAAACACCACAATTGGAATTAGATCAAAATACTATAGGGGTTACTTAATAGGAATTTCCTATTTCTAGAAATCACTAGAATAGCAAAACAATCCCCTAAAATAATCTGCAAGTCCAAAAATCCTACCAGAGGTCATTTTGGAAAGCTACTGGAATGACAAATACACCACAAGTGGAATCATTCCAAAATAATAATTATTTTGAGCACAATAAATCAATTACTGCAGGATATTGACATCACTAAATTAATTTCTACAAACAAAACACACTTCCTAAATTAGTGAAACCAGTTCCTATAAATCACTATTGCAGTAAAGCATCAGTGAAAATTGGAAATAACAATTTTCATTAAACAGAACCACAGATTTGCCTAAATAGGTGTAAATCTATAGATCTACTCTATTTAATCCTCAGATATTATCTAGAAGCCTAAAAATCAAACATGCAGCATGTAACACCCCCGAATTTATAACAAATTCGAAGTGCCCATTATGTAATCCATCACAATCCCAGAATCATTGTTGTGATTTACATAACGTATTTGATATCACAGTCACAACCATTAATACTAAATAAAAGGGATTGCATAGGTGGTCATACAGACCAAACCTTACATTTCATCAATACGCAGCGGAATAACACTTCGGGTCCATATCATCAAGCTTCAACCGCACAGGCAAAGCCGACAGTAGGAAACGAGCCTAATTCGCAAAGTCGTCAATGAGTCCTTCCTTCTTGATCTTGCTCCTTCAAGTCTGGCCAAGTTAATAGCCAGGGACACAGCCATGAGTACATTGGATGCACTCGCAAACCATCTTATAAACAAAGTGATGAAAGTGATATGCATGGTTGATATGGTGGACTAAGCACTAAGTTTATTTGCAAAAAAGCTAGTTGGTTTCTGTCGATGGATTTCGTGTCGCAAGAACACGGGGTACCACGCGACGGACCCAAAAGATTCGAACGCAGGGGGCTGAACGTGTGAGATCTTGGATCGCAACGAAACACGGTGACGGAAGCCTCGATTGTCGGACGCGCTACGCACTGCAGAGAGGGAGACCGAGCTTTACCCAGGTTCAGGGCCCTCGTGGTGAGGTAAAACCCCTACTTCATGCCTTCTTGTATTGCAATGCGACACCTCGCGAGGAGTACAAGGCCTTGGTTACAAAGCTCTAGTTGGCCAGAGGTTGAAGAACCTGCGTGCCCAACTAGCAGCCTGAAGAAGATGAAGATTCGATCAGCCCGGGTCGGATCCCCCTTAAGGGGTGGCCTCCCCCTCCTTTTATAGCGCCCAGGTCCTCCTTCCCCTTATCTTCTTGGGGAAGGAGTTGCCACATACGGCCAAGGAGGGAGGACAGCTGTAGACTATGCTCTTCTGTAGACTTGGTCTTCGTAGGGTAGCGGCGCCGGTCCACAGGAGTGGGTGGAGGAGGCTGACGTCCTCCTCTGGCGCCCTGCACCGTCCATGCTATATTTAGGGGGGTGGCCAACTGCCACTGCGCCGCTTTGGGCAGGCACAAGCGAAAGTTGGTCTCCTCCCTGTCGGGGGTAGCGTGGACGGTACGCGGTCTTCTGCCCGTTGCCCTTCTTGCTCCGCACGAAAACGTGCTGAGTTGGCGTGGGCGTGCGTCATCTCCTCACCAGCAGGGGCTCGTGAGGAGGTCTTCTGGTCTTTAGCAGTTTACGTCGTCGTTCTCCTCACGAGGCGCCTCCTCGTGAGGGTCTTCTCCATACCGAAGATTGTCGATTATCTCCTGGGCTGAAGATGGGCCGATGACGGGGCCCAGGAGCAGGTGGACCGGGATACCCCGGTATCCATTACACCGACAGTAGCCCCCGGGAGCCTGGCCCACAACGCGCCCTCCTGGGGAAGCGAAGGGTCGGGGGCCCCCGAAGCTGCTGGGCCCTCCAACGGCACGCGTCAACCGCGCGGTCAGAGGACCATGTGAAGAAGCGGAGATCGTGGGCACGTGGCACCCTCATAACTGGCGGAGCGAAGCGGTGTGGGGGTCGTGCGTAGTGGGGCAACGGGCGTTTTTCGAACCGTCGCGTCAAGGCCGACGCTTCAGAAACCGCGCCCTGGCTGCCCCCCTTAAAAGCTTGGCAGAGAAGGCTCCTTCCTCCTCTCCCACAACACACCGCCGCCGCCACCTCTCCTCTGAAGATCTTGCGCATCCAAATCTCCTCTAGCTTCCAATCTTCCCGCTGCAGCTCGCCTCTGCCCAGAGCAATGGCACCGCGCCGGGCCATCGGAGCAGCGAGGTCTTCCGGAGCGGCGCCGCGACCGGCGGCGCCCCTGCTTGAATCCCGCATCAAGAGCAGCCGCGAGCTCCAGACCGTCCGAGAGATGGTCGGGAGCAGCAGAAACGAGTGGGGCGCCACCCGCATCTGGCACGGCCGCGCGCCGCGGGACACTCTGCCCGCGACGGCGCAGCCCTTCTTCCTCTTCTCCATCTTCGCCGGCCTGCTGCCGCCGCTCTCCCCCTTCTTCTTGGCGATCCTGGAGACCTACGGGATCCAGGCCATCCACCTGCATCCCAAGTCCGTCACCCTGCTGGCGGTCTTCGCCTACGCCTGCGAGGCCTGGATCGGCATCAAGCCGTCAGTGGCGTACTTCCGCCACCTCTTCTCCCTCCGGTCCTCTGGGCTCAACCAGAGTTCCGGATGCGTCTCCTTCATCGCCACCGCCGGGACAGAGGGCGACTTCATTGACTTGAAGTGGATGAAGAAAGTCGAGGACTTCCGGAGCCGCTGGTTCTTCGTCGACATCCTCGAAGAATCGGAGCTCTTCCTCGTGACAGGGATTCCTCCCGTCAAGCTCACCACCTGGGCCAGCGAGGCCCTGCCGGGGGAAGCCCTGAAGACGCTCCGCCCGCGGATCCGAGATCTCCGGGAGGCTGGTGTTACGGGGACCATGGTCGGGGTGGAGTTTGTCACCCGGCGCATCGCCCCCCTGCAGGACCACCGCCGGGAGATCTGGGGGCACAGGTCCGGAGACGGCCTCAGGCTCCACCTCGGCGAGCTCAACGCCGACGCTCAGGAGGAGGTAATACGAGCCTTCTTCTCTTCTGCTGCCATCCCCGCCATCCCGCGCAATGCCCTCCCGATTTATTGCCTGGGCGCTCGGGAGACCAGTCGCGTTACGGCGGGGGTCTTGAAGTTCAACGCCTGGGGGCCTTTCCTTGCCGACGGCGTCGTGCCTGGTCCCCTCCCGAGCGCGCCAGCGGCGAGCTCGGAGCAGGATTCGGCTGCTCGGGGGGCGGGGCCCTCGGCCTCAGGAGACGACGACGACAGCAACGACGACGCGGAGTCCGGTGGGCGGCTGGTCCGCCAGAGGCGTCCTAAGGGCACAGTGGTGCTCTCAGATTCCTCCTCCGACGACTCCTCCTCGCCAGACGAGCCCACCGGGGGAGGTGCCGATGCGTCCTCCTCGCGAGACCTGGAGGAAGAGGGGCGCCGAGCCCGCCTGGAGGCGGAGCGCCGCTCCAAGTTCAACGACGAACGCGCCAGCCGGAACCCCGCGGCCGGGACCTCCCGAGGGAAGAAACCGGCGGGCGAATCCTCCGCGCCCCCGCCCCCACCACCCTCCCTCCCGAGCAAAAGAGGATGGGTGGAGCGGGACGCCTCGTGAGTGTTCCTGCACAAAGACTTTTACCTTTTTGCCTTACCTTTCCCCTGACCTCATCCCCTCACCCCTTCCTCTTCAGGGACGCCGAGGAGAAGAAGGAGGAGAAGAAGAAGAGGAAGACCAGCCAGACCACGCCGGGCCCTGACCCGGCGGCCACGTCCACACCGGCGATGTCGCCGCGCGCCGCCGGAGAAGAAGAGGATCGCGCGTCCGCAGACGCGCAGTCCGCCCCGGGAGCCGCTGCGGCTCCCAGCACGACCGAGCCCCCTAGCACAGGGGGCACACCAGAGACGACGGGGGCAGCTCCTGCTGCCCCCTCTGTTGCCAGCACCACAACCACCCCGGAGGCACCTCTGGCGCGAACCGCCGCACCACCTAGCTCGGGGGCAGCCCCTGAGCCCAGGAGGACGACCTCTACCGCGTCAGAGCCCTCCAGGGCGGCATCGCCTCCCCTGCCGGAGATACTGGGGAGGCCCGCGAGGATCGCCGCCGAGCCCCACGCCGTCGACCCATGGGAGAGGGTGCTTGCGGCCGCGACCGGCGCCCTCCGCGACGAGGTAGCCAGGGCGCGCTCCGCCGAGCAGGCGCAGATCCACGAGGGCTGGGCCCTCCTGCACCAAGCCACGGAAAGGTGCCGCCTCCTGGACCAGCGCGCTGCCGAGCGCCGCGAACGAGCGAGGAAGGAGGCCGAGGAGATTCGCGCCAGCGCGGTTGAGGAGGCTGAAGAGGCCCTGGCAACTGCCAGGGAATCGGCGAGGGGAGTCCTGGCAAGGGCGCACGAGGAGGCCATGAAGATCGTCTCCGAAGCGCACCAGAAGATTCCCCCCACCGTCGGACCTCCCAACCCAGCCCTGGCTGGGGAGGAGGCCAAGAGGGCAGCCCAGCACCTCCTGGACCAGGCCAGGACGAACGCTGACGGCCTGCTCGCCAATGCCCAGCAGAGGCTGGAAGAGGTCGAGGACCGGGAGGCCCTCCTCCACGCTCGTGAGGAGAGCGCCGACTCCCGGGCGGAGAGCTTGAGCCTGCAAGAGGCTGGGCTCGCCGTCCGAGAAGCAGAAGCTCGCGAGCGTGAGCGGGGACTTCGCCTCCGAGAGGAGCAGCTCCAAACCCTCGAGGACCGGCTCAACAGGGAGCGGGAGGCCCTGGAGAGCCGGGAGGCGATGACCAGCCAGACCACCACCGAGCTGGCTCGGCAACAGGAGGCGCTGAACCAGCGCGAGGCTTCCCTCCAGGCGAAGATGGACCACATGCTGAATCAGCGGCGGGTCAACATGGAGCAGGAGTTCGAGCGGAAGCGCAAAGAGACCACCGAGGCGTGCCGCGCGGACTTCCGCTCCAAGAACGACGCCGCCCTCCTGATGTACAAGCAGAAGCGCGAGGCCCTAGAACGCCGGGTCCACGACATGGAGGCCGAGCTGAAGGGAGCGCACGAGGTGCGCCAAGGCGCCGAGCGCGCCCTTGCTGAAGCCGACGCCTCCATCGCCGCGCTCCGGCGCGACGTGCAGAGGCTTGAGGAGGAGAACTCGGCGTTGGCCCTGCAAGGCGTGGAGATGTCCGGCGAGCTCCAGGAGCTCAAGGACGCTGAGAAGGAGGCAAACGTGCTGCGGAGGCAGCGGGTGCGGATGTTCCGCGGGTTCTCAGCCCGCGTCATGGCGGCGGCGCACCGCCTGGGCATCCACGGGCTAAACCTGCCCACCGCCCCTGAGGACGACGGGTCGATCATGCTCTTCTTCAGCCAGCTGGCCGAAGAGCTGGACGGCGCATCGGCGAAGGTCCTGGATCTCATCGACGCCGAGTGCCGGGAGCTGCTGGGGCTTGCGGGGACGAGGATCTTCTCCAACATCCAGCGCCTCCGCCCCGACCTCAAGCTGGAAGAGGTACTGCAGAGGCCGCCTCCCCCGCCGCCCGGAAATCCTGACCGCGCGGCGGAAGCCAGGGAAGGGCGGTTGAACTTCGCCCTTGACCGGCTGCAGGCCATCTACGCCCGCCCTGGAGCGTCCGCCCCGAGCTCCTCTAGCGGCGAGGGCTCCGGCTCCACAGAGTCCGGCAGCGAAGAGGCGACGGACTCCAGCGAAGGGACGTCCTCAAGTTCCAGCGATGGCGCCGACAACGACGGGGGCGACGCAGCGGTCGCCCAGTAAGCTCCTCTTTGACTCCCCCAGAAGAACTAGGTTAGCTGCACACTTTGCAGCTGTCAGACATTGCCCTGCTGGGCCAGTTTAAGTTGTAATTGCACTTAAGGCGTTGTTCGCCAAATCGTCCTTATTTGCACCCTTGCACACATTTCCTTGTCTCGCCTTTGTCTGGGGGAATGCTCTACGCCGTTCGGGGGCCAGCCTCCGAGCGGGACAGCAGCCTAACGCTTAGTATGCAGCTCGTGGTGCAAGGCTAGCGGGCACTGGCGCTCCAGAGGTGACTGTAATGGCATACAGGACTATCTCCCTGCAGCCCCCCAGGCGTCCAAACACAACAAAGGCGATCCCAGGAGAAGAAACACAAGGCTGCAGACAAGGACAACAGGAAACTTAGAGAAAGCTACACAGGTTGTGCGACTCTCACGCGCTCATGCGCCTTCGTGCGAGTGTCGCCCGAGAGGAGAGAGCACCATGGATCGTATGAGGTGACTGTAGCGGGTCCCTTCCCGAGTCAGAGCTCGATCCGTTCTGGGTTTTGCGGGCCTGCTGTTTTCCGGGCGAAGGCCCCAGCGCGGACACCGTGCTCCAGCTCTTTCTCGAAAGGCAGTCGAGCGAAAACTCACGTTCGCGTTAAGCCACATCCAGCGGACCTCGCGAGGCTGGTGAGACCAAGACTCGCGACTCCAGGCAGTTTCTACAGATTAGAAAGGATTAAAGGCGAGTGAAGCTGCTGTTACGATTTGCTCCTTGCGCAGATGAAGTACTCCGTTTCCTTGGCGAAGGCAAGAGGGTGACGACTCTTAAGCCCCCTTGCCCTATCCTCATACTCCTGGGGACGGGGCCACCGAGGATGGCGTAGGCCTACGCGTCCCCTGGCTCAGGTCCCAGGGATGCGTATCTGTCGAGGAAGCGCTCACAGAGGTCCCTCCAGGACGAGATGGATCTTGGCGGTAGCCCGCAGAGCCACCGGCGAGGCTTTCCCTTTGTAGCCATCATGAACCAATTGGCCATGACACGCCCATCGCCTCCAGCCGCCCGAACACTGACCGCGTATTGCTGAAGGAACTCCACGGGATCGGAGGTCCCATCGTAACGCGCATCAGTGTCCGGCTTGAAGCGAGGCGGCCATGCCGCGTGACGAAGAGGCCCGGCGAGAGCCGCGAAGCCCCCAAAGCCGATGTCGCCGACCTCTGGCTCGCCCTCTCCGATGGCCTCCAGGCCATCGAGGACTCGGAGGCGTTCTCGGCGACGACTTGCGTAGACAGCGCGAAGGCGAAGACGGTGATGACGATCGTCACCCATGTCGACGCAGATCTTGAAGAAAACACACCACAGCCCCCTACCTGGCGCGCCAAATGTCGATGGATTTCGTGTCGCAAGAACACGGGGTACCACGCGACGGACCCAAAAGATTCGAACGCAGGGGGCTAAACGTGTGAGATCTTGGATCGCAACGAAACACGGTGACGGAAGCCTCGATTGTCGGACGCGCTACGCACTGCAGAGAGGGAGACCGAGCTTTACCCAGGTTCAGGGCCCTCGTGGTGAGGTAAAACCCCTACTTCCTGCCTTCTTGTATTGCAACGCGACACCTCGCGAGGAGTACAAGGCCTTGGTTACAAAGCTCTAGTTGGCCAGAGGTTGAAGAACCTGCGTGCCCAACTAGCAGCCTGAAGAAGATGAAGATTCGATCAGCCCGGGTCGGATCCCCTTTAAGGGGTGGCCTCCAACTCCTTTTATAGCGCCCAGGTCCTCCTTCCCCTTATCTTCTTGGGGAAGGGGTTGCCACATACGGCCAAGGAGGGAGGACAGCTGTAGACTATGCTCTTCTGTAGACTTGGTCTTCGTAGGGTAGCGGCGCCGGTCCACAGGAGTGGGTGGAGGAGGCTGACATCCTCCTCTGGCGCCCTGCACCGTCCATGCTATATTTAGGGGGGTGGCCAACTGCCACTGCGCCGCTTTGGGCAGGCACAGCGAAAGTTGGTCTCCTCCCTGTCGGGGGTAGCGTGGACGGTACGCGGTCTTCTGCCCATTGCCCTTCTTGCTCCGCACGAAAACGTGCTGAGTTGGCGTGGGCGTGCGTCATCTCCTCACCAGCAGGGGCTCGTGAGGAGGTCTTCTGGTCCTTAGCAGTTTACGTCGTCGTTCTCCTCACGAGGCGCCTCCTCGTGAGGGTCTTCTCCATACCGAAGATTGTCGATTATCTCCTGGGCTGAAGATGGGCCGATGACGGGGCCCAGGAGCAGGTGGACCGGGATACCCCGATATCCATTACACCGATAGTTTCCCAAGAATTTTCATTAGTAGAGAAGAAGATTTAATTCTCTAAGTTAAATCTAAAGAGGAACTTCAAGTGTTGGTCAACATCAAATATCAAGTCAAGTCATTCACCAAGTTCACCTTAAGTGGTTAACATTCTTGACAAAAGTCAAGTACAGCTTGCCAACTGTCCATAACCGCGGACGCGGCTATTTGAATAGTTTTGAAACCTCTGCAGAGGGGTACACTTTACCCACAAGATTCGATACATCTGCCGGGAGAAATCCACGGATCGTCATACACCAAGTATGCGAGTTTCAGATAATCAAACAAACTCTTTCACTTGTTCACTCTAGTATAGGATCCTTTCCTAGAGCCCGAGACACGGACATCTCCGTTTTTGGCATCTCTAGTTTTGCCCGTCACAGGATGCTGCATGAATGGAAATTTCCACCCGGTTCGGAAGTACCCGCGCACGGTGCACTTCTATAAAGGATGATACAAGGTCTCCCATACTAGGGTAAATAAGCTACGGACTAAGCCCCTTCCCATTTAGGGGTAATGTGGTCGTACGGTATGGTTGGCTCACATAGTACATCACTTATTATCATTTCAAAATACATTCCATAGTCCTTAGTCAAGATTATTTTCTTTTGGAAAACCATCAAGTATGAGTAGTCTCCCATTTCAAGCTTTCAAGTTCAAGTCACCATGTTCAAATAGGTTTCCCCTATAGATGACTTCAATTTTATTAGCGCCTAAGCAACTACTATGAGTGAGGCTACAACTAAGGGGACATTGGATAAACTCAGTTGATGCTCTTGTTAAGCAAGATATCACTACACAATTATTGTTCTACTCTAGCAATTCAATCATGCAATTTAATTTGGAAAGCAAGTAAATATGCAAGTTGAAATCTAGGTATTTGATTATGATTCAAAAGATGGCTTGCCTGGCTTGGCAATGTCAAAATAGTCTTCATCTTCATCTTCGGTTGATTGATCTCCCTCTCCATTTCTTGGTGGACTTCAGGATCCATTCTCCTTACTCTCTTTATCGTCTAATCGTTGAAAAATAAATACATACAATCACCAAACATTTCACAAACCACACACATTCAACAATCAAGGATACTAGGGTAAGGAAAGTTATCTAAGAATGCTATGGAGAGTGACTTAAACTTAATTGAGTTCATATAGAGGGAATTATCACTTTGTTGACTTAAGTGAGGATTGAATTTACTTTGAATCGTGAAATATCTCTTGCAAGTCCTGATTGACCATGGTCATAGACCAAAAGTAGATAATCAAGATTATGGTTCAACCAAAGAGGCTTCATAGGATTTGGAGTATTTTTCTTTTATTGAAGCCATTTCTAGTTTGCAACTATTTAGTAATCAAGTTTGAATCTATAAGTAGGGTCTATAGATCCTAGTTGACTTGTATTAGGGGTTATAGATTAATATTTAGAAATGTGGTTGATTCTAATTGGTTCCATATCATTTCCATTTATTTTGAAATAGGTGTGCAAGTTTGAGTTTCTAATTACTACCATCTAGTATTAAATTTCCAAATATCTTCTACAAGTCCACATGGACTAAGATCAATACCTACAGATAGGTATTGGGAAATGTGGTTTAACAATAAAGGTTCCATAACTATTTTGATTCTTGGTTTGAGTTGAATAAAATCCTATATGGCAAATACTTACTTAAACATATAGGTAAATGGCATTTAATTGAAAAAGGTTCAAAAATGGGATCTAATGCTATAGGCAGATGTGTATCACTAATTGTGAATTTCTAAAGTTGGATTTATATTTTATAGGAATTTTAGTTGAATTGATATGGATTTTCTAAGGTGGAAAAGCTCCTGTTTTGTTATTTTTACTGCAACCACTATGTAAATCTAATTGTGTTGAAACCACTTTTAATGGATAGCTTATGTTCTAAGGTTTCCAGAACATATTCATATGCTAAATTTGAAGCTATGGATCTCTGGGAAATTAGAATCTAAGAAAGCATCTGAATTATATTTCTCTAAATTTGAAATCGAATTTCCCTTTTTTTTCAGAACCGGGCCAGACGCACAGACAAAGCTGGGCCGGCCCACTAGGCTGCACGCTGGCAGTGGCAAAGGAAAAAAATTCACACCGACCTGACAATGGGCCCGACTTGTCAGATCTAAACCGAAGCGGTACGCTCGGTCATCGTCCTCGTCTCGAGGCGGAACTCACCGCGGTGCACAGGGGAGAGGGCGGTGACGGCGAGCGGCGCATGGGAAGAAGACTTGAGGACGGTGTAGCAGAAAAGGTGGCGGAGCTCCTCCTCTTCCGCCTGGTACCGGAGGCAGCTCGAGGGGAGGTCGGGAACGTCGGGAAGCAGAGGCGGCCGTGGCGGTGGTCTGCGGGGACGGCATCGCCGATGAGGTCGAATGGTGATGAGGGAGACTAGGAGAGGATGTCTGGGAGGGTCGGGTGAGTAGTGCGGTGCTCCGAGTGTGCTCAAGGGCTCGTGTTATAGGCCGGAGAGGCCGGGGCGCGGGGTGGCCAGTGTGGGCACGGGCTAGGGTTTCCGACGCCGTCTCGTGGCCACAGTGGCTCTAGCGCGACATGGGGTTGTCCAGTGGTGCTGGCGTGACGTAGGAGACGTGATGGCGCGGCAGGGTGACGACGGGAAGAGCGAGGAGCAGTGCATCTGGAGGTGACCGGCGGAGACTTCCTCCGTCCTCTCCTCGTCGGGTCGTGGCACGGACTAGGGCAGGGAATGGTATGAGGACAGTGAGGCGACGCTGGCACGGACTCGGGAGAGTGTGGGCTCGCAGGGGAGGGCTAGAGTGGCACTGTGCTGCAATAGTGGTAACAAGTGGTGTGGATGCTGACCAGGTGTTTGACTGAAATGCCCGTAAGAAACAAACATTTGAATTTTGGAAAATTTCCAATTGGTTGAATCATACTGATGGATAAGGAGGCTGGGAATGTGTTTGTTTGGTCCAGAGGTGGGGTTTGGGTTGACAAAGAAAGGGGACAAATGAATGGTTTATGAATCAGATTCAAATTTGGGGGATGTTTGAAATAGGGTTAAAAATAGTTTCTGGTTTCAAACTTTTTCAATATTGAAACTTTATAACCTGGTATTAATTATGGTGTAGAGTAACAGATAGGGTTTGTTCAGATTTTGCTTAATATATGGTGACGAAGTAGGGTAGTCATTAACTTTTTCAAGATCCTTTCTCTTGCTTATTTTTCTACGGTTTGTGGGTTTCTCTACATTCCTTTCCTTTTGTTGTTGAAGGATTGAATTACTTTACCTTAGAAACTCTCTAAATGAATCTAGCATGCATTCATGCAAAGATTTAAGTAGATAGAAAACCATTATATTCGAATAAATACTTTATAAACAAAGGTTTCTTTTTTGGACTTAAAAAGCTTGGCCAAGAAATCATTTGGGGGTTTGCAAAGGTTTTGAAAAATAAGTTTTCAAAATGTTGATTCCAATATTTTTGGACATATCAACTTGAGAACATGATAGTTTGAAAATAGATCTTTTTATTTCACTCTTTTATAACAAAGCTAGTTTTCTTGAAATACGATTTTACTATCTTTTCAAATAATGGTTTTCAAAAATTAGGCTCAAAGGATGGCGTTTCAAACCTACCTCATATTCTTTTTATTTGAAGCATTGGAGCAAATGCTCAAATTCACGAGTTTTTAAAAAGACAATAAATTAATCTTGTATTTAAAATAAAAGTTTTTGTTGGCTCCAAAATTTGGTATTTTAATATTTCCATTTATTTCTATTTCCCAAAAATTTGGGTTGTTACAATCTTTCCCCCTTAAAAGGAATCTCATCCCGAGATTCACAAGTTAAGATTGAGACAGATTGAGAAATTGGATTACCAGATGAGAGATAGATAAGTGGATATTTATTCCTATGGAAATAAGGATTGGGTACACCCAAAATGTGATAAGGCCATACGGGCCAAAAACACATCGTCATCAATCACATAGCAATTTCAACAAATAATCACACTTTCAAAAACAAAAATCTTCTAGGTTTAAACCATAGTCTTTCATTAAAAAGGGTCTTGCGATCTGGTTCTCGTTTTACAAAGAGATCAACTAGACTACTTGTACCAAACTAAGCCGACTAAGGATTCTTCTTGGCTTGGATCCACACACTTGATTCAACTTGTTCATACTAACTTTATGGCTACGAGCAACTTTGGGGTTCTTCGTGGCTTGTCCTTGATGTTCTTCTCCCTGTGCCTTCAGGCTAAAAAATTATTTCACGGTATTCTGGGAAGGTGGCTTTCTTCATATGCGGACGTTGGGATTTTAGACTCCTTTAGCACTATCTTTAATAATTACGGGGTTTTGGATACTTGTGATAGATGGTGGGTGCAAGGTTAAGCTTCTTTGGGCACTCATTTGAGTAGTGCCCCTTGATACCGCACTCCCAGCAGACAATGTTGACCTTCTGCTGTTGTATAAGATCTTCATGCTTTTTGCTGGCCTGGACCACATGTGCTGCTAGTTTAAAATTGTTTGGCTGGATCTTGGATATAGCTGACACCAAGTAGTTGATGGGACAGTTGGTTGTAACATGGGTACTACTCTCACATTGGAAACAGGTGATATGTCTTGTGGGGCATCCTCCCAATGGATGTTTGTCTTCGCAGTTGGGACAGTTTCTGGGACATTGACTGGCTGGATGACCTTCTTCTCCACAACGACGACAAGCTTTCTTCTTTAGATGATCCAGGTTTGCAATCTTCGGACTTTGACATTGGAGTGCAACATGTTGTGCTTCCCCACAAGCATAGCATATTTGCTGGGTGTGAAGATCTCCTTTCCTCTTCATTCGAAACTTGTGTAGGTTTGATGTCGTTTGGTACCTCCGGGCAATCCCTTGGAGGTGTAGTTCGAAGTCTGAGTTGGCTTGACCTCCTTTGGTACATATATTAAATGGTGGACTTGTGAGCATGGGATGTGGAAGAGGGGTAAAGTCCTGCAGTGGATGAGAGGGAACCACTTTAAAAAGGTTTCTAACGTGGGATTGGTATGGTTAGAGTTTGGTTTGGGCGAGAAAGACAAAAAAACATTTTTGAGCAAACAAGTTTTCAAAGTGGCTGCTACATGTTGCCGAATGGCATATGAGCAACACACCTCAAAACGAATCAATCATTCGAACACACAAGGGACTAAGTGCACACAGTAATCGTGAGGTAATGGTAGCTTAATGAAATCAACTGAGCATTTCCTATAAATCCTGTGGGTCAAAAGGTTGCTGGGTCTTCATCATTTCTAATCACTCTCTCTTTGCTCTTGAAGTCTTTGTCTCACAGGGTTGACTCTTGTTTGAAGATTTCTGGATCAGATGAAGAGACTCTCTTTCGATGGTAGCGGTCGTAGTTGATATCCAAGGTTGAAGTCTTGAAAAATATTGAGTCCCTAATCTTTTGATCCAAAAGTCCCTCGGTCTTAGGTCGGTATATCGTCCATAGTATATATTTGAAGTAGATGAGGAATAGAGTAAAACAAATCTAAAAAAAATTGTAATCAAAGAGGTTCATACAAAAAAATTCTTTGTCAAAATATTTTGAGAGCATAAGTGGAGAGTATAAGATATTTCAAGTGAATAAGATGAGGGTATAAGATTGGCTTTGTATACCAAAGCAGATAAGTTTCTTTTGTAGAAATAAGTGTTTGCCAAAATATTACTTTCTTAGCTAACGACCATTCTAACTAAGGTCTCTTAAGGTCATGATAGTCCTGATACCAAACTTGTGATATCAAAGGTATCATTTTCTAACGACCATGCTAGCTAGGGTTTCCTAGAGTCAGCCTAGGCTCTGATACCAACTTGTAACACCCCCGAATTTATAACAAATTCGAAGTGCCCATTATGTAATCCATCACAATCCCAGAATCATTGTTGTGATTTACATAACGTATTTGATATCACAGTCACAGCCATTAATACTAAATAAAAGGGATTGCATAGGTGGTCATACAGACCAAACCTTACATTTCATCAATACGCAGCTAGGGGTGGAAATAAAACTCGAAACTCATGAGCATAATGAGTACTCAAAAGCTCGGCTCAACTCGGCTCGAACTCGGACACTAAAGAGTCAAGCCAAGCTGACATTTTTAGCTCGTTAAAAACCGAGTTTAATGAGTTGAGTTACGAGTACTCGTTGAACTCATTTAGCTCGTAATATGTCTACTTTTACTACTAAAAAACTATGTGATATCATTTTTATCATGAATTATTCATGGAGTCACTTTTAATGTAAGGTATGGTGGACTTCTAAGAAACTTTTAAATTTGTAATCTTACATTATATGGTGGACTATTGCCTTGCACCATATACATGCTATGGTACTATTTTGTTTAAGTTTCTTACCAAGCTTAATGAGTTTATTGAGCCAACTCGAGTTTTAATTGAGTTGAGCCGAGTTGGGGGTTGGAGCTCGTTTAGTTAATGAGTTGAGTCGAGCTGGCTCGTTAATTAACGAGTATTTACGAGTTGAGTCGAGTTGAGTCAAGCTAGCTCGATATCCACCCCTGTACGCAGCGGAATAACACTTCGGGTCCATATCGTCAAGCTTCAACCGCACAGGCAAAGCCGACAGTAGGAAACAAGCCTAATTTGCAAAGTCGTCAATGAGTCCTTCCTTCTTGATCTTGCTCCTTCAAGTCTGGCCAAGTTAATAGCCAGGGACACAGCCATGAGTACATTGGATGCACTCGCAAACCATCTTATAAACAAAGTGATGAAAGAGATATGCATGGTTGATATGGTGGACTAAGCACTAAGTTTATTTGCAAAAAAGCTAGTTGGTTTCCCAAGAATTTTCATTAGTAGAGAAGAAGATTTAATTCTCTAAGTTAAATCTAAAGAGGAACTTCAAGTGTTGGTCAATATCAAGTCAAGTCATTCACCAAGTTCACCTTAAGTGGTTAACATTCTTGACAAAAGTCAAGTATAGCTTGCCAACTGTCCATGACCGCGGACGCGGCTATTCGAATAGTTTTGAAACCTCTGCAGAGGGGTACACTCTACCCACAAGATTTGATACATCTGCCGGGAGAAATCCACGGATCGTCATACATCAAGTATGCGAGTTTCAGATAATCAAACAAACTCTTTCACTTGTTCACTCTAGTATAGGATCCTTTCCTAGAGCCCGAGACACGGACATCTCCGTTTTCGGCGTCTCTAGTTTTGCCCGTTACAGGATGATGCATGAATGGAAATTTCCACCCGGTTCGGAAGTACCCGCGCATGGTGCACTTCTATAAAGTATGATACAAGGTCTCCCATACTAGGGTAAACAAGCTACGGACTAAGCCCCTTCCCATTTAGGGGTAATGTGGTCGTACGGTATGGTTGGCTCACATAGTACATCACTTATTATCATTTCAAAATACATTCCATAGTCCTTAGTCAAGATTATTTTCTTTCGGAAAACCATCAAGTATGAGTAGTCTCCCATTTCAAGCTTTCAAGTTCAAGTCACCATGTTCAAATAGGTTTCCCCTATAGATGACTTCAATTTTATTAGCGACTAAGCAACTACTATGAGTGATGCTACAACTAAGGGGATATTGGATAAACTCGGTTGATGCTCTTGTTAAGCAAGATATCACTACACAATTATTGTTCTACTCTAGCAATTCAATCATGCAATTTAATTTGGAAAGCAAGTAAATATGCAAGTTGAAATCTAGGTATTTGATTATGATTCAAAAGATGGCTTGCCTGGCTTGGCAATGTCAAAATAGTCTTCATCTTCATCTTCGGTTGATTGATCTCCCTCTCCATTTCTTGGTGGACTTCGGGATCCATTCTCCTTACTCTCTTTGTCGTCTAATCGTTGAAAAATAAATACATACAATCACCAAACATTTCACAAACCACACACATTCAACAATCAAGGATACTAGGGTAAGGAAAGTTATCTAAGAATGCTATGGAGAGTGGCTTAAACTTAATTGAGTTCATATAGAGGGAATTATCACTTTGTTGACTTAAGTGAGGATTGAATTTACTTTGAATCGTGAAATATCTCTTGCAAGTCCTGATTGACCATGGTCATAGACCACAAGTAGATAATCAAGATTATGGTTCAACCAAAGAGGCTTCATAGGATTTGGAGTATTTTTCTTTTATTGAAGCCATTTCTAGTTTGCAACTATTTAGTAATCAAGTTTGAATCTATAAGTAGGGTCTATAGATCCTAGTTGACTTGTATTAGGGGTTATAGATTAATATTTAGAAATATGGTTGATTCTAATTGGTTCCATATCATTTCCATTTATTTTGAAATAGGTGTGCAAGTTTGAGTTTCTAATTACTACCATGTAGTATTAAATTTCCAAATATCTTCTACAAGTCCACATGGACTAAGATCAATACCTACAGATAGGTAATGGGAAATGTGGTTTAACAATAAAGGTTCCATAACTATTTCGATTCTTGGTTTGAGTTGAATAAAATCCTATATGGCAAATACTTACTTAAACATATAGGTAAATGGCATTTAATTGAAAAAGGTTCAAAAATGGGATCTAATGCTATAGGCAGATGGGTATCACTAATTTTGAATTTCTAAAGTTGGATTTATATTTTTAGGAATTTTAGTTGAATTGATATGGATTTTCTAAGGTGGAAAAGCTCCTATTTTGTTATTTTTACTGCAACCACTATATAAATCTAATTGTGTTGAAACCACTTTTATTGGATAGCTTATGTTCTAAGGTTTCCAGAACATATTCATATGCTAAATTTGAAGCTATGGATCTCTGGGAAATTAGAATCTAAGAAAGCATCTGAATTATATTTCTCTAAATTTGAAATCGAATTTCCCTTTTTTTCAGAACCGGGCCAGACGCACAGACAGAGCTGGGCCGGCCCACTAGGCTGCACACTGGCGGTGGCAAAGGAAAAAAAATCACACCGACCTGACAATGGGCCCGACTTGTCAGATCTAAACCGAAGCGGTACGCTCGGTCATCGTCCTTGTCTCGAGGCGGAACTCACCGCGGTGCACAGGGGAGAGGGCGGTGACGGCGAGCGGTGCATGGGAATAAGACTTGAGGACGGTGTAGCAGAATAGCTAGCGGAGCTCCTCCTCTTCCGCTTGGTACCGGAGGCAGCTCGAGGGGAGGTCGGGAACGCCGGGAAGCAGATGCGGCCGTGGTGGTGGTCTGCGGGGACGGCGTCGCCGACGAGCTCGAATGGTGATGAGGGAGACTAGGAGAGGATGTCTGGGAGGGTCGGGTGAGTAGTGCGGTGCTCCGAGTGTGCTCAAGGGCTCGTGTTATAGGCCGGAGAGGCCGGGGCGCGGGGTGGCTAGTGTGGGCACGGGCTAGGGTTTCCGACGTCGTCTCGTGGCCACAGTGGCTCTAGCGCGACATGGGGTTGTCCAGTGGTGCTGGCGTGACGTAGGAGACGTGATGGCGCGGCAGGGTGACGAGGGGAAGAGCGAGGAGCAGTGCATCTGGAGGTGACCGGTGGAGACTTCCTCCGTCCTCTCCTCGTCGGGTCGTGGCACGAACTAGGGCAGGGAATGGGATGAGGACAGTGAGGCGACGCTGGCACGGACTCGGGAGAGCGTGGGCTCGCAGGGGAGGGCTAGAGTGGCACTGTGCTGCAATAGTGGTAACAAGTGGTGTGGATGCTGACCAGGTGTTTGACGAAATGCCCGTAAGAAACAAACATTTGAATTTTGGAAAATTTCCAATTGGTTGAATCATACTGATGGATAAGGAGGCTGGGAATGTGTTTGTTTGGTCCAGAGGTGGGGTTTGGGTTGAAAAAGAAAGGGGACAAATGAATGGTTTATGAATCAGATTCAAATTTGGGGGATGTTTGAAATAGGGTTAAAAATAGTTTCTGGTTTCAAACTTTTTCAATATTGAAACTTTATAACCTGGTATTAATTATGGTGTAGAGTAACAGATAGGGTTTGTTCAGATTTTGCTTAATATATGGTGACAAAGTAGGGTAGTCATTAACTTTTTCAAGATCCTTTCTCTTGCTTATTTTTCTACGGTTTGTGGGTTTCTCTACATTCCTTTCCTTTTGTTGTTGAAGGATTGAATTACTTTACCTTAGAAACTCTCTAAATGAATCTAGCATGCATTCATGCAAAGATTTAAGTAGATAGAAAACCATTATATTCGAATAAATACTTTATAAACAAAGGTTTCTTTTTTGGACTTAAAAAGCTTGGCCAAGAAATCATTTGGGGGTTTGCAAAGGTTTTGAAAAATAAGTTTTCAAAATGTTGATTCCAATATTTTTGGACATATCAACTTGAGAACATGATAGTTTGAAAATAGATCTTTTTATTTCAGTCTTTTATAACAAAGCTAGTTTTCTTGAAATACGATTTTACTATCTTTTCAAATAATGGTTTTCAAAAATTAGGCTCAAAGGATGGCGTTTCAAACCTACCTCATATTCTTTTTATTTGAAGCATTGGAGCAAATGCTCAAATTCACGAGTTTTTAAAAAGACAATAAATTAATCTTGTATTTAAAATAAAAGTTTTTGTTGGCTCCAAAATTTGGTATTTTAATAATTCCATTTATTTCTATTTCCCAAAAATTTGGGTTGTTACACAGCACCAGGTGGTAGACAACTTTGTACTGAACATAGCAAAATTTGAATCATATTTTTCTGAGGCCTAAAACATTTTTAAACTGATTTAAATCGTAGCTCTTAATCAGCAAATAGATAAAACACAGAGGAAAAATAAAAACGGGCCGGATCTGGCCAGGCCAGGCCAGATCTGGGCCGGATCTAGCCCAGCCGGCTCGCCTGCCAGCCCGGGGTGGCCGAAGGGGTACGGGCTCTCCCTGGCCGCCCGATTAGAAGAGAATCGACGGCTGCCCGCCGTCGTCATCAATGCCTGCTGCATGCGCGCGAAAAGGACCTCGCCGGCTAGGGTTTTGCAGGGAGATGCTCACCGAGGTGGCTCCGGCGGTCGGCGGTGGCTGGATCGGTGGCGGAGGTGTTCAGAAGGGGCTCCGGGTCCAGATAGCTTGCATGCAGGCCTTGCAGCTCACGCGGCGATGACAAGGTTGCCGATGTGCGCTTCGGCAGGTGGTGATGGTGGCGATGCCTGTAGTTCCCTGCGAGGGAAATGAGACTCGGGGTGAGATCTGGGAGATGGCATGGGACACCAAGGAGCAGAGAGGGAGCAGAAGGGTGACGCAGATCGACGACAACCTTCCCCCTCGCCGGCGAAGGTCTACTCGATGATTTCGAGTTCTTCGGCGGCCGTTTCTCCTCGGTTAAGTGTTGGTGAGCTCTGGGAGGGGAGATAGAAGTGGGAAGGGGGCAAATGAGTGGGAGAGGAGAGCTCTAGAGGGTTCCCAGGGTTTTTATACTGGCGGATGGCCTCGGTCTATGGTGGGTGGCCTCGGACGCGATTGGGCGCCGTGGGCGGCGTCTGGGGACGACATTGTGGTCCGAGTCCAGGGGTCTGGTCGGTGGCGTCGGTGGCTGGCCGGTTTGGTTGCAATGGAGGCGGTTTCAGAGTGGTTGCAGGCGAAACAGTGTGCGATGCGGTCGGCTCGGTGTATCACGGTGCAGGGCGGGGGTGGCGATGTGTCGTGCGCTAGATGTCGTGCAGGCATGCGTGCGGTGCGGGGCTGCAGGAGGCGTGCGTGCACGGGAATGCCGTTGCACGCTCTGCGCGTGCTGGGCGGCCTGACTGGCATACGTCGGCGTGGACGGGGCGGGGTGTACGGTGGGTCCGAGGTGGCGGCGCCCCGGGGAATCGGTCATACGCGTGCAGATGAGCTCGACGGCGAGGTGACAAGTCCAGGGGCGGTCGGTGCTGTCCCGCCCAAGTTGGGTGTCCACGGTGGGCTTGGCTACGGCCATGGCGGCGTGGAGTGCTCGGGCCGGGTCACTGCAAGATGGGGTCGGGGTTTGGGTGCTAGCAGGGTGGCGCTCGTCTACTGGGGGTCGAGGGCGGCGTCTGGTTGAGATCAGAGAGGGGGAGGGGTTTAGCAGAGGGGATTTGCATCGAGCTCCCCTTCCCTCTCGATGCCAACCGAATAGACAAACAGAAAAAGTTTTTGAAGATCCCTCGATGCCTAGGGAGATCTCCAGCAGATCCTTTCCTCCTCTTGGTCGGTTTGCAAGAATTAAGAAGAAGGAAAGAGAGAAAACAAGGCTAGGGACCTTATGGCCGAATTTCAAATTTGAATTTGAATCACTCAAACGAGATTCGAAAATTGAGCAAGGATAGTTTCCAGAGGTGTCTCAGGTGCTCAAGAGCACATTACCAAAGTTTGAAATTTTTTGAGATAGGTATGCTAGGGTTTTGGAGAAACTCCTATTTCCAAATAAAGGGAGCAAAATAAAAGAAAAGGAAAAGAAAAGAGAGGTGATCTCACCAATGATCTATACTAAGATTTTTGGTGTACACAATTTTGAGCTAGGGTCAAAATATGCTGCATAAAATCATAGCACACTTCCTAGGTAAAAGCCATGTGTTGAAAAAGGAAACAAGTTTTTAAATAAATCAAACACTCTCACATGAAATCATAGGCATACACACTTGCACACATGAAATCATGCATTCTCATGATAACACCCATGCTAGCACACATACACAAGAAATCATGTGTTCATGGATCACAAGCACAATGCTAAGCATAGGTTTTTATTTTACCCAAAATAAAGTGCTCAAGTAAGATTTTAAGCATGGTCACAAAAGTGGGGTGTTACAGACCTTCCCCCTCAAAAGAATCTCATCCCGAGATTCTGTAGCTAAGCGTGAAGTAGTCCGGGAAATCCTCGCCGAAGATAATCCTCGCATTCCCAAGTGGCTTCCTCCTCGGTATGGTTACTCCACTGCACCTTATACATCTTGATCTTGCGTCTACGGGTAAGACGGACGTCTTCATCAAGAATGCGGATTGGTCTCTCCCAGTAAGTGAGGTCGGAGTTCAGGTCGATGGAGTTGTGATCGATCTCGGTGAAGGTCTCGGGTTTGTTAGGAACTTGAAGGCATTTACGGAGTTGCGACACGTGGAAGACATCATGGAACTCAGACAATTCTGAGGGTAGCGCTAGCTTGTAGGACATCTCTCCGCGGCGCTCTAGTATCTTGAATGGGCCGATGTAGCGGGGTGCAAGCTTACCCTTAACATGGAAGCGTTGCATGCCCTTGAGCGGTGTCACTCGAAGGTAGACAAAATCTCCCACGTTGAAGGTAACCGGCCTTCTCTTAGAGTCAGCATAGCTCTTCTGCCGGGATTGGGCTGCCTTCAGACAATTCCGAATGAGCTGGACTTGCTCTTCGGCCTCCTTAATGATATCGGGCCCAAATACTTGGCTTTCTCCAGTCTCGGACTAGTTGAGAGGGGTATCGCACTTGCGTCCGTAGAGGGCTTCAATAGGGGCCATTTGCAAGCTAGCTTGGTAGCTATTATTGTAGGAAAACTCCGCGAATGGCAGACAGTCTTCCCACTTGGTGCCATAAGACAGAACACAAGCTCACAACATATCTTCAAGGATTTGATTTACTCATTCGGTTTGACCTCCGGTTTGTGGGTGGTAGGCTGTGCTGAAGGATAACTTGGTGCCTAAAGCTTCCTGGAGTTTTGCCCAAAATCGCGAGATAAACTGGGGCCCTCGATCTGAGACGATAGTTTTGGGAACGCCATGAAGGCTGACGATGCGGGAGATATACAACTCTGCTAGACGGTTCCCATGGTCAGTGGTCTAGAAGGGAATAAAATGGGCGACCTTAGTGAGGCGGTCCACGATGACCCATATAGAATCATGTCCCCGCTGGGAGGTGGGTAGTCCAGTAATAAAATCCATGCCGACCTCCTCCCACTTCCATAACGGTATCTTCAAGGGTTGCAGTAAGCATGTGGGTCTTTGATGTTCGGCCTTGACGCGCTGACAGACGTCACACCGGGCAATATAGAGGGCTATCTCTCGCTTCATACCGTGCCACCAAAAACGTTCCTTTAGGTCTTGGTACATCTTGGTACCTCCGGGATGAATAGAGTAAGGGGTATCATGGGCCTCCTTCAGAATGGACTGCTTCAACTCCTCAATGCTAGGGACGCACAGGCGGCCATTATACCATAACACACCTTCCTGGTCAATTGAAAACCCAGGTACTTCCTCTCATCCCATCCTACGCTTTATGCCTTCGATACTCTCATGTCCCTTCTGAGCTTCTTTAATAATGTCCGTGAGAGTGGGTCGGACTTCAAGGTTCGACAGGAAACCATGGCTTACCAGCTGAAGCCCAAACTTCTCGAACTCCTCGCATAAAGTTGGTTGGCTGGTCTTTAATAGGGCATTTAGAGAACAAGGTTCTCGGCTGAGGGCATCGGCGACCACATTCGCTTTACCAGGATGGTAGTGAATGCCTAGGTCGTAGTCTTTGATGAGTTCAATCCATCTCCGTTGTCTCATATTCAACTCCTTCTGGGAGAAGATATACTTAAGGCTCTTGTGGTCGGTGTAGATTTCGCAACGGTTTCCCATCAGATAGTGTCGCCATGTCTTGAGGGCATGGACAACAGCGGCAAGCTTGAGATCATGAGTAGGGTAATTTACCTCGTGAGGGCGCATGATACGTCTCCGACGTATCCATAATTTTTGATGCTCCATGCTTGTTTTTACACCATTTGCCTTGTGTTTCGTTACACTTCGTGGCGTTTTTATGCGATTTCCGGAACTAACCTATTGACAAGATGCCACAGTGCCAGTTCCCTGTTTTCTGCTGTTTTTGCGTTTCAGAAAAGCTACACAGGAAATATTCTCGGAATTGGACGAAACAAGTTCCAGAAGTCTTATTTTTCCCGGAAGCTTCCCGAAGACCGAAAGAGAGACGAAGGGGGGCCAGAGGCCGCCCTCACACATAGGTGGCGCGGCCCAGGCCCTGGCCGCGCCACCCTGGTGTGAGGAGCCCCTGGCTGCCCTCTGACGACGCCCCTTCGCCCATATAAAGCCTCGGGACGGAAAACCCTAGGGGAGTCGGCAATTTTCCAGAAACAGTTCCGCAGCTCCGCCGCCGCCACCGACGAATTTTAGGGGACAGAAGTCTCTGTTCTGGTACCCTGCCGGGACGGGGAAGTGCCCCCGGAGCCATCTCCATCGGTCTCCATCGCCGTCTCCGCCATCTCCATCGACCTCACCGCCATCTCCATCAACCTTGCTGTCTCCTATGATGAGGAGGGAGTAGTTCATCCCCTGGGCTGAGGGCTCTACTGGTAGCTATGTGGTTCACCTCTCTCTCCCATGATGTGATCTTTATGTGATCGTGAGCTTTGTATCATGTTGAACAAGTAGATGTTATTATTCAGATATTATGTGTACTCTAGTGTGTTATTAAAGTAATCTATTCCTCGTGCCATGGTGTAACGGTGACAGTGCGTGCATCATGGTGGTACTTGGTCTAGGCTACGATTGTGATCTTTTATGGATTATGAGAATAATTATCACTATGATAGTATTGAAGTGCTCTATTCTTCCTTTCATGGTGTAATGTTGACAGTGTGTGCACCGTGTTAGTACTTGGTCTAAGTTGCAATAATATCTATCTTGAGTTGTGATTTGATTTGGATATCTCTATGAGTGGTGTTTGTCAAGTACCTGATGAACTTTAAGGGGTGATTCTGTAGCCACTACGCAATGATTAGTGTTGTTCAATAGGAGAGTAATTCAGAGTACCATAGTGAAGAGAAGTTGTTTATTTGTTCAATTATGTTATATTTGTTGGGAGTGTGTCCACTAGTGAAAGTATGATCCCTAGGCCTTGTTTCCAAGCATTGCACACCGTTTACTTCCTATTTTGTTACATGTTTGCTCGCTGCGATTTTTATTCCAGATTGCATTTACTACTCATAATCATCTATACCACTTGTATTTCACTATCTCTTTGCCGAACTAGTGCACCTATACATCTGACAAGTGTATTGGGTGTGTTGGGACACAAGAGACTTTCTGTATCGTAATTGTAGGGTTGTTTGAGAGGGATAGCTTTGACCTCTTCCTCCCTGAGTTCGATAAACCTTGGGTGATCCACTTAAGGGAAACTTGCTGCTGCTCTACAAACCTCTGCACTTGGAGGCCCAACACTGTCTACAAGAACAGACGCGTGCGTAGATATCAAGCTCTTTTCTGGCGCCGTAAAAATTCGTGAAAATTCTCTGTATATCTTTTGGACCTGCGATTTCTTGTGCATATGCCCCAGGTTATATCCAAACTTTCATTAGTTGAACACTTTTTGAGTTGAGCAACAGAAAACCCCTCAAAAATTCGTCCTTTGTCAGCTGTTCTGTTTTGACAGATTTCTGCCAATATTTGTGTTTGCCGCTTTATCGCTTTCTTTTGAGTTCTTTTGATCACGGAACTTTTGGGGAAGTTGCTACGGTAGTATATGCTTAATATGTGGTGGTTTTAGGTTGAAACCTGAAGCAAAAAGGGTTGATTCTATGTTATGCTTAAACTAATGTTGCTAATAGATTTGTGTTTAGTTTTGTATGAAGGAAGTTTTCAAGTGTAGGGATTGGAGAATGATGAGATGACTTGAAGAATGGACAAAAGCTCAAGCTTGGGGATGCCCATGCATCACCCCAAGAAATATCCAAGAAGTACAAGCGTCAAAGCTTGGGGATGCCCCCGAGGCACCCCTTCTTCATCGGAAAAAATTAGGTCACCTTTCAAGACACTATATTTTTATTGCTTCATGCACTATGTGTTTTTCTTGGAGCGTCAGTTGTTTTTAGTTTTTATTATTAGTTTTGCTTTGTTTGCTGCAATAAATGGTTAGATCACATCATGTTTCCTTTGGAGGAGATGAACTCGCTTTTCATTTGCCAAGAACACTCTAGTTTTCACTCTTATCGTTCAACGAGTGTTCTTCTTTTTCTGCTACTGCTTTTGGTTTTCGTTTTTGCCTTGATTTGCGTTCAGACCTTGTCATATCTTTTCATCAAGGTGTATTTTTGCCTCTGGTCTTTATTGGTTTTCCTCAAAAGAGTTTCCTCAAAAAGGTTTTAATGGTGTTGGAAAAGAGAAAAATCTTTATGCAAAAAAGTGGTACAAGAAGGAGCTTGTGTAGACTGCGGCCTAGGCTTTTGCATGTCGTGCTTGATGTCTTTTTGATAGTATGCTTAGTGGTTTTGCTGTAGCATAACTTGTCTCAAATAACTGAGATTGCTTAATGAGCCTTTGAAAAAAATCATGCGTTGTTTTTATTATATGGAAGCATTTATTTGGTTTTCTCCTTTGATGCTTTATTTGGGTTGACTTGGCACATGCTTACACCATGTTGACTACAAAATAAGTCGCCTATAGCCTCTATGATCATTTAGTTTTTGACTTTTGATGCCATCTTATGCTTCTTTTAATGTTGCTTTGTCGCTTTGCATGATTATGGCCGCTATTGCTTTCTTAGTTGGTCGCTCCCAGTCTTTTGCTAGCCCTCGTCTTGTACTGAGTATGAGCTCTACTCGTGCATCCAACTCCTAAAAACCAAGTTTGCCATTGTGTCCACTATAAATTCCTATGCATGGTATTTGTAAGCCATTCCAAGTAAATTTTCATGTGCTACCTTTCAAAACCCTTCAAAATACTTCTCATTTTGTGACACTGTTTTCAGCTCATGGGGACGTAGTGGTCGGATTTGCTATCTTCCATATTGCTTATTCCAAAAAGAAAAAAAAAGAAAAAAAGAAAAGAAAAAAGGCACTCCTCCATGGAATGTGAATGTTGGTGGGCACCCGATGGAATCGGTTAGCCATGGTTTGTGAAAGGAAAAAAGGTGGGGAGGAGTGCCAAGCTTTATAAAAGAGCACAAAGTGCCAATCTCTCTCTCAAAAACTTGCTTCATTTTTGTATGGAAGATAGTAAGAACCCCATTGCCAGTCGTTGACAAAAGCAACCACCTCTCAAAACCAATTTTTATCTCTCTGTTTTACAAATGAAAAGCTCTAGCACATGTTTAATCACTGCTTCCCTCTGCGAAGAGCCTTTCTTTTACTTTTATGTTGAGTCACCACCATCTATCTTTATGCACCATTAAGAGAACATAGTTGTCATTCTGAGTATAATGTGCATTGTCCCAAAGTTTTCATTGATTGATTCATATTGTTGGTTTTACTTATTCTTAAATTATTTGTATCTAGTCGCCCTCTTAAACTTGAAGGTGTCCTATGCATTTATGTTTTGCTACTCCATGAGGGACAAGCTGAAAACCATTTGCTATGTTTTTCCTTATGATTTGAACACACGTTTGACTTTCATTGTTTCATTTTCATGATCTTTTGTTTGTGTTCATTTTCATGTTATAACATGGTTGCTAAGTTTCTATTATCAAGATTATGTCTTTCATGCCCATGTTTTAAGTTCTTATGATCCCAGCTCACAAATGCTTACATATTTGATCAAGATTGTGTAGGTGCATGTCACCTCAAAAATTATTACTTTTGTTATCACTTACCTACTCGAGGACGAGCAGGAGTTAAGCTTGGGGGTGCTGATACGTCTCCGACGTATCCATAATTTTTGATGCTCCATGCTTGTTTTTACACCATTTGCCTTGTGTTTCATTACACTTCGTGGCGTTTTTATGCGATTTCCGGAACTAACCTATTGACAAGATGCCACACTGCCAGTTCCCTATTTTCTGCTATTTTTGTGTTTCAGAAAAGCTACACAGGAAATATTCTCGGAATTGGACGAAACAAGTTCCAGAAGTCTTATTTTTCCCGGAAGCTTCCCGAACACTGAAAGAGAGAAGGAGGGGGGCCAGAGGGGCTCCTCACACATAGGTGGCGCGGCCCAGGCCCTGGCCGCGCCACCCTGGTGTGAGGAGCCCCTGGCTGCCCTCTGACGATGCCCCTTCACCTATATAAAGCCTCGGGACGGAAAACCCTAGGGGAGTCGGCAATTTTCCAGAAACAGTTCCGCAGCTCCGCCGCCGCCGCTGACGAATTTCGGGGGACAGAAGTCTCTGTTCCGGCACCCTGCCGGGACGGGGAAGTGCCCCCGGAGCCATCTCCATCGGTCTCCATCGCCGTCTCCGCCGTCTCCATCGACCTCACCGCCATCTCCATCAACCTTGCTGTCTCCTATGATGAGGAGGGATTAGTTCATCCCCTGGGCTGAGGGCTCTACCGGTAGCTATGTGGTTCACCTCTCTCTCCCATGATGTGATCTTTATGTGATCGTGAGCTTTGTATCATGTTGAACAAGTAGATGTTATTATTCAGATATTATGTGTACTCTAGTGTGTTATTAAAGTAATCTATTCCTCCTGCCATGGTGTAACGGTGACAGTGCGTGCATCATGGTGGTACTTGGTCTAGGCTACGATTGTGATCTTTTATGGATTATGAGAATAATTATCACTATGATAGTATTGAAGTGATCTATTCCTCCTTTCATGGTGTAATGTTGACAGTGTGTGCACCGTGTTAGTACTTGGTCTAAGTTGCAATAATATCTATCTTGAGTTGTGATTTGATTTGGATATCTCTATGAGTGGTGTTTGTCAAGTACTTGATGAACTTTAAGGGGTGCTTCTGTAGCCACTACGCAATGATTAGTGTTGTTCAATAGGAGAGTAATTCAGAGTACCATAGTGAAGAGAAGTTGTTTATTTGTTCAATTATGTTATATTTGTTGGGAGTGTGTCCACTAGTGAAAGTATGATCCCTAGGCCTTGTTTCCAAGCATTGCACACCGTTTACTTCCTATTTTGTTACATGTTTGCTCGCAGCGATTTTTATTCCAGATTGCATTTACTACTCATAATCATCTATACCACTTGTATTTCACTATCTCTTCGCCGAACTAGTGCACCTATACATCTGACAAGTGTATTGGGTGTGTTGGGGACACAAGAGACTTTTTGTATCGTAATTGCAGGGTTGTTTGAGAGGGATAGCTTTGACCTCTTCCTCCCTGAGTTCGATAAACCTTGGGTGATCCACTTAAGGGAAACTTGCTGCTGCTCTACAAACCTCTGCACTTGGAGGCCCAACACTGTCTACAAGAACAGACGCGTGCGTAGACATCTGCGCAGTTGACGGGATAGGTAGGCAATGACCTTGCCGTCTTGCATAAGGACACTTCCAAGACCAAGCTTGGATGCATCACAGTAAACGTCAAAGCTCTTGGTAATATCGGGCATGGTTAGAATGGGGGCTGTCACTAGTCTCTTCTTGAGTTCTTGGAAACTTTGCTCGCACTTCTCAGTCTACTCAAACTTCTTATCTTTCTTGAGCAGCTGAGTCAAGGGGCGGGCAATGCTGGAAAACCCTTCTACAAACTTCTGGTAGTATCGGGCTAAACCAAGGAAGGCTCAGACTTCGGTAGGGTTGGTTGGGGCTTTTCTTTCCATGATGGAGGTGATCTTTGAAGGGTCCACAAATACTCCTCCAGCTGAGAGTACATGGCCTAGGAATCTAACTTCTTTCAGCCAGAACTCACATTTGGCTGAACTTGGCGTAAAGTTGGTGTTCACGCAGGGTTCCCAAAACTAGCCGCAGATGTTCTGTGTGCTCTTCCTCGGTCTTAGAATAGACCAAGATGTCATCAATGAAAACCACCACAAACTTGTCAAGGAACTTCATGAATACCTTATTCATGAGATTCATGAAATAGGCGGGGGCATTGGTTAGGCCGAAGGACATGATAGTGTACTCGAATAAGCCGTAGCGAGTGGTGAAAGCGGTCTTGGGAATATCGGACTCTCGAACTTTCAGCTGATGATATCCAGTGCGGAGATCAATTTTGGAGAATACTTTGGCTCCATTCAGCTGATCAAACAGGTTTTCAATCTTTGGAAGTGGGTATTTGTTCTTGATGGTTACCTCGTTGAGTTTACGGTAATCCACACACAGTCGTATGGTACCGTCTCGCTTGTCCACAAACAGAACAGGCGATCCCCATGGTGAAGCGCTGGGACGGATAAGGCCTTTGCTGAGCATGTCAGCAAGTTGATTCTTTAACTCTTCAAGTTCTTGGGGGTTCATATGGTAAGGTCGTTGGGCAATAGGAGCTGTTTCGGGAATCAACTCAATTACAAACTCGATATCCCGGTCAGGGGGAATACCTGGCAACTCCTCAGGGAAGACGTCGGGGTACTCACATACCACCGGAACTTGATCAAGAGTCGGCCCAGAGACAGACTTCTTGTAGTAGGCTCTGCGGGATGGCATGGTGGCTACGTGCTCAATTTGAACTCCACTACTGCTGGTCACAGTTATGGCCTTTCATGCGCAATCAATGTGCCCCTGGTACTTGGACATCCAGTCCATTCCAAGTACCACATCCAACCCTTTGGTACCTAAAACAATGAAATCCGCTTGGAACTTCTCACCGTAGAGTTCTACTGGGACGTCTCTGCAGGACAGCTGGGTCTTGACTGATGACCCCGGGATTTGTACTATCATGAGTCTATCCCTGCGACTAGGTTTCAATCTACCCTTATCCACGAAGTTCTTAGTGACAAACGAGTGTGACGCGCCAGAGTCAAATAGAATCTTTGCAGGCATGGAGTTGACAAGAAACGTACCAAGCACAACGTCAGGTGCCTCCTCCGCTTCAGCTGCGTTGACGTGGTTCAGGCGGCCACGGGCAACATTGGCTTGACTCTTCGGGTTTCGTCCAGAGGGTCCACGGCCTTGACCCTGGTTGGGTTTAGGCGCGCTGAGGCTCGGTGCGGATGGTTTCTTCAGGGGGCACTCCTTAGAGAAATGCCCTGGCTGGCCACAAGTATAGCAGCCACTTCCTTGGCTGCGGTTGATAGGGTTGAAGGTGTTGCGATTTCCTCCAGAAGGATTCCTGCTGGAGGGGCGGTTGCTAGAGTACTGGCGGTTGGGGTTGTTGGGCCTAGGAGCCTGAGAGGCGAACCTCTGAGGGGGTGGCGCAGACCTTGATGGGGGCATGCTGCGGGATCTCTGACTGCTTGATACACCCTGACTCATCATTCTCCTCTTCCGGCTTTCACGGGCAGCCTTGTTCTTGTCCTCGACCATAATAGCAGCATCAACCAGGGACTCCAGATCATTGTAGGGCACGGCGACCAGATAAGGCTGCAGGTCTTCCTGAAGTCCATTCATGAAGTGCTCCCGCTTCTTCTCATCGGTGTCGATGTCGTTAGGGGCATACCTCCCCCAAGTGGTGAACTTGTCGAGGTACTCAGTGACACTCATGCTTCCTTGCTTGAGGTTGAGAAACTTGTCGCGCATGATCTTGATGAGTCCAGATGGAATGTGGGCCTTGCGAAACTTGGTCTTGAAGGCATCCCAAGTCATCACTTGGCCCTCGGGCTGCATGGCGCGGATGTTCTCCCACCATGCCCCCGCTGCTCCAGCGAGGAAATGGGTGGCGTAGAGCACCTTCTCGTTCGCTCCAACTCCCGCATATTCGAGCTTGTTCTCGATAGTGCGGAGCCAGTCGTCGGCGTCTAGGGGTTTGGTGGATTTGGTGAATGTTGGCGGGTTGGAGTTTTGGAAGTTCTTAAGCGTGTTGCGGGGTTCCTCATCATCATTTCCACCGCGGTTGTTGTGGTTGGTGGCGATCTGTGGGAGGTGCTGAAGGGTTGCAAGGTTAGCTTGGCACTCGGCGCGCGCGGCTTCGCGTTCATCAAGCATGAGCCGCAGCACTTGCTCCATGCTCGGCTCAGGGGGTGGTGGCGGATTGCCTCCAGCTTGGCCTCGCGTTTCCGGAGCCATTCTGGAGAGAAGTGGTTTGGTGAGATGCATAACAAGGAAACTCATGCATGCTTAAATTAAAAGACTAACTCCAAGCATAAACATGACATACACAGCAGTCCATACATAGCATGCTCCAACAACCATACATAACATATCCTAGCATGGATATATACAAGCAAAAGGGTGCCACACACGTCCAGGCACACACACATGCCACACATAGTCTCATACATCCAACATAGAAAATGGTTCTAGATAGACCATACAACATGATACACAAAAGGGAGAAATCTAACAACTGTGCGGCATCCTAAGTGAGAGGTAGAGTGGTGAGATCTACTCGTCGCCGCTAACATGGGGAACTAGCTCCTCGGGGTCCTCCTCGCTAGGAGTCTCAGGAGCGTAGAAGTCGAGGATAGCGTTGCGGTCATCACCGCTCTCGCTACCATGGTCGTTGTCGTCGGTACTAGCGGGCTCCTCGTCGAAGGCCTCCTGGTGGTCGTCATCGCGGCCAAGTACCTCCTCGTTCTCCTTGCGGAGCTTGGCGGTCTCCTCCTCCAACTCGGACACGTGGCAATCAAGAGAAGCTAAGTAGTCCTCCAACTTGTGGACGCGCCTCCTCAGAGCCTTGTTCTTCTTCACGATCTTCCTCTTGGCAGAGAGAAGATGGTGACGTGAGAAGATAGACTCCTGGAGGTCCTCACGGAGAACGGAGAGCTCAAGTCCCCTCTCGTCGGCGACCATCCGGACATGGTCCAGATGCTCCTGCATGTGGTGCAGGAGAGCCTCGGTGTGGCAGAAGTGGCAACCGAAGGGAGTGTACGCGGCAGCCTGGTAGGGAAGGCCATCGGCGTCGGCCCTCCCCTAGTGCTCGTAGCGAGTCCCAAGTAACTCATCGTAGTGGAGGTGGACGAGGCGCGAGATGGCATGACGCAGAACGCGCATCAGGCCATCGCCCCAGTTGCACTCGATCACCTCGAAGGTGAACTCCGGTGAGGTGGGCGGGACCTCCTTCCCACGGACCTGGCATACCACACGGATAGCCAGCTCGCGGATGCCCTCCTCGAACAGACGATAGCCTCGCACCTCGGGACGCGGTCGTCCGAGGCGCGCGGCCAACTCAACCAGGTCCCTCTCGAAGACCAGCACGTCCTCGTGGGTGCCAACCTGACGGTGTGCGGTAGGAGCGTCCATCTACACAAATTTTAGAGTAGAGTTGATTAATGACTTACCCAAGTGTGCAAAATTTATACATAAGTAAAAACTGGAAATTTAAATGCAAGTACTTAAAGATGCTTAAAGAATAAGGGAAGAGATGAGAGCAATATATATTTACCTTTGATATATATAGCCATCTCTTTTAATTTTTAAGAAAATAGTTTTTGGTCCGATCTAACGCCCATGCTAATCTAGGGTTTCCTAAGGTCAGGATGGCTCTGATACCAACTCTGTGGGGACCCCGGCTTACCACCCGGGATTCCCGTTATGCATACAATTCATGATCCCAGGAAGACCGTCATGAATCCACATAACAGAGTTGGCATTACAGAGTACAACATTCATTACATAAATAAGTCGTTAAGTCTTACATAGCCTATTGGCTGAATACGAATGCCACGTAGGGCAAGTTCAACGGACACACTTCAACAGAGGTGGCAGCGGATACACGCAGCGTAGTGACCCAAGTCAGGCCTACTACCCTACAGGCGACTGACCGGGAAACGAGTCCTAGTTCGCACCGGCGTCGTCGTACTCCTCATCTTCTTCTTCATAATCATCTCCAAAGTCTGGCCAAGTTAATAGCTAGGGACAAAGCCGTGAGTACATTTTGGAATTGTACTCGCAAACCATCTAAGAGAGAACATTCACATGCTATATGGCTGTAGCAAGGGTTGGTTTAGTTTTCAGTGATTAGGTTCTACTAACTTATCGTGTCGATATAGCATGTCCCACGACATTTCTATATCCTTATTAAAGAAGACTTTTAGAAACATTTAGTAAAATCTCTAGGAAAGGGGGAACTCCTTTGAAAGATAGAGCGGTGGACAATCGAACATGACCACCTCAAACCATCGGCAGTACCCTCCAAGTACTCCGATCCACTTCCGTGCCACGGCCGTACCCTCCAAGTACTCCGTCCGGCACAAATCTCCATTTTTCTAGAAAAACCCTTTTATAAAACCAAAACCTGACACAGGCTAAGTATGGCCATCCCAACCGTCCATGACCGAGGACGCGGCTATTCGAATAGATTACACTCTGCAGAGGTTGCACACTTTACCCACACCATTCGATAAATCCACCGGGATACCACCACGGACCGTCATACACAAGTATGCGGGGTTTGGATAATCGATCGAAGCCCTCCATCTATCTACCTTAGTACGGGTGCCTACCCTGTGGAGTTTACCTCCCTGGCACGTCCTGGCAGTACCTCCTCCAGAGCGTAACTCCGGCGACACGGCGGGAGAACCCAAGTGTCTTCCGGCGGCTCGGGATATGCCGTGATATGTGTTGACCTTCGTTCAGCGTCAACCCGGATTCCGGGGTCCTACAGACCCTTATATAGTTATGAGGCTCCCCGCACTAAAGCAAATAAACTTCAAACTAAGCCCGTCCCATACCGGGTAATATGGTTGCACGGGAATAATTGGTTTGGCGAACACTTATACACAATGCCACTTTTCAGAAATCCACCAACTTCTACACCTCCCAAGTCCAACTCCATGTTTATAAAATCATTTGTAAACATCTCAATGGAGTAGCAACTACTCCAAGGTGTTCGAAAACAATTTCGAATTTTTTTCCTGAGAGAGTATTCCCAATCCTAGAGTTTTTGGCTCCACTACAAGTTTTCCAAGGACTTCGATGCTAATCATCGAGTCTCTACTTTCAGGGGTAATGAGTAGGTGTTAAGGGTGTCATCCCTCATGGATGATAACAATACCACTTGTGGAGCTAAGCCGCCAACTATTGCTATCTAGGGACTAATAGCAATATAAGGAAAACGATGCATAGTAGAAAGAGTAAGAGTATAATAATGCATATTGACTTGATAGGATTCAGATATGCAACAAGTAGATGGCTTGCCTTGGTTGGCTTGTCCCTGATCACCCTCCTCCTGGTATGCAACAAGTAAACTATTGGTTTCACTAAAGTCTTTATGGATGATTATGAATAAAGTTATTCTTTTTTATTCTTGTTGATATAAATTGCAAGAATTTATAATATTATAATTAAAGTTTTATTATTTATTGTATGTGCTTAATAATGTTTTAAATTCTTTTATGAAATACTTATGTGAATTTCATAAGCGATGAAATTGAATATATGTTTTTGAATCGTATCAATTACATATATGTTTGTGATAATTTCATATCGATGGAATTATATGAGTTTTTGACATTTGATCGAATTCGCATGCGATCCACACTTCATTTATTTGAAATGATTTAAACACTTTGTGCTAAAGTGTAAAACACAAAAGTATTGATATTATGCATAAAAGATGTGTAATATTTAAAAAATAAATAAATAATTATTTCGCAAAATTCTTTATTAAAATATTTAGTAATTATTCGAATTACTAAGTCATGATTAAATTATTTGAATTATACAAATAGGTTAATAAAGAAAGATTTGAGCTAAGTCAAATTTGAATCGGTCAAAAATAACTAAGTTTAAAGTTTATGATTTGAAAGGATTTGACAAACCAGTTCGACAAATAATGCTAAACAATTCAAGTCATTGAAAAGTTCACATTAAAATCATATTCGAACGGACATTATTTATTAAAGAAATAAATCTTCTATAGTGGCAAAAATTATCATTTAAATTGGCACATTTAAATAAACTCAATTTGAAATAAGTAGGGCGCCATATAAATAATACTATATATGTTATAGTGTAATTTATAATAGATTCTGGGTTATTGTAATAATTCAAAATTAGGAATTCTTCATAAAAGTCCTTATAAGATTAAGGACTTATCTTCTAAAACCAAAAGATGCAAAATTGGTCTTGCAGAAAATTTGGTGCACTTTAGAGAAAAAAAATTCTCGGTAAAGGTGTTAAATATAAGAAAATAAATGATCAATTAAAGTAATTGAATTAATCTTTATAATATCAGAATAGCGCAGCAGAATAAGTTCCAAAGCGAAGGTCTATATAAGAAAAGAAGAATTGATGATAGAGATCATACAATTAAGTCCTTTATGCGAATAGGATTCATGAATTAAAATTTCGATGGCACGCGAAGTGAAATTCATGATTTACTTGTCAAGTTTTGAAACTAGACATACCTACGAACTATGAAGAAAAATGGTGGACCTAAATGCGAAAATAACTTAGAGTTATAATTAAAGATTTTATTTAAGAGGTAATTGTTACTCGATCTTATTAAGTAAATTATATTACTTGATTCTTCAAAATAATATCGGATTATGGAGAAGAAAATAAATCTTTAATGGAAAAGACATAAAAACACAATTTGTCCTAAATGTGTTTAGACAAATTCATAAGATTGACTACAATGTGTAGCGGTGTTTAAAAGTTTTCAAATTCAAAATTAGTTGTTAAAATTGGAAGTTCTTAAATCATTTTAAGTTATGGCAATGTTTAACACATTTTGAATTACTTCGCATTTATGGTATCTCGGTTTGATTTAAGAATCAAAGGATTTTTGGAGAAGTCAAAAATTATCGAGATAAACCTATTTGTATTAAACTGAGTGGGAGCGATGAAAAATAGCTTTAATCTCACAATTATATGTAAGAGTACATATTCTAAGTGGGAGCTTGGTTTATATGTAAGAGTACATATTTTGAGTGGGAGCTATGATAAATTCATTTATGTGAATGACATACGATGAATTAGTGTATTCGTATCATGGTTATTAATTATAATTAATAAGTGGTGAAATTGACATCATGTTTAAGGCAAAATTTTAAAAGCATTAAAGTCTGAATTAATTCTGAGAGTACAGAATGAACTAAGTCAAAGAGTTTTGACTAAATGACTAAGGAAATAATTGAGTTTGAACTCAATAATGATTGAAAAAGGCACCTCAGAGTTTGGGTTATTGAAACCATGTTTTGCATAAAGACAAACAATGCATCCCAGGTTCAAAAGTTGAAAGGCCAGGTTCGAGAATGATTAGAGAATCATTGAAACCAAAGAATAGCCTATCCTATGAATTCTTATGAAAAAACTAATAGGAATTTCTAGAAAAAATGAGAAGTACACTTTGTTCAGAAATTTGGGAAATTAACTCCATCAAAGACTAAGTACAACGAAAGCGTGATTGAGGCATTGAGATTGCATCTAGGCAATTTCAATTAATTTTACATAAATTGAAAGCTACTATGGTAGTGGCAAGTATAATGCTTGGTTAGAGAAAGTTCGACTTCTAGATGAGTGTGTATCTGTTTAGCATGGTTTATGAAAAAATCGAGGATTAATCAGACACCATTTTAAAACTAGAATACAAAGTCTTAGTCTTCTACCAAACATTAAACTTAGACAAACACATCATGAGATGATGATAGGTTATCATAAAGAGGATGACAAAGTTGCAAAAAATATAAAGGTCTGATCCGTGCAGACCGCTAAGGGTAGGTCCTCACATTTCGTGCATGATCAAAAGACCATATGGATGATATGCTCAGTGATTGGTAAACAAAATGCAGATTATTTGTAGTCTAGTGCAAGTGGGAGATTGAAGGATTTATGCCCTATAAGAAAATAATATTGGATTTATTTGCATAATCCATCAGGTTCATAATAGTTTAGTACTATCCTAGAACTATGTCAAGCGGAAACATTGACATAGGTGTAGTATTAAATGAATAGGAGTCCCCGGTAAAATCCCGGTTTACTGGTTCATTGATCAAATGATGATCGAGGTTTCCCAATCATGGTGCATTACAGCCGATTGACGATGAGATCATGCCACTTGTTGATAGTGCCATGATGGATATTACCCACAGAATGATTTGCAAACGGATCGTGTCAAGATGTTCACGTTGCAATATGATAAGTGTCGCAGCTTAGTCCTTAGATCGTGAGGTTAATACATAATCACTACTTTCGGAGGAAACTCTAATTGCATCAACCATCTTCACGTAACTGGTTGACTGAAAAGGTGTCTCTTGGGTTCTCCAACGGGGTAGGTAGAGGAGTATAGCCAAGAGCGGGATTTGCTCATCTACTTGACAGATATGATACTCTGGGCCCACTCGGTAAGAACACATCAATGTTGCACAGCATGTGACTAGGTCACGCAGATGGACTATCATGGACGAGTTGAACAACATTGTCGGTAATAAGATCGAACCAGGTATTGGCGAATATCGACGATCAGATTTTAGGAAATACTAGTATCAGCAAAGCAAAGGGAATAGCTTATTGACATTTACGGTTCAATGAATGAAAGACCTTGTAGAATGCACAGGGGTCTTCACGGATTTCCATGATCCGACTGAAGATCATTTACGAGAGAAGAGTTCTCGGTAATGTCTGTCGCGTTCTCGAACCGTCGGGTAACACGCTTAAGGGATCATGATGCTTGAGACGTTTTGGTATTATCCGGAAACATTGTGTGATATCATATGAGAGAGGGGAATAGTTCCAACTAAGCCCAAAATAGTTTTGGCGGAGTCCGAAATAGTTTCAGTGAAATCCGAAATAGTTCTGGTGGAGTCTGGAATGGTTATGGTGGAGTCCGGAAGTGTTTCAGAGTAGCGAGGAATTAATTATGTGTTAATTCATATTAATTAAATAATTACTAAAGCTTTTATTCACTAAATGGGCTTATTTATTTAAAGAGGCACATTAGGGAAATAAGAGAGAAAAAAGAAAAAAAAGGGGGGCGCCCAAACCTTGGCCCAGGCCGGCCAGGGTTAGGGTTTCCCAGCCCTAGCCGCCGCCTCCTCCACCTCTTGGCCACCGCCCTAGGTGCCTTGGGGAGGGGGTAAGGGTGCACCCCTCCCCACTATATAAAGGCCCTCCTGGAGAGCCCTCAGTATTGAATTTCCATGAGCCTCTCTCCACGGCCTCCTCCTACCACCTCCCTAGTGCGCCGGCCCCCTCTGGTCCACCGCCCCTTGCCTCTCTCTCTCCCGTGTGGCCTCCAGAAGGGCTGCGTAGGAGACAGGATTCACCACCGCGACACGCCGTGTTGCGAAGTTTCTGGATCCCTATTCCAAAGCCTCTACTTCCGCATCTCGGCTGCAAACGGGGTTCCAGGAGTCATTGTGGTCGCCGTACGTGTGTGAGTACGCGGAGGTGCCGCTCGTGCGGTGCTGGATTTGTTGCGCCAAGTTCTTGACGACCTTGAGGTCGGCTACGACGTCTTCGACATTAACGCTTGTGCAGGAGCGTAATCCCCGCGTTTTGGGCTTCGAGGGTACGTGTCTGAAACTCCTTACCGTTACAACATTACTAATAGATAGGTCTTTGGGCAATCGGGGTTGCGTAGCACATAATTTTTTGTTATCTGCACTGAACCCCAAGACCTTGATGTCGTCTGTCTCCGGCATGGTTCTCTTTCCCGCCTCGACATAGGATGAATGGTCAATTCTCACCACTAGCTTGAGTGCGCAGTCTACTGCACGTTCCATGCAAATTCACAACAAACTTGGACAGATAAAGAAAGAAGATATGTCTGCACATGCGTTCTTAATCAAGTCGAGCCTGCCGCTCACAGTCTTGCATCCATCGGCCAGCCACTTCATGATGCCGAGTTTGCTGGGTTTATTCTGAATGGACTTGATTAGGAATATGATGGCCTCGTTGAAGCAGTTGAAGGCCGTGAGACACCAATCTCCCAACAAGAACTCCTGTCCCATCTTCTCAGTACCGAGCAATGTGTGGAGGCTCGTCATGCCGCGGATACATATACTGATGCCTCCGCCAATGCTTCCTACCGCAGCACCAATCACGGCACTCCGCGCTCTCAGCAAGGTGGAGGTGATGGAGGTGGCGCTCCCCTCTCGACCCAGCCCTCCTCCGCTCGGCAGCCCTAGCCCCCTGTGAACCCCGCGCCCTCCAACAACACAACTGGCGGTTTAGGGGGTGGTTCTCGTGGCAATGGTCATCAATGTCCTGTTTGTTAGCTTTGTGGTGTCATTGACCACATTGCTTCATGGTGCTATAAGCGCTTCAACTGTGAATTATTGGGCATTGGTAACGATGGTTCCAACACCGAGCGGCAAGTTGCTATGGCTACTCAACGCTGCAACACATCCTCGACCGCTGACCCAGCTTGGTACGTGGATTCTGCCATGATGGATCATCTCACTAGACATCTGGATCGTCTTCATATGAGAGAGCCCTACACTGGCAACGATCGTGTTCACACTGCCGATGGTACAGCTATGCGCATATCTCATACTGGTCAATCATCCATCCCCACTCATACTTCTACACCACTCTGTCTCAAAAATATCCTTTGTGTTCCCGATGTTACTCGCAATCTTTTGTCTGTTAAGAAACTTACTCGTGATAACAATGTCTTTGTTCAATTTCATCCTGATGATGATTTTGTGAAGGATCGGGATTCAAGGGAACTCATTCTTAGTGTTCAGAGTCATGGTGAACTTATTGCATTGGTGCGCCCCCAGTCAAACAAGCCTTCGGCAGTGTCCGTCTGTCGTCGGCCAAGTGGCATTGCCATCTTGGTCATCCAGCTTCTACAGTCGTCCAACATGTCCTTTTATCGTCATGTTCTTCCTATCAGGTCTAGTAATAAAGACATTTTCATGTGTGATGCATGCCAGCAAGGGAATAGTCATCAGTTGCCCTTTCCTATGTCTACTCATATAATAAAAACTCCTTTGGAACTTATTTATTCATATATGTGGGGGCCTGCACAAACCTCTGTTAGTGGTCATAATTATTATGTGAGTTTCATTGATGCTTACAGTCGTTTTACATGGCTTTACTTGCTTACACACAAATCTAATGTCTTTGTTCAGTTTCAAACCCATGTTGAACGCTTACTTGACCAAAAAATATGTCATGTTCAGTCTGATTGGGGAGGCGAGTATCACAACCTCAACACTTTCTTCCACAAACTTGGTATTACTCATCGTGTAGTGTGTCCTCACACTCATCAGCAGAACGGCTCTGTCGAACGCAAACACCGTCATATTGTGGAAACAGGGCTTACCCATTGAGCTCATGCATTCCGTTTCGGTATTGCAGTGACGCTTTCTTTACGGTGTGCTTTCTCATTAATCGCATGCCCACTCGTGTTCTTGTGATGAAAACTCCCGTTGAACTGTTGTTTAATGAATCCCCTGACTATACCTTTCTTAAGGTGTTTGGGTGTGCTTGTTGGCCTCACACACGTCCTTATAATCAGCGTAAGCTTGAGTTTCGCTCTCAAAAGTGTGTCTTTATGGGCTATAGTTCTCAACACAAAGGGTACAAATGTCTCCATATTCCATCTAATCGTGTGTATATATCTAGGGATGTTGTCTTTGATGAAAATGCATTTCCTTTTTTTGCCTTCGTCATCTGATCCCACTCACACACATCATGCATCATCTCGTGTTTCGATTGACTGGTTTGCAGATATTGCACATTCGCCTGCTTTGTTACCTAATCATGGTGTAGGAACTGGTCGTGGTGCACGCCTTGAGCTTCTCGAGGACCTCGCTCCGCTAGGCGTTGACAGCGCCATCGCCTCGCATGTTGATTAGCGCCTCTACATGCCCCATGCAGCACCCTTGGTGCTCGTGTCGGCATGCTCTTCAGCCTCGAGCGCCGCTCCCACGTCCCCGCGCTCACCCGCTGGATTGCCTGTGCATAGGTCAGGCACTCCTGCCGACCCGCCCTCGCCCGGGTCGTGCTCCCTTGCTGGGCCGACCTCACCCGGGCCTCTTATGGTTCCAACTGCTGCTCCTCCGTCTCGGATTCTGACACGCCGCCAAATGGGTATTGTTCAGCCGAAGAAGCGCACATATGGCACTATTGCTTGGTTCAATTCCTGTCATACGCATGGTGTCATGGATACCGCACTCGATCCTGCTAATCATCATGAGGCTCTTCATATTCCCCACTGGCATGCTGCCATGGAGCTTGAATATCAGGCTCTTCTTCAGAATTGGACATGGCGACTGGTTCCACCTCATCCTCACATTAATATCATTGATTCTAAGTGGGTTTTTAAGACCAAGCGTTGCGCTGATGGGTCCATTGAGCATTACAAAGCGCGCCTAGTGGCCAAGGGCTTCAAGAAGAGGTATGGTTTTGACTATGAAGATACGTTTAGTCCTATTGTCAAGCCTGACATTGTTCGTCTGCTTCGCTCGTTGGCTGTTACAAATGGTTAGCATCTTTGTCAACTAGATGTTCAGAATGTGTTCCTTCATGGTGTCCTTGATGAGGAGATTTATATGCGCCAGCCGCCCGGGTTTCAGGATTCATCACAGCCTGATCATATGTGTCGGATGGTCAAGGCTCTCTATGGACTTAAGCAGGCTCCTCGTGCCTGGCATGTTCGCCTTGGTACTGCCTTCCGTGCTCAGGGATTTGTTCCTTCCAAAGCCGATACGTCCTTGTTTATGTTCCATCGGCCAAAGGTTACTACGTATCTCCTTGTCTATGTTGATGACACTATTCCGGTGAGCTCTTCTGCACCGGCTACATCTCACCTGGTGGCTGCTCCGCGGTCTGAGTTTGTTCTCAAAGACTTGGGACCCCTACATTACTTTCTTGGCATTGTGGTATCTTCTCTGCAAAAAGGACTTGTTCTTACACAGAAGAAGTATGCATTGGATCTTCTTCGTCAGCCTGGTATAGTGGTATGCTACAGTGTCATTCTGTTTCTACACTGTTGACCTTGACAGAGCGCCTCACTTCCTCTGATGGTGATCTATTGCCTTCTGAGGAAGCTACTCACTATCATAGTATTGTTGGTGGTCTGCAGTATTTGCTTCGTACTCGCCTTGATCTGTCCTTCTCCGTGAACAAAGTCTGTCAGTATCTTCATACTCCTCGCAGTTCTCACTAGTCTGTAGTCAAGCGCATTTTGCGCTATGTTCATTTGATTGTCTCTCTCTTATCGACATTCTCTGATGCTGACTGGGTTGGCAACTCTGATGATCGGCGATCCATAGGGGGACATGCCATATTCTATGGTCCTAACTTGATTGCCTGGAGTACCCGTAAACAGGCTATAGTGTATCGCTCCAGTACATAGTCGGAGTATAAAGCCCTTGCAAATGCAACTGCTGAGCTGATATGGGTACAGTCACTACTTCAGGACCTTGGAGTTTCACAGGAGCGTCCACCAGTTCTTTGGTGTGATAATATTGGAGCAACATATTTATCCTCCAATCCTGTCTTTCACGCATGTACGAAGCATATAGAGGTTAATTATCACTTTGTGCGTGAGCGAGTTGCACAAAAGGTACTACACATCAAGTTCATATCTTCAAAGGATCAGCTTGCCGATATCTTCACCAAACCTTTACCTTTGTCATTGTTTGAGGCTTGTCGTCGCAATCTTAACTTGTTAGATACTGTTAAGATAGAGGGAGAGTGTTAGATTATTATACCGTATTTGTCTACTGGTCTCTTTGTAACTTGTACAAGCTATCTATATATAAATATATCACCAGAGGCCACGTGATTCACACGTTGAGCTATCCCCACAAACTACTCTCTCAAGTTTTATAATGCGGAGGGACCTCAGTCAATTATTTTGCATGAGGATCCACCTGATTTTTTTATTTACTATTTGGCAAACAATGTAAGCCACTTTGCTGATTAATAAAATTAATGTGGTGGCTTTCCCTAAAAGCCTTTCAATGTAAAGTACGCAAAGAGAGGAGTGTAGCCGCGCTTACCTTAAAAAATAAGCCACCTTCTCTCGAACATGACTTTTTTGTTCCCAGGTGTATATGCATATTTTATTTGAATTTCTTTTACATATTTGAATATGTTCAAAAAAAATTAAACAATTTTTTTGGGTACATCTCCATGTTCTACATGTCATGAAGTCGGTTTCAAGAAAAAAACGACTTTTTATGTGATCTATGTAAAAAAGATAAAATTTGATACTAGAGGCCACAAAAAATATCCGTTTTCACGAAACTTTGCATTAGCAAGGTACAATGTGGAGATATACATGTATATATTTTCCTACAAATTTTAATATTTTGAAATGTATTTTCCAGATGAAAAAAGTATATATACGCATGAGATCAAAATTGCATTTCCGCCTTCTCAGCTTCTTTATCGACTGACTTTTTTTTGGCTTTATGGAAGAAGCTTGGAGGGCAGTTTATTTTTTTTTAAGCTGGGAAAAGAACTGGCGAAAACTCCCCGGGCCAGCTTGATAAAGCCCAACTGGCCCGTACAGTAGATGGACGGATGGAGAGCATTCAACAACGGCGTACCTAGGCCGTTGTCCCCGAGGCTGCCGTCGCTGTCTCCAGCGTGCAATAAAATGCAAAGCGCCGCTGCCCTATTTATCGCCCAAGAGTCCAAAGCCACCTGCCCCCAACCAAGAGAGAAAAGAGGCAGACGCAACGCAAGGGCGAGCCAGGGGCGCAGCGAATTCCATCTGCTCAACTCCGCCCACCAAGGTACCAATCCCATCTTCCTCCTCATTGGTATCTTCTCGATCTCGGTTGATTATTGGAAAATCTCAGCGGCCGTGGGAGCCTCTCGGCGCCGGCCGCTACACTGGCCGGCGCCGACGCCTATTCCGTTTTGTCGTCTTCCACGCGGTGCCTCTTGGCTCAGATCTGGTCACGTCGCTCCCTCGCTGAGTGGAGCCGTCGTCCTAGGTTCCATCTCCGCTCTGGACGGAACGAGGGGCGGCGGTAGGTTATGGTTACGCTGGAATCCAATCCCAGTTTAGATAACCCAGACATGGGATGGTGATTACACTGGAATTTGGTTCTACAAATCCTGCGGAATCGCTACACCTACCCGTATTTCTAGTCCACTACAGATGAATCGTTTGCTTTTCATATGCCCATGTGCTAGTGCTCAAGATCTGGATCAATTTAAGGCTCTGCTAGTGTGTCATCAGTTGTTCTATACTGCTTGCTAGGAAATCACATAATATCATATTGCAACCAGAAGGTTGTTTTATTCTCGTTACTAGTATCATTTTCCAATGGTCCTGGACATATTAATCTAGTTCAATTCCTTAATTTCTTAATTTTGACTCTGCATGTTACCACTGTATATAAATCTGATATAAAACTCTGTTCCTACAGTTGGCCATGGCATCCGCTGTTACTATCAGGTCCATCAGTGCGCAGGCAGCTTTGGTTTCAAAACCAAGGAATTATGGCAGCACGAGCTACAGTAGCTTAAAGGCGTCATCATCGTCAGTTAGCTTCGAATCAGGAACATCATTCCTGGGCAAGACTGCATCTCTTCGGGCGTCTGTTACCCAAAGGATCGTGCCAAAGTCAAAGTCGGGGTCTCAGATATCACCTCAGGCATCTTACAAGGTGGCAGTACTTGGTGCTGCTGGTGGCATTGGTCAACCACTGGGCCTGTTGATCAAGATGTCTCCTCTGGTCTCAGAGCTGCGCCTGTATGATATCGCAAATGTCAAGGGAGTTGCTGCTGATCTCAGCCACTGCAACACGCCTTCTCACGTTATGGACTTCACTGGCCCCGCTGAATTAGCCGACTGCTTGAAAGGTGTGGATGTTGTTGTCATCCCTGCTGGGGTCCCAAGGAAGCCAGGCATGACCCGCGATGATCTTTTTAACATCAATGCTGGCATCGTCAAGTCACTTATTGAGGCTGTTGCCGACAATTGCCCAGAGGCCTTTATCCATATTATCAGCAACCCGGTCAACTCCACTGTGCCGATTGCTGCTGAGATTCTGAAACAGAAGGGTGTCTACAATCCCAAGAAGCTTTTTGGAGTTTCCACCCTGGATGTTGTCAGGGCTAACACATTTGTAGCTCAGAAGAAGAACCTTAGTCTCATTGATGTTGATGTCCCAGTTGTCGGTGGTCATGCTGGGATAACAATTCTACCTTTGTTGTCGAAGACTAGGCCTTCTGTCACCTTCACTGATGAGGAGACTGAACAGCTGACAAAGAGGATACAGAATGCCGGGACAGAGGTGGTGGAGGCGAAAGCTGGCGCTGGATCTGCTACTCTGTCCATGGCTTATGCTGCTGCCAGATTCGTCGAGTCATCACTCCGCGCGATGGCTGGTGATCCAGATGTTTATGAGTGCACGTACGTTCAGTCAGAGCTAACCGAGCTTCCATTCTTCGCGTCCAGAGTTAAGCTTGGGAAGGATGGTGTTGAGTCCATCATTTCCTCCGATTTGGAGGGAGTGACGGATTACGAGGCCAAGGCGCTTGAGGCATTGAAGGCTGAGCTGAAGGCTAGCATCGAGAAGGGCATTGAGTTCGCACACAAACAGCAGGGAGCTGCTGCATCTGTTTGAAGCGAGCAGAAGGGTACTTCCATATGAAGAGAATAAAGAGTTTTGCAGCCTAGAGTGTTGACATGTAGGTGTATGCCCTGGAGCAGGCATATTTCTCAATTGTTCGTCAGTTTCTTATGATTCCAGTTTACATGACGGCATGAAGCCCCAAACTTGCTCTCTGTTGAGGGGACTTGTCTTGTTTGACACATAAATTTTGGTCCTGTTCCATTGGCTTTTCTTGTAACTTGCTGAGGTTGACACGGCGTCGAACAATAATAAAGTAGTTCCTTGATCATTTCTATGTCTATGTGGGAAGTTGTATACTATGTGGTCAGTGGTCACCATCAGGTTTCAGCTAAAGTGTGTTATATTGATTGGTGAGTTCATGGAAATTTTGTTGTCGCTTCCTTTTATTGATGGGAACAACGTTGTGAGATGGACGGCTGGAAGCTAGCATATGTTTTAGTATATTCCGAGCTCACAAAGAATACTTTAGCTGCAACTTGGCTGTTTTATCTTGTGCTCTTGAACAAATTTTGAAAGGAAAACATGAGAATGGAGTCGCTACTGGTGTACCCATTCCACGGTTTGGTTGACAGGTGGACTTTTTTGCCGTGTCGACAACACAAGGTAGCTGTGAACCACCAACCCCAAGTCTTACGTGTAATAAAACAGTTGTTTTGGTATTTTGTTGTCACTCTTGTTATTGACGATGCCAACATTGATGTTAAAAGGGTCATCACGGGGTCACTCTCCGTGACTAAGATGGACGGCTGTAAGCTGGCATATGTTTTGGTAAAACTAGTTGATACCCCGCGCGTTGCGGCGGGCATTAGAGATGATATTCTTGTATGAAGAAAATGACAAAAACAATATTTGGATATAATCCTTTTGTTGTTAGAATATTTGGATATAATCCTTATTTGCATACAGTGTTAAGAAGTGCCAGCATATAGCTATTTAATTGTTCACGTGTTTCCAGGGAATGAAATATGAAAACAATAGCAGGAAGGGAATTGAATTAAAAAATATGAAGTCAAACACATGCCACGAGTTGACCAACTAAATTTTAGGAGATTAAATACATTTGCATAATTAATAGCATAATAATAGCATTGAAGCAAAATATGTCGAATGTTTCACCAGTAAGTGATTATTATGCATCCCTCACATCGATTATTATGCATCCCTCACATCAGGAACAAAGACATGTATGTGAACTAAAAACTATCCTCACGTGTAGAAGAGTAATGTAAGACATTTGTCCAGAAAGACTGAATATTCAAAAAAAATCCATCGTTGTCCAGGACATGTCCGGGCGTATGTAAGAGCAACTACAACTCGATTGCCGTGATCATGACCTTTCTTCAGCAGAACATGCCAGGGTATCTGCAATGTCAATAAACAATCATTTTAGAAAATGAGAAGTCATCTGCAATATGTTTTTTAATAATGCGGCCAATAGAGGTAGTTTCGTTTGAGGCCTGGGTTCTATGTGTGAAAAAAAGAACCTAGCCGGTCACAGGAAACTTAAAAAAAAGATTTCTAGGGCTGGCCCCTGAGATGGCAGCATAGAACCAATACGGTGACAGGTCTGACCACTAACCTTAAAAACATATGGGCCATGACCATCGTTTACAGATCCATTAACTTTAGCTCCCATAGAAATCATAGTAAACATGGCATTGTATTGTCGTATATGATGAAAGAAGTGGTCTGAAGCGACTTTATCTCGTGAAGTTAACAGATCCAGAAGTGGCTGTGGTAGTGGGGCATAATGTGGAAGTATGATGCTGCCTCCTCTGCAGCACAAATTGTATGTCAGGTTTGATGTATGTCTCTCTCGACGAACACGCTCATCGTACCAAAAGAAAGCACCACAATGTGTACAATTATGGTGTGGATCTCCAAGGTTTAGTGGTGTAAAAATTGTTCATGGAAGGAGTAAAATATTGCATGGATGTCATGTAGAGATGTTTTCTCTGATTGCAATACATAAGTATGGAAAAAAGTAAAACTTACGTTGATGTTTTTGGGTTTAACTTGGTGTATAAATATAAGATCCAGAGATTTGGCCAACTATATTTTGTTCTCTGGATGGATCTGATGCGATAACATTGTTTGAAGTATTTGAAGTAGATGAGGCTGTATTTGACTGTGCTACCATGACATTTCCTGAATGTTGTGGTGTTGATTATGCCATTTGATCAACATAGTTGATTATGCCATTTGATCAACATAAGGTAAAATGGATAACGGGCTGGGATATAATATAAGGAGTATGGAGAAACATTTATATGGTGTATGTGTGCATAAAATCTAGATAGTTAAATTTATTTAACAAACCTCGACATGTGTTTGCTAGTCTACGTCTACGTCAAGACTCAGCTGTAATAGACTGGTTTCTCAGAGTTAGTGTAACTGGTGACGACTGGTGCTGCCGACGCTCACTTCGTCCGCGTGGGACTCCACGTTGGGGTGTAAAACGTGAAGAACTCTCCTTCGTATCCATGCTGATATAAATTGTAAACAGTACTATTGATTTTTTTTGCTAGAGGGGACCATAATTCTACGTGAGCATTCTACTATTCATGGTAAATAGCAGAAGTCATGGTAAATAGCAGAATTCATGGTAAATAGCAGAATTCATAGTAAATAGCAGAATGTAAAGTAGAACACTGGGATATACATACCTGTTGGAATAGGCTTGATGGAACAACTAAATTCAAGTCAAGTATAGGGTTGGTAGAGCACACGAATGAACTGAAAGCATGAAACCTTATACGCTGACGGAAATGCCTGGAAGTGAAATCAGATAGAACACTACTCTTAGAAATGTACTAAAAGCGGCACAAATTGCATGGAGGAAATAATTAAATACAGGACAGTACGAACAGTAAAGATGAGATGAAGACCTGTGGGGAGCTGGACTGATCTGGTCACATCTGTAGACATTAGCGAGCGAGAAGGTTGGTCGAAAGGGGCAATTTTTGAGATTGAAGAGGAGGCCGCCGGGGGGCTTCAAATACATTTTCGACCTCAGCATTTAGCGGATGGAAGCCATTACACTGGATGAATGCATCCTGGGAGATGGAACGCGGGCGTTACCATCCATTAGCGTGAAGATTAAAAGCGGCTGTTCATGGAAGATCGGGAAGCAGCCGACAGTTTCCGGTGGTAGGGCCCCGGCAAGATCCCCGGTGGTTGACCTAGAGGAACAGACGGGGATTGATGCGGCGCCATTGATTCGGAGGGTAGATCGGGAGGCACGGACGAAGATGGATGCGGCGCCATACAGATCTTGTTTCGTGCTACAGATGAAGAAGAAAAGGTGGTGTCGGTTTGGGTTGGGCCTGAACTGGCGGAGTGAATGCGCATTTTCTTGCCGTGGAGAAGGTCAATGGAGGAGTAGCTAGGCTTCTTTTGGTTACTGCCCAGAGCGTGCGCAGACGGATGCCCCTGGACTCTTTTTATTTCTTTCGAGTGACACACTTTGGACAGGTAGTTAAAGACCACACCTTTAAAATCTTACGGACAGGATAAATTGGAGTGACGTGGCTACACGAAATTTGAGCTTGCAAACATTAAATGAAGATAGTGGGGATCAACTTTATATATATTATAGATTTCAGAGCTCAGATACTTTAGAACATGTTTGGAACCCCTCTGTCTGCTTTGGGTACCGGTGTTAGTCATGGCGACCTGTCTATCTGGACGTCGAACTACCCAGCTGATGTAACCCGTGCGCTGACCAACGATTTAGCCGTGTCGTAATGTAACACGGGTGTTCCATTTCAAAACAAAACAAAAAATCTGTGGAGCTAGGTTTTGGCAACTCCTTCAGAATAAGCTGTGGCTCCTTCCGCTCTGGGAGCGCACTTTGAGGAGCCGAGAGGATCCGAACAGGCTCTTAAGATAGAATTTGGCTGTACGTTTTTTTGAACAATATTTTGAACGGAACAATGAGAACGGAGTTAGTACTAGTGTACCCCATTCCACGGTTTCGTTGACAGGTGCAATTTTTGTGGCGTGTTGACGACACAATGAAGCTGTGGACCACCAAACTTCAGTTTTAGTCGTAATCAGATAGCGATCCCTGGTCATCGTAACTTCATTTGCTGCCTGATATAGTGATATCAGGTTTTAGTGCCGATTTACGAAACTGCTGACAGCATTATTCAGACATTTTCACGTGCATCAACCCTGAACAGAATATATGAACACCAAAACAGTGTTCTCTGTTATAAATTGATCTCTGAATATGAAATCGGCTCGACATGTTTACACCATTTTTTGATATACACAGTCTTCATCAACATGACGAGCTCCTGAGCTTGGATAAATCACCATGGAACTTTAAGAAAATCAGCGAATGGTCGAACATGCGCCCCCAGTTTATTCTGTAAGGGGCGAGCAAATGAATAGCTATGAATGAGAACCGTAATGATACGGCTCCTTTGGTGTTGGATCAGAAGGCCGGGAACTCGACCCTGTTGCCGCAGGGTCTGCCGCCGGGGCTGACGGGGCACTCGACGAAGCCCGAGGCGTCGGCGGCGACGCAGAAGTAGAGCTGGTAGAGCTGGGTGTTGCCGGACTCGTCGCGGTTGCAGTCCACGTAGGGCGCGTAGCCGGTCCCCTCCTGGATGGCGCCCTTGATCGCCGCCTGCGTGTAGTAGCCGCCGTCGGGTGAGATGCCGGCGGAGGCGAGGGCGTCGAGGACGCGGAGCTGGCCGCGGAGGCGGAGCGCCGCCTGGAAGTAGCCGTGCTCGTTGAAGATGTTCTGCGCGCAGGTGCCGTGCTTCTCCCACTCGTGCGCCCAGAACTTGAGGCCATCGCTCGTCGGGCACGCCAGCGTCGGCCAGCTCGTGCGGAGGCTGCTCAGCAGGTCGCTCACCTGCACGTCGCGGTTAGTGTACGGTACCTCGTCAGTTTGCTGTTTCGCACTTTGGAATATTTTTTTTTTTCTCGAACAGTGCGTGCACTCAAGGTCATTCGTCCAAATGGATTTTGGACGCCGAGTCTCGGTATCAAAAAGAAAGCTTGTGTCTTTCCAGCAAAGTTGGAGGAATCTAGCAAGTAGCAATGGATATCGAGCACTGATTTTTGGATTTCTTTCGATAGAAGGCATTGATTTCCGATATATAAAATATATCCTGCATGAATTTATTTCCAGAATGGCACCCCAAATTAATTTAATGAAATTTTGCTAATAATAATTATTATTATTAGTGTTGCTTCTGGATCGAGCGAGCAATGGCCCTGTTGAGTGGAACCAAGCCTCCCAGGTGTTATTGCTGTTTCTTTCCCATCACCATCTCCCATCAGTCTCAGAATACTGTTGAACTGGTTTTGTTTAAATCGAAATCCGAACTAGAAAAACAAAGAATTACTACTACGATATGATCTATGAGTAAGAAAAACGATGCTTGCGTTTACATAGGCACAAAACGACAGAAGCTATCAAACATATAGAAATTTCCAACACAAAGCGGAAGCAGCGACCCTGTCTAACATCGAAAGAACAACAGATAGATACAGCAGAACGACGGAGATGCCAGGAACAAGAACGGCCATGCATGCCTGATGCATGCACGCGAGAAGAAGGTTCTGACCTTGGAGGGGTCGAAGGCGCTGTTGGGGTTGCAGTTCTGCGGGTAGGACCCGTCGTCGCGGTTGGGCCACAGGCCGTGGATCCCGAAGTCCGCCGCCGGCTTGCCGGAGCGCGGGTAGCAGCAGCTCTGCTTCGTGTCGCAGTACGACCCCGGCCACTGCGCATACAAACGAAACCCATCATCAGCAACCAACGCACCACATACTCTCCGCAACCGTCGACGAACTGAATAATAACTGCACGCGATCGACGACGGCGGGGGGCAACTCACCTGCAGCACGAGGTAGAAGAAGTCGTAGTCCGCCGTCGCCGCCGACGCCGCGCAGCCGGCGGCCAGCACGAGCAGGGCGGCCAGGGAGAGGCGCGCCGTCATGGCTTGGCTCTTTTCGCGACGATCTCTTTGTGATGGTTACTGATGAGATGAGGCGAGGAGGATGATCAGATGATGGATTGACGAATGCAGCGACGGGGCGTGTGAATTTATAGGCACCTCAGGGAAGCGGGTGTATGGCATATTCCATTGCGGGGTGGAGGTTTGGGAAAACGTGCATTCTACGGAGGGAGTTTATTGCTTGCTCTTTTTGGCTCTCAGGAATGCCAGAGACGGAAGCATGGTCTGTGGCTGTGGTCGGCAAGGTGTACAAGGCAAGCAGCGGAGCCAACTGCAGAATTGACAGGTCGGAGGATATCCAGCGGCAACTGTGAATTGGACAGTTGTTATTTCTTCCTTAATTTCCGAATTTCCTTTTCTGGTTCATGGTACGCGTGTGGTGCTCAGCACAACGGAGTCATTTCTTACCTAAGTGGGTGAAATTGCGTGTGCTGAAACTGACGCAGTATAGGCAATGTTTGATTCCTGCCAACTGCGTTACATTTGAAAATATTACTAGAGCCAATTCGAGTTACAGTTCAGCATTCTGCAAACAAAGATCCCAGCCTTCACTGAGGCAGCACCGTTGGTACATTTCATTTTTGCGGCCGCCGCAGAACAAAATGCTGTGGTGTTCGGCACATTTGTCATTGCCGACCTTAGTACTGTTTGCCTGGTGTTGCTATGATGCACCTACCTGTGTGGTTGATGTGGATAAGGAGGTGCAGAGCTGCAGCTGCATACAGTACAAATTAGGGGCGTTCATACTGCCGGGTGCCGGCAGTCCGGTGCCGGCGTGCCGTTGCCGGTGACGGAGGCTGGTGGCGTCGCTGTCGCGGTGGGAAAGAGGAGCAGACGGCAGGCTGTCGTCCATGTACGTGGCGTGCCGAGTTTGCGACGCCATCCGTATCAGCATCAGTATCACTCACAAGGTCAAAGCGTGCGGACGGGAGCAAGCCAAGCCAATGATTGACAGCGAGCGGAACAGGGGAGAGGAGCCAATGACGATATTTGCCCGGTCTGGACCAGTAAGACGAAAATATTTGTCAAAGGCGACGCGCTAGAGTAGCACTTCGCTCCCAGTATAGTTACCGAAGAAGAACGGAAGTTTTTTTTCTTGCGAAAAGAAGTAAGGGTATGCTTGGATTGTATGAATTGCAGCCTATAGGGCTCAATTATACGAATCACGATGCAGATCTGAAGGTATAGAACTCAACTAAATCCTAAGCTAACTCTCAGTCTACTAATAACTAGCCTCAACTCCATAGAAATTTAGTTCATAAGCTTCAACTCCATAGAAATTTGAACATCCATTCTAATCTCTTTTTAACACTTCGCAGGATCATGTCAACTTTTTCTGTGCTTTTTCAGCATTTCATCCAAATGAAAAATCTTGTGATATTTTTCTGTGTTTTACAATAATCTGAGTTGCACAAACAAACCTGTATGATTTCAGTGTTTTTCATGTTCCTACATTTTTTTCAATCTTGCAATCCAAAGAGACTCTAAAGGTAGAGTTCTTGGGACAAATTTGAAGATCCGGTACGCACGGAGCTTCATGTATTTTCAGTTCAGTACCTGCATAAAACCACATGAACTCAGCCACGAATGTGCCACAAATATCGTTGCTAGTTGTACCTGGTAGCGAGGTAGTAACGCACGATTGATGACTAGGTTTTGCAGCAAAGCACGGCAGCTATTTCTCCGTAACCGTAGAACGTGGTCGGCTGTCGTCCTAGCTAGTCCAACCACACAGGAAAAGATAGAAAGCATATGGCGAGATCCGGCACCTAACCAACAAGTCAGGAGTACCAAAAGGCTGTTAACTGCAGCTTGCTTAGCTAGCTCGTTTATGTCGAAGCCGAGCCTTTTGTTTCTTCACGGGTTCTCCAAAGTAACGCCCCGAACTGAACGATTATTGGCCGGTATTACCAAATTCTAACATTGTTCAGATACATGAGCTAATTGTTCAGAATTAGAAGCTGCATTAGGTGAAGTGAGAACTTCCTCAGATCACGACACCACGGCATACAACAGCTACTTAGCCTGAAAATGGCGTTAAGTCAGCATGATCAAGATAGAATACAGCTCAACTCAAATTATTGACGTGCAGAAGAATATTAGGACGGATTATTTTGCTTCTTCTGATTAGTAAACAAAGGATACATGTTTTAATCGAGGAAGGGCTGGTCAGTGGTGGCGAGCAAATGGGTAGTTTGTGACACATCAGAGGAACCTACCAGAGGATATTCCAGTACAGGTCGTTGATGCCTACCACAGAGGACAAGATGAAACGTACGTGTCACAACATCATGCCAATCATCGGATTAGCTTTGTGTTCAGACTTTTGAGCCAGTGGTGTTCAGACTTCAGATGACGAAGGAGACGGGGCAGTAAACAGTCATCAGGTTTGCAAAACAGACAAGTAGACATGACCCGCCATTCCCACTTGCTAGCATGAACAAAGAAGATGTGTACTTTAGTTCACTCGCAAAAAAAAAGGGATACTACGCACTCCAGCTATCTGACTACGAAGCACTCGGGTTTGCCTATGTCTTAGTTGTCTGAGAAATTCTTATTTCTCAATCACCTCAGAAAAGTGCAACTGCAACGAGTTGCACTTTTTTAAGAGAAAAGTGCAACTGATGCATATTTTTTAGGGTGAGAAATAAGAATTTCTCAGGCGCCTGATACTTAGCAAAACCGTTAGAGAAAACCCTTTCGCCCAAAGACAAGAGTACGAATAGGATTTAAAAAAACACATGAATAATTTCCGTCCTGTGCACAGTGTGCAGAAAGAGTAAACTGGGGTTTTCCATGCAAAGAAAATTTCCATCTCGAATCTCCACAATTCACAAGAACTATAAACAAGAGTATGTAAAAGTGCTGCTAACTAATAGCTAGTCTATCTAGGAAAATATGTAGAAACATCAAAACAAATTATTATATATATAGACAATATTAATGTCTACAAGCCAACTTCTGCAAAGAATAAGTCCACTTCCTCCGGAAGAAAATGTAGAGGCCATGAATTGATTACGTTGAACTAATTCAGTGTCATACAAGGGCAGAATAGTAAATTCCGGTTTCAGAGATACCAGTTCTAAATGTATGAGTATCACTAAATACATCTATGCTACAAGATTCAAGTCATAATCAACACACATACTTTCCCATGCAAGGATTTCGAGCAGATAAACTGTGTTCACCATGTGTCAAGTGTAGTTGTTTACACTGGAGAACTGGAAGCATTGGAAACATGTAAACAGGACGGAACATATAGTGCTAGATGAGTAATACAGTCAATCAAAGCCAGATATAAGATGGGCACATAGGAGGGATAGGGCTTAACTGAGGAGTGAGGGTATGAACCCAGGTTCCCACCATCAGTTGTGCTAGCCCGTGACTTCTCAATCAAAGCCAAAGAAGCCCTTGGGCATACTGCAGCTTCTGCTGAGATTCCTATTGTTTCCATAATCCAACGGCAACAGCTACTTAGCCTGACAAATGGTGTTAAATCAGCTTGATCAAGATGCAATACAGCTCAACTAAAAATTTGACGTGCAGAAGACCATTAGGACAGATTTTTTGCTTCTTATGATTAGTAAACAAAGGATACAAGTTCGAATCAAGGAAGGGCTGGTCACTGGTGGGGAGCAAATCATGAGTTCATGACACATCAGAGGAACCTACAAGGGGATATTCCAGTACAGGTTTTTTAGACAAACTATTCCAGTACAGGTCAAACATACGTGTCACAATACCATAACAATCACTGAATTAGCTTTGTGTTCGGACTTTGAGCCAGTAGTGTTCAGACTTAAAAACATCGAAGGAGACGGGGCAGTGAACAGTCATCAGGTTTGCAAAACAGCAGGGGTGCCTAGACATGACCCACCATTCCTACTTCATAGTATGAACAAAGAAGATATGGTGTTCACTTCCCCGCAAAAAAAGAAAGATACTATGGACTAATTCACTACAGACATTGCACGGAATGAAAAGAAAGGCGCAGATGGGAACGCAGCTCCTGTTATCTTACTGCGAAGCAGGGGCGGACCTACATATAACTGAGTGGGGGGCCAGGCCCCCACTCAGATTTTAACTTTTAGCCTTTCAAGCCTAATAATTTACTACAAAGACCCCCAGTCAGCTCAATAAGAAGGCCCCCACTTACTAAAGGCCCCCACTTACTAAAGGCCCCCACTAATATTTTGGGCTGGGTCCACCACTGCTGCGAAGTGCTCGGGAATCACAACAAAAATCATGGATTCATCAACGAACAGGGTCTCGGAGCTGCTGCCGAAGGAGAACTCACAAAACTACGAACAGAGTTTGAATTATGTTTCCGTTATGCCAAATAGGAATCAGGCCTCTTTGATTATGAGGATTTAAAAAGCACAAGAATATTTTCCCTCATATGCACAATGTGCAGAATCAACTGGGGTTTTTATTAATTCCATGCAACGAAAAATTCCCATCTCGTAACTCCACAATTCTCCAGAAACATAAACAAGAGTAGGTACAAGTCACTCGTTGCTAATGGTCTGTCAATCTAGAAAAATATGTAGAAATATCAAAACTAATTAGTATACAGACATGATATATGCGTACAAGACAACGTCTGCACATAATTACTTCATTTGCTCGAGAAGTAAATGTAAGTTGCTGCATTGATTCCCTTAAGAACTAATTCAGTGTCAATTGCAATGGAGAATGGACATGTAAAATGATTGTCGATAGAATTTCATAAAAGGGAAAGAGTAAATTCTGATTTCATAGATACCAGTTCTAAATGTATGAGCATCACTAAATACATGTGTGTTAAAACTTACTCTCACCGTTCCATAATTCTTGACGTGATTGTAGTTTAAATTTAAACAAATTTGCACTACAGTGACATCAAGATTTATGGAACAGAGAGAGTAAAAATTACAATCAACATCATGTATAATTTACCATGCAAGGATTTTGAGCAGATACACTACGCTTACCATGTGTCATGTCTACACTGGAGAACTGGAAGCATTGGAAACATTGGAACATTGGAGGCAGGGAGGGGTGCCTATGCATGACCCACCATTCCTACTTCCTAGTATGAACAAAGAAGATATGTTGTTCTCTCCCCCGCAAAAAAAAAGATACTATGGAGTAATTCACTACAGACATGGCATAGAATGAAAAATAAATTGTGCCGATGGGAACGCACCTCCTGATAACTGACTGTGAAGCCCTCGTGCATAACATCAACAATCATGATTCATCAACGAAGAGGGTCTTGGAGCGGATGAAACAGAACTCGCGAAATAGTTCGAATTAGATTTCCGTTATGCCAACTAAGAATCAGGCCTCTTTGATTAGGAGTATTTAAAAGCACAAGAATAATTTCCCTCATATGCACAATGTGCAGAGTCAACTGGGTTTTTATTAATTCCATGCAAGGAAAAATTCCCATCTCGTAACTCCACAATTCTCCAGAAATATAAACAAGAGTAGGTGCAAGTCGCTGCGTTACTAATGGTCTGTCAATCTAGGAAAATATGTAGAAATATTAAAAATAATTAGTATATATACAGGATATGTGTACAAGCCAACGTCTGCACAGAATAAATTCACTTGCTTGGGAAGTAAATGTAGAGTTGCTGCATTGATTCCCTTAAGAACTAATTCAGTGTCAAGTGCAATGGAGAATGCATGTAATGATTGTTGATAGAATTTCATACAAGCGCAAAAGAGTAAATTCTGATTTCATAAATACCAGTTCTAAATGTATGAGCATCACCGGAACCTAATGTGACAGACTAAAAGAAAGTGTCATGATTCATCATCCGTGTATATGTTATGCTTTTAGCCAAGTCTATTCTCTATGGCATGCCAAAACAACATGCTTATTATAAGCTACTCGAGGAAGGCCCTGCATACAGAAGTGGCTGCATTCGATATAGAGAAACTTATCTCACATAGCCATTTTCTTCTCCGGAATCAGGTCTGTATGCCCTGATAGTAGAATGCCTGAAAATTGCCGAATGATATCTGAAAACTTTTTGGCATCACACTGTAGGTCATCAAGTGTATTTGGTTGTCAAGATTGTCAGTTTCAGTATTTGAGGTTGCTGACATCCAAATGTATGTGGACATTTAAATCAATGGCATCCGTCGTAAACCAGTGCAACAGAGAAGCAATAATAGTCTACCAATAATCATTGCATGAACACTGGCCTCCCTCAAAATGATGGAATCGAGTTCTGTCTCTTACAATCACTAATCGATTATAAACACTAGAAAATACCTTCGTGAAATTGTGGCAGTCTACACAAACACGGAGATTCTTTGCCAGTCTTATTGGTCTACGATGTGGCATCACAAGAAGAGCAAAAGCAATTGCCAGCTTTTCACTATGGTAGGTGAGGGCACATTCCTTCCCCTCTGAATCCAAATCATGCAGCTCAGATGACACATTCGGAACGTAACCAGCTATTCTTAAATGTCTGTTTATCACATCGAGCTTTCCGTAAATCTCCGCCTTTCTAGGATGTGAATCATCATCTGCAATAAATTCATGGAGCTCGCCGTTAAGCTCTACCGTTGTGCATCCAGGAGTAGTTTGGATCCCATTCTCCTTCATCAACTTCCTGACTTCCGCTACCTTTTCCCAATCCCCAACGGCTGCATAGGTATTCAGCAGTAGAACATAATCCCCAGCTTGTTGTGCTTTCAGTTCAATCAGATGACTGATGACTTTCTCTCCAAGATCAACATGACCATGAATTCGGCATGCACCAAGAAGAGTTCGCCAAATCGTTGCATCTGGTGCAACCCTCATCTCATTCACCACAAGCGTGTATGCCTCATCAAGCAAGCCGGAACGGCCCATTAGGTCAACGATGCACCCATAGTGGCGAACATTTGGCATCATCTGGTACTCGTAGCGCATCATATCGAAAAACCTGAAACCCTCATCAACCAACCCACTATGGCTACATGCAGAGAGCACACCGGTAAAAGTCTGCGCGTCCGGAGCAACACCTGATTTACCCATCTCCTCAAACGCGGATATAGCCTCTCTCCCAAAGCCATTTGCTGCCAACCCTGAGATCATAGCGCTCCACGTGACCACACTTTTCCGGGGAGTTCCACAGAATACCTCGTACGCCTTCTCCACACACCCGCACCTCGTGTACATAGTGATCAACGAGTTGCGCACCTTCAGTTCGCCCCTGTAACCATGCTGCATCGCGTACTCCCAGACCTGCTCCCCGAAATCGAGCGCACCCAGGCTCATGCATGCCTGGAGGAGTAGAATGCAGGTGACCTCATCCGGCTCTGCCTCGCTCCCGCTTCTCCTCATCTCGTCGAATAGCTTCAGTGTATCTTTTGTCCTCTTGTTCCTCGCATAGCAGGTGATGAGAACGTTCCACGCGACCGTGTCCTTCATCGGCATTTCATCAAACACCTTGTGCGCGCTCTCCCCGGCGCCACAGGTGGCGTAGGACCGCATCAGGGAGGTGGCCAGAAGGGCGTCCCGGAGGTGCCCATCAGCGACCACGTTGGCGTGCAGCTGGCGCGTGTGAGGTAGGGCGCAGCAGGGCCCGAGGAGGATAGCTAGGGAGAAGGCGTTCCCGCGGCGGCCGAGGACGCGCATGCGGCGAAGGAAGCTGAAGGCGTCGGGCTCTGGGAGGGAGCGGAGGATGGAGTTGCAGCAGAAGGTGGAAGGGACGGACGCCGGGGTAAGGTGGTGGTGGAGGACGGCGAGCGCGCGAAGTGAGGGGAGGGAGGCTGCTGCGAGGGAAAGGAAGGCGGAGGCTGCGGCGGGGTCGAGGAGGAGAATCCCGGTGCGGAGCAGGTGCGCGTGGAGCTGGAGGAAGTGGCGCGACGGGAGAGGCGACGCCGAGGTGAGGACGGCGGTGGCTGCGGCGGAGGGGGAGGGGACGGAGCGCGGGCGGAGAGCGCGCGAGAGACGCGGTGCCAGTGCCATGGCACGCCGGGAGAGCGGGAGTGACGGTCTGACGGAGTACTTGAATGGATCGAGTCGGAAGTATTTCGTGATGTTCAGGCCAGGATTTCTTTTTCTTTGTTGGGGGAAGGCAGTGGCGGGCCCAGTATTTTTTCAATTAAGTTTTAAATTACTCCCTCCAACCCATAATACTCTTCACTAACACAGATATATCTAAACATATTTTAGTGATAGATATATCCGTAGTAGCGAAGAGTAATATGGGTCGGAGGGAGTATTAAAATTTTAAAAAGGGACAAAAAGCAGTTGAAAATTGGTGGAAGGGTTGATCCCACTAGGGGTGGGCAGAAAAAACGATACCGATAACCGAACCTGTAAAGACCGGGACTGAACCCGAAAAGACCGAGACCAAAAAGACCGATCAACATATCGGGTAGCAAATTTTATAGACCGAATTTAGTTTGATAAATTCGATCATTATTTCATCGTGACCGAATAGATCGAACTGTTCGAGATTTACATATTACCCCCAATCTCTAGAATTGTGTGACATGTGTGAATTATTATATTGTTAAATGGTGATCAAACATCTATAGCATAGTTACATTTATTGTTTCAATTATTAAACATTTATTCTTATTTGTTACTAACAATATAATCCTAAAAAAATCTCTTAAATATAGCTGAAACGCTAACATTTTTTATACTAAATAATATCCAAGCTTTGTGTTGTTAACATCCACGATGTTGTTCGGTCATGATCGAACCCGAATCCAAATTATTGGGTACCCGAATTTATCAGGTAGTAAAATATACAAGTATATTTTGGTCTTTATTTTTAAAGGACCAAATTTAAAATAGACCGAAGTACAAAAACCAAATTATCGGTCATGATCGAATGCCCACCCCTAGATCCCACACCCAGCACCTGTGCATGTACTCACTCAACGCACTACAACATGGTTATGTCAATACTTGGATGAATTCTCATATAAAGTAATCAAGAGTTAATGGTTTTATCATCTCGTTTCAAAATTTTGCCAAAAATTCAGATATTGAGTTGGATACCCATGAATACATATGTACCGACCCCTAGGGAAAGGTCTAACAAATATTAGCTTTAGCAGGTAGAACATTTACATTACCGTACTATATGATATAAATATGAAAAAGAGTGACATTTAAAACCCATCATATAGAGCCCAGGTTGAGTGTACAGACAATATGAGGCCCACCGAACTTATGTTTCTAGCAGGTGGTGCCAACAATGTCACCCTACATAAAGCGTGTATTCAGGTGACATGTGGGTCAACGTGGGATAGGTTCAGTAAACTATTTGTGCAAAGTATGGTTGGCTTAACATGATATGTGGATTCACGAGCGGCAAATCTTATACTTGTGTGCAATTGTGTGGGTCTAAGTTCAACAATGAGGAGTTAGAAAGGCATGTATGTGAACACACACAATGGGTGGTTCTATAAATATAACAAAGTTTCAAAGTTTATTAGGTCTCCTCCTCTATAAATATATATTATATATCTACTAGTGGAATGCCCGTGCGTTGCTACAGCTCCTATTTTTTCTCGCAAAATATTATTAAAGTACATACAAAAAAATTCACATGTATGAAAAAGACAATCATAAGATACTCTAAAATACCCATAATACTCCACCTCTTTTGAAGTACATTTTATATTTCGATAATTGATAATTGATATTGTCTGAATATGAAATATGTACTTTTATTTTATTAGGTAATATCTAATTCTTTATTTTATTAACTAATATCTACTCCTTGATGCTCCCTCTTGTGGCTGCTGGCCCATGATGACCCACAAGTATAGGTGGTGTATCGTAGTACTTTCGATAAATAAGAGTGTCGAACCCAACGAGGAGCAGAAGGTGTTGACAAGTGGTTTTGATCAAGGATTCACTGTAAATACTAGCAAACGGATTTTTAGGGGTATTTAGTAATGCAAGTAAATAAAATACGAGTAAATAAATTACAATAATAATAATTGCTGCAAGTGGCCCAATCCTTTTTAGAGCAAAGGACAAGCCGGTTGTGTAACTTATGATTAACAAACGTTCCCGAGGACACATGGGAGTTTCTGTCGAGAGCTTTCGCTTCATGCTGCTAAGTAATCTTCATTGGTTTGATAAGTGTTATGGGGGTGAACCTGTGCTAGCGTACTACCCTTACTAGGACTAATACACACTTGTGATTATACCCCCTACAAGCATCCGCAAATATAAGAAAGTAATTAAGATAAATCTAACCACAGCCTTAAACTCTGAGATCCTACGCTCCCTGGTGCAATGGTTTCCTAACGGGGGTTTAGGTTTCTGTCGCTCCGGCAACCCCACAATTAGTAGCCAAATACACAATGCATTCCACTAGGCCCATAAATGGTGAAGTATCATGTAGTCGACGTTCACATGACACCACTAGTAGAATAACACCACAATATAAATATCAAACCATTAAATATTACTCAACATAGTTTCACTACTAACATCTCGACTTCTCTCATGTCCTCAAGAACTAAACGAACTACTCACAAGACATCATATGGATCATGACCAGAGGTGAAATAATGGTAAATAACAATTTGAACATAAACCTTAATTCAACGGTTCCACTCAATAGCATCAACTACAAAGGTAATCAACACCAGGAAAGTTTCCCCTAAGAATTTGACAAGATTCAACCCAAGATGTTACAGCGGGATGGCGTGGTGATGGTGGAGATGATGGTGCTGGTGATGATGATGATGATGATGATGATGATGATGATGGTGATGATGATCCCGATGAAGTACAGCGCATGATGATGATGATGGCGACGATCTCCCCTCTTTGGGAAGGAATCTCCCCGATAGATTTCTGCCTGCTAGAGAGCTTTTCTCTCTTGGTGTTTTCCGTCCCGCAGAGGCGGCAGTGTCTATCTCTGACCCCCCCCCCCCCTCAACTTAGGTTTTCGGGGACGACAATATACACGAGGGGGCGATGGCAGTAGTGGGCCAGGGTGGCCTCACCACAGGGTGGCGCGGCCAGGGGTGGGCCCGCGCCACCTGGTGGTGAGCCCACCCTGCTGCTCCTTTCGCCTCCCCCTTCTGGCTACTTTCGTCTTCTGATATTATATGAATTTCTGGGTATTTCTCCGGAATTGTTGACCTTCAGAAATATGGTGTCTTGACGGTCCTTTTTCCAGCAGAATCCTGACTCCAGCAGCAAGTTCTCCAATGATCATCAAACATGTAAAAATAGAGGAAACAACATAAGTATCATCTCTAAATATAAAATATATCAATGAATAACAGTAAATTATGATACAAAATAGTGATGCAAAATGGACGTATCAACCCCCCCAAGCTTAGACCTCGCTTGTCCCCAAGCAAAAACTGAACTCGGTAAATATGACCACAGGTTTATGGAGTGAAGTGTCGATAAACAAAATACGGACAAGAAGCATCACATTTACCAAGGCACAAGTTATGATAGACAGCAACTTCCCTTCATATAATATAGACTTGCAATAAGCAAAAGGGAATCACAAATAAAGATGCACAAGGTAAATCATGATTGGTGATGGCAAACCTTTGTTCTTGGTCACAGAACAATGAACAAACTATACTTATTTTTGAACGGAGCCTTTTATAACAGAGCTAATATAGCAAAAACCATATGCTCAACAAAACAAACTCTTTACAATCATAGAAAGCTTTCAAAGATATATTCCTTCAGATAAAAGCATCGTACTAAACAAAGGAAGATAGTAAACATGATTGAACAGATCAACATATGGATGAATGAAACATAACAACTCAAATGCTTGCTTGAGATTGAAGGGAATAGGTTGAATCAACATAAAAGTAAAAAACAGGCCCTTCGCAGAGGGAAGCAGGGATTAAACATGTGCTAGAGCTTTTCATTTGTAAAACAGAGGTAAAAGTTGTTTTGAGAGGTGGTTGCTTTTGTCAATGACTAGCAACAGAGTTCTTGATATCTTCCATACTAAACAAGTGAGAGCGGTTCCGAGATGTTGATTAATTTGCACATTTGTGCTCTTTTATAGCTTGGCACTCCTCCCCACTTTTCCTTTCTCAAACCATGGCTAACCGATTCCATCAGGTGCCCACCAACTTTCACATACCTTGGAGGAGTGCCTTTTTTTCTTTTCTTTTTCTCTTTTTTAGATTACAATGGTCTAACCAGCTCCCTTGCAAAATTAATGACGAGTAGATGAAGCATGCAAGTCGAGGGGTACTCAATTTAGTATGGAAGATAACAAACCCAACCACTACGTCCTCATGAGCTAAAAACAGTGGCACAAAACGAGGAGTATTTGAAGGTTTTTTTGAAAGGTGGCGCATGAAAATTTACTTGGAATGGCTTGAAATACCACGCATAGGAATTTATAGTGGACTCTTTGGAGGTAACTTGGTTTTAGGGGATTGGATGCATGAGAAGTATTCCCTCTCAGTACAGGTTTTTGGCTAGCAAAGCTGGGTAGCAAGCATAAGAGTTGCATGAAACAAACAAACAAACATATGATAGGAACAGTCATGCAAACTTCCTTGAAAGTACAAACAATCTTAACTTGAGAATACAATTGCTTATGAGCCAATCATGAAGGAAAGCTGAAATGATGTATCTACTAACACTTCCTTCTTTTTCTACTCAAACCTCAAGGTAATGTTGCTACTGACCAAGCTAAGTTTGCCAAAACCAACTAGATTTACTCATACTCCCAAAGTGATACCAATACTAATCAACAAGACTAATCATATAAGAAAGATTGCAAACTAAGATAAAGTGCGTGGAAAGTAAATGATAAAACTTCTCATTAATATTTCTCAACCGCAACTCACATCAAGGGATACATAGATAACCAACTAAAGAAGGATACTTCCAAACTGCAAACTATTCTATAAGATAACTTCTCTATTCATGATATGACTCTACTTGAAAAGTAAATAGGTAAAAGATAATGATGTGATACCGCGGCACTCCCCCAAGCTTGGAACAAACCAAGGGGATGCCTATACCAATTACGAATTACTCCTTCGGCGGTGGTGGTGCGATCATAACTGAGGCAAGGAAAATCTCCAACATCCTGCGAAGCCTGAGGTTCTCCTCTTGAAGTATCTCCACCTCCCTCTTCAAAACCCGGAGCATGGCACAAAACTCATCAGTGACCCCAAGAGTTTCTTCTGCTGCAGGAAAGAAGCTTAGATCTAAGACTGGTAGTGTTGGTCCCTACATGTTATGAGAAAAAGCACATCCAGCGTTCATTGATCCTACAAAAGTAGGATCTCTTGCCCTTGATCCTCCAGTCATCTGTCCTTCCTTCAGCTTGGAGTCCTGGTGGTCCTCTTCTAAAGGCTTCTTGCCCTTGTCGTTGCTTGCGGAAGCCATGATGCCTCTAAAGCTGAGAACAATCCCCTGACAGAAACAGATCGAAACAAAAACATGACGAGAACAAGATATACAGACCTCGGGTAATCCGAGGGGTTATATAGGCGAAAATTAAACATCAAAATGAAGTCACAGGAGGAAACCGAGACGGAAATGAGTTCCGGGGTGGTCTCACCACAGGGTAGCGTGGCCAGGAGGGGGCCCACGCCACCGGGTGGTGAGGATCCACCGGACTCTGCTTCCAACCCGTTTTCGTCTCGTGATTTTTCATATTTAATAAAAACAACAAAAATATGAATAGAAGAACTTATCGTGAACCTTTTCTGACTAGAACTGTTACCTATTCGGAAACGGACTCTGCAGTTTCCTGCATATGCTCTTTGATGAATTCTTCTGGAGTAATCATTTGAATAACATCGACATCTTCATTATAAGAATCTCTAGAAATATAATGTTTGAGTCTTTGCCCATTCACCACTTGCGTAGTGTTATCTTTAAGCGAAGCAATCTTTATCGCACCTGAGCGATACACCTCTTCAATAACAAAGGGTCCTTCCCATTTTGAGAGTAATTTTCCTGCAAAAAATCTGAGACGAGGCCTATACAATAGAACTTTCTCACCAACATGAAACTCTCTCTTAAGAATTCTCCTATCATGCCATTGTTTGACTTTCTCTTTGAAAAGTCTGGCATTCTCATAAGCTTCGTTTCTACACTCATCTAAAGAACTCAAATCAAGTAACCTTTTCTTACCGGCGAGTTTAAAATCCCTATTAAGCTCTCTCACTGCCCAAAAAGTTTTGTGTTCTAATTCTAAAGGCAAGTGACACGCCTTTCCGTAAACCATTTTGTAAGGAGACATGCCCATGGGGTTCTTATAAGCAGTTCTATAAGCTCATAAAGCATCGTTCAACTTGCTAGCCCAATTTTTCCTAGATATATTAACAGTCTTCTGCAAGATAGACTTGATCTCTCTATTCGATAGCTCTACCTGCCCACTAGTTTGGGGATGATAAGCAGAAGCAATTCCATGATTTACGTCATATCTAGCAAGAGTTTTCCTAAAACCGCCATGAATAAAATGAGAACCTCCGTCAGTCATAAGATATCTAGGCACACCAAACCTAGGAAAAATAACATCCTTAAGCATTTTTAACGAGGTCTCACCATCGGCACTCTTTGTAGGTATATAGCTTCTACCCACTTAGTAACATAATCAACAGCTACGAGTATATGAGTATAACCCTCTGAAGGAGGAAAAGTACCCATAAAGTCAAATCCCCAACAATCAAATAGTTCAATAACAAGAGAATAACTCATAGGCATTTCATTACGTCTAGAAATATTACCAACTCTTTGGCATTCATCACAAGATAAAACAAATTTTCTAGCATCTTAAAAAGGGTTGGCCAATAAAAACCTGATTGTAGAACGTTTTGTGCAGTTCTATGTCCAGCATGATGTCCTCCATAAGCACTACCATGGCATTTTCTCAATATCTCTTGATGTTCATACTCTGGAACACATCTTCGCATAATACCATCAACTCCTTCTTTATATAAGTGTGGGTCATCCCAAAAATAATGCCTCAAGTCATAAAAGAATTTCCTTCTTTGATGAGCTGTAAAGGTTGGAGGCAAATACTTGGAAACAATAAAATTAGCATAATCAGCATACCAAGGATTCTCTCGCGTAGTTACCTTTATTGAAGCCAACTGTTCATTTGGAAAACTATCATTAACAGGAATAGGATCAAAAGAAATATTTTCCAACCTAGACAAATTGTCAGCAGTAGGATTTTCAGCACCTTTCCTATCTACAATATGCAAATCAAACTCTTATAAAAGCAACACCTATCTGATAAGCCTAGGCTTAGCATCCTTCTTTGACATAAGATATCTAATAGCAGCGTGATCAGTATGAATAGTAACTTTTGAATCTACGATATAAGGTCTAAACTTATCACATGCAAAAACAACAGCAAGAAACTCTTTCTCAGTAGTAGCATAATTCTTCTGAGCAGCATCAAGAGTCTTACTAGCATAATGAATAACATTCAACTTCTTATCTACGTGCTATCCAAGAACAAAACCACAGCAAAATCACTAGCATCACACATAATTTCAAAGGGTAAATTCCAATCAGGTGGTTGAACAATAGGAGCAATAGTTAAAGCCTTCTTAAGAGTTTCAAAAGCTTCCTTACAATCATCATAAAAAACAAATGGTACATCCTTTTGAAGAAGATTAGTAAGAGGCTTTGAAATCTTAGAGAAATCTTTAATAAACCTCCTATAGAAACCAGCATGACCAAGAATACTACGAATACCTTTAACATCTCTGGGACAGGGCATTTTCTCAATTGCTTCAACCTTTGCCCTGTCAACTTCGATACCTTTTTCGGAGATTTTATGTCCAAGAACAATTCCTTCATTCACCATAAAGTGGCATTTCTCCCTATTAAGAACAAGATTAGTTTTTTCACATCTCTGCAAAACTTTATCAAGATTGTGCAAACAATTATCAAAAGAAGTTCCATAGATGGAAAAATCATCCATGAATACCTCCACAATTTCTTCACAAAATCCATGAAAAATAGCAGACATGCATCTTTGAAAAGTAGCAGGAGCATTGCACAAACCAAAAGGCATACGTCTATAAACATAAGTTCCATAAGGACAAGTAAAAGTGGTTTTCTCTTGATCTTGCTTTTTAACAACAATCTGAGAGAAACCAGAATAACCATCAAGAAAACAAAAATGAGTTTTCTTAGATAACCTCTCTAGCATTTGATCTATAAACGGTAAAGGATAATGATCTTTCTTAGTAACTTTGTTGACCTTTCTAAAATCAATGCACATCCTATAACCAACTACTACCCTTTGAGGAATAAGCTCGTTATTCTCATTAGGCACAACAGTAATACCTCCTTTCTTAGGAACACAATGAACATGACTAACCCATCTACTATCAGCAATAGGATAAATAATTCCAGCATCAAGGAGCTTTAATACCTCATTTCTTACCACTTCCTTCATCTTAGGAATTAAGCGGCGTTGATGTTCAACAACTGGCTTTGCATCTGGCTCCATGTTAATAGCATGCTGACATATAGTAGAAGAAATCCCTTTTAAATCATCAAGAGTATATCCCATAGCTCCTCGGTGTTTCCTCAATGTTTCTAATAACCTTTCTTCTTCCTTTCCTGAAAGCTTAGAACTGATAATAACAGGATATATCTTCTTGTCATCAATATAAGCATATTTAAGATCATCAGGTAAAGGTTTTAAATCAAAAACAAGATCTTCCTTGGGTGGCAAAGTGGTACCCAAATCCTCCACAGGTAAATTGTGTTTAATCAACGGTGGTTGATGTGGCACGGTGTTGATGTAGATCACCGTCCAGTTGGGAACCCCAAGAGAAAGGTATGATGAGCACAGTAGCAAATTTTGCCTCGGTAAGAAACCAAGGTTTGTCAGTCCAGTAGGAAAAAGCCAAACTCCAGAAGGTGATGCTTGCTAGCTTCGTGACACTCCAGCAAGGGCGCCGTTTACGACACTTGTTGGTGCGTCTTCAACTAGTAGCAACGCAGAACCTGCACACAACACAACCAAGTACTTTGCTCCCAACTTATGATGAGGTTGTCAATATCACCGGTTTGCTGTAAACAAAGGAATGAGCATATCGAGTGGAAAACAATAGTAGTATGCAAGAAAGTAAACAGTGTGAGTAAAGTAAACAGTGTGAGTAATAGTAAATGGTGTAACAATGTAAAGGAAATTGGACCGGGGTCCATAGTTCACTAGTGGTGTCTCTCCATAAAATAAATAACAACATGCTGGGTAAACAAATTACAGTTGGGCAATTGATAGAATAAAGATAACGTGCATATGTCATGAGGATCACTATGAGATTTACTCTGAGCATTACAACAAAATACATAGACCGCCATCCAACTGCATCTATGACTAATAATCCACTCGCGGGGAATCATCCGAGGACCCCAAAAGTATTAAGTTGCGAACAACAGATAACTGCATTAAGCAAAGTGTGTAATGTAAACAAAACGAATGTCCTTGGACACAAGAATGTTGTTTTCTCCCTAGTGGCAACAACACATCTACAACCTTAGAGGTTTCTGTCGCTCCCCTAGATTAAATAGAGGCATGAACCCAACTATCGAGCATAAATACCCCCTCTTGGAGTCACTAGTATCTACTTGGCCAAGATAGCTACTAACAACGGAGAGCATGCAAAATCATAAACAACATAGAGATAACATAAGATAATATTCAGCACATCAACTTAACATAACACCAATATTCATTGGATCCCAACAAACACAACATGTAGAATTACACAAAGATGATCTCGATCATGTAAGGCAGCTCACGAGATCTAAACATGAAGCACATGGTGGAGAAGACAACCATCTAGCTACTGCTATGGACCCATAGTCCAAGGTAGACTACTCACTCATCGCGCCGGAGGCAAGCATGGCGATGAAGAAGACCTCCGGTGGCGATTCCCCTCTCCAGCAGAGTGCCGGGAAGAGCTTCTGGACCCTCCCGATCTCGGGTCGACGACGACGGTGGATCGCGATGTGTTTCTAAAAAATTAATTGGGTATTTAGGTTTTTCCTATCGGGGGGTCTTTATAGGCGAAGGGGCGGCGCCAAAGGTGGGCCAGGGGGCCCTCACCACAGGGCAGTGCGGGCCAGGGGTAGGCCGCGCCCCCTGGTGGTGTGGCCACCCTGTGGCCCCCCTCCGTCTCCTCTTCAGACTTCTGGAAGCTTCGTTAAATATCTGGATGTTCGGCTTTTGTTTTGTCCAATTCCGAGAATATTTCCTATGTAACTTTTCTGAAACACAAAAATAGCAGAAAACAGGGAACTGGCACTGTGGCATCTTGTTAATAGGTTAGTTCCGGAAAATGCATAAAAATGCCATGAAATGTAACAAATCATTAAGCAAATAGTGTAAGAACAAGCATGGAGCATCAAAAATTATAGATACGTTTGAGACGTATCAGCATCCCCAAGCTTAACTCCTGCTCGTCCTTGAGTAGGTAAGTGATAACAAAATAATAATTTTTGAGGTGTCATGCACCAACACAATCTTGATCATCTATGTAAGCATTGAGTGCTGGGATCAAAAGAACTTAAAACATGGGCATAAAAGACATAATCTTGATAGAAGAAACTTAGCAACCATGTTATAACATGAAAAAGAACACAAATGAAAGATCATGAAAATGAAACAATGAAAGTCAAACATGTGTTCAAATCATATGGAAAAACATAGCAAATGGTTTTCAGCTTGTCCTTCATGAGAGAGCAAAACATAAATGCATAGGACACCTTCAAGTTTAAGAGGGCGACTAGATACAAATAATTTCAGAACAAGTGAAACCAAAATCATGAGTCAATCAATGATAAACTTTGGGACTATGCACATTAAACTCAGAATGACAACTATGCTCTCTTAGACGGTGCATAAAGATAGAAGGTGGTGACTCAACATAAAAGTAAAAGAAAGGCCCTTCGCAGAGGGAAGCAGTGATTGCAAGTTTTATAAACCTTCAAAAATTATGGTACTTATTAGCTTTGAGCTCTCATTGCCCCCATCATAGGCATCTTAAATGGTTAAAGTTAATGCGAGTACAATTATGAAGCATATGCTTGACAAATCATAAGTTGAAAACCTCATGTCCCGTGAAGTACGAATACCCAAACCTCATGCTACTCGACTTAGAGTCCCAAGTAAGCTCTTGTCATTGTAAGTATACACGTATCATCGAGAACCGCCAACGGGGTACCTCCATGCCCGATGACATGGAACAAGCCCACATCAAAATGATAGGACAAATAGACAATGAACACCTCGGCATCTCTTTTATTTACCATTGGTATAGCTTTTTATTTTGAGATGCGCCGTCGAATGTTCACTATGGGCATGTTGTAAATTTCCACCAAGAATTATGCATGGCTTAGATTGGCGGCCCAGGCATTTCTCTAACACGTATACAAACTCCATGATCCCGCAAGATTCCCAACTTATTTCACATCGCGAGTATCCATAAACAAAAGATCACGATATCAACTCAAATAAGAGAAAGTGCAATGTTGAAAGCTTACCCCATGATGGCATGGTTTGGCTAATTTCTAACTTACAACTTGCAAGCATAACAACTCAACATAAGAGCAAGGTAGTCAGAGTAAGGATTCGGAGTCGGATCGATTTTCCTCCGACAGAATCGAGTCATAGAATCGAATCGTAGAATACCGGATTCTAACAGACTTTCCAGACAAGAGTTTATCAATGCTGAAATCTTGTATGCTAGTATAGAAAAGGTGAAAATACTAAGAATTAAAATTTCTAGCAATATGGTTTACACTAATATATCCAAAAAAGTAAAGAAAACTCACTAGTGCAAATTTTTCAACAAAAACACAATGTATAATTAACCCTTCCATGTAATTACTATTGAGCCCTTGGTGAGAGCATACACAAAGTATAGTATGTATGGTATTGCATCTTAATTATTTGACATATATTATACCACACATATATGCATACTATTTCTATAAAAGTAAGTATTTTTATTCATTTTGTATATAAATATGGATCATGTGTCAGAGAAAAAAGTACATACCTCCGGAATCATCAAATTACAAGTAAATTAAATAAAAACATTAAAGTATTGAAGTATTGAAGTAGCATGTCACTTGCCAAGCCGATCTAGAGTGCCCGACATTCAGGTCTCTAGCAATCTATGTTGATGGCTCCTTCTTATGAGGCCTACTTTAGACACCGATGAATCACATCCTATCTCCAAAATTTCTTACAATATGCTTTGCAATGATGAATTGGGAGTTATAAGAGAAGTACAGAGCTTTGATATTGTAAGGTTTTATTTATGGGAGATGACAGATCCTATCGACTGATCAATTGGGGCTTGGGAGGTAAATAAAAGGTTGTGAGGCAAGTAAAAATGGCTTGGGAGGTTGATATAGTATACTACTACAGTTAAGAGGATGACTCAACTAATCATTCAGAATCGGTAAAGTCCATAAATAGGATCGAGATTTTGCAATATTGTATAGGATTCTATGATTTGGATCGGGACTCAACATGGATTCTACCAGATTGGGATTCATAGTGGGATTTGGATCGACATGATGTTGTAGGGTCATAAAATCGTAGGATTCTAGGACTTGGATCGGGATTCTGACTACCTTGCATAAGAGAGCCACAATGTCAAAATTTTAAGAACGAGAAAAATAAAGTGTGCCATCAGGTTCGTGAGAGCTTTACTGACCAATTTTTGCATAACACCAAAAAGAGTTTAATTTGAAGGATAGATAAAAGCAAGTCAAATGTACTTTGGAATAGCAAATTGCTAATAGGTATGTATCGTGAACACAATGCCACAACTTGGTTTTTAGGAGTTGGATGCACGAGTAGAGCTCATACTCAGTGCAAAATGAGGGCTAGCAAAAGACTAGAAGCGACCAACTAAGAGAGCAATAATGGCCATAATCATGCATAGCGACAAAACATCATTAAGAGAAGCATAATATGGCATCAAAAGTCAAAAACTAAATGATCATAGAGGCTTATGGCGACTTTGTATGAGTCAAACATGTTGTAAGCATGCGCCAAGTCAACCCAAATAAAGCATCAAGGAGAAAACCAAATTAATGCTTCCAAATAATAAAAACAATGCATGATTTTTTCAAAGGCTCATTAAGCAATCTCAGTCATTTGAGACAAGTCATGCTACAGCAAAACCACTAAGCATACTATCAAAACGACATCAAGCACGACATGCAAAAGTCTAAGCCGCAGTCTAAACAAGCTCCTTTTTGTACCACTTTTTTGCATAATTTTTTTCTCTTTTCCAACACCATTCGAACCTTTTTGAAACAACTCTTTTGATGAAACCAACATGGACCTGAGGTCAAAATACACCTTGATATAAAGATAAAACAAGATCTGAACAAAAATCAAGGCAAAAAATGAAAGCTAAACGCAGTTCTAGAAAAAGAGAACACTCGTTGAACGATAAGAGTGAAAAACGGAGTGTTCTTGGCAAATGATAAGCAAGGCAACTTCTCCAAAATAAATTTGTTGGGGTCCAACCATTTATTGCAGCAAACAAAACTAAACAAAACTGAAAACTAAAGACAAGACGCTCCAAGAAAAACGCATAGTGCATAAAGCAATAAAAATATAGTGTGTTGAAAGGTGACCTGATTTTTGTCGATGAAGAAGGGGTGCCTCGGGGGCATCCCCAAGCTTTGACGCTTGTACCTCTTGGATATTTCTTGGGGTGCATGGGCATCCCCAAGCTTGAGCTTTTGTCCATTCTTCAACTCATCTCATCATTCTCCTATCCCTACACTTGAAAACTTTCTTCATACAAAACTAAACACAATTCTATTAGCAACATTAGTGTAAGCATAATAATGAATCAACCCCTTTTTGCTTCAGATTTCAACTCAAAACCACCACATATAAAGCATATACTACTGTAGCAACTTCACCAAAAGTTCCGTGATCAAAAGAACTCAAATAGAAAGCGATCGAGAGGCAAACACAAATAGTGGCAGAAATCTATCAAAACAGAACAGCTGACAAAGGTCGATTTTTTTGAGGGTTTTCTGTTGCTCAAATCAAAAAGTGTATAGCTAATGAAAGTTTGGATATAACCTGGGGCATATGCACAAAAAATCGCAGGTCAAAAAGATATTCTGAGAATTTTCACAAATTTTTACGATGCAGTACCAAAATCTGTTTCAGGACAGCAACATCCCCAAATCTTACCTCACTCAAATTAGAGGGTTCTCTTCGCACAACCAAGCGAAATAAAAGGATAAGGAGCAGTTATTACAGTAGTAATAACTTCCAAGACTCAACTAAAAGAAAAAGAACTGGGAAAATAACTAATGGGTTATTCTCCCAAGAGTGCTTTTCTTTAACGCCTTGAGCTAGCGCAGACAGTCGAATAAGTATTTTTGAAAGAGGCATTAAGATCAACTGTTCCTTCAAGATCCCCACTATTAGAGGTCCCGAAGAGGATTCAAACATTGCAAGGTCACTCTTAGTTGAACTAAAGTCTTACCCATCTAAAAACATGTTGAGTTTTAGGCACAGACACCTGGGAAATACATAAATTTTTGCTTCTTTCCAACAAACAGCTTTCTCCCTTTAAACTTAAGAGAAGAGAAAATTGCACTTAAATCTCCAGGATTCCTCTATTCCATCTAGGTTTGACTATCAAGAGTAGAATGGTAGCTTTAACTGGTGATTCGCCACGATACTTTCTATCGCTTCATAATCGGCTCGTATCAGGATATTGGCAACTTTTTTCTAAAGAGCTGTTTTCTTATTCCTCCAAAGTGTCTCGTTTACAAAATGAGGTGTCTCCCACTAAATTTCTATTTAAGTCATCTTCAAGGCGGGTACCCGAAATTACTAGTATCAGACTATTCCAACTAGATATACCAACATAAAAATTTCTAAGGAGGATCATGGTAGAATGCTTCTTCGTACACCTATGATGAGAATTGCTAATACGGTACCAATCATCTTTCAAACTCTCTCCCCCTTGTTGCTTAAAAGTACGAACTTCAATTTCAGGATTACTCATTCTAACAAGACTAAAAGCAAGTAGATAAAAGCAACTATAAAGGAAACTAATTTTTTTTTGTTTTTTGATAAAACGATGCAAGCAAAAATAAAGTAAAGCAAAACTAAAACAAAGTAAAGAATGTACGTGCGAAACTCCCCTTGCAGAAGTCTTCTTTTTCCTCCCCCGCAATGACGCCAGAAAATTAGCTTGATGCGGCACGGTGTTGACAGTAGAGCACCGTCCAGTTGGGAATCCCAAGAGGAAGGTATGATGAGAACAGTAGCAAATTTTCCCTCGTAAGAAACCAAGGTTTGTCAGTCCAGTAGGAAAAAAGCCAAACTCTAGAAGGTGATGCTTGCTAGCTTCGTGACACTCCAGCAAGGGCGCCATTTACGACACTTGTTGGTGCGTCTTCAACTAGTAGCAACGCGGAACCTGCACACAACACAACCAAGTACTTTGCTCCCAACTTACGATGAGGTTGTCAATCTCACTGGTTTGCTGTAAACAAAGGAATGAGCGTATCGAGTAGAAAACAATAGTAGTATGCAAGAAAGTAAACAATGCGAGTAAAGTAAATAGTGCGAGTAATAGTAAACGGTGTAACAATGTAAAGGAAATTGGACCAGGGTCCACAGTTTACTAGTGGTTTCTCTCCATAAAATAAATAACAACATGCTGGGTAAACAAATTACAGTTGGGCAATTGATAGAATAAAGATAACGTGCATATGTCACAAGGATCACTATGAGATTTACTCTGGGCATTACAACAAAATACATAGACTGCCATCCAACTGCATCTATGACTAATAATCCACTCGCGGGGAATCATCCGAGGACCCCGAAAGTATTAAGTTGCGAACAACAGATAACTGCATTAAGCAAAGTGTGTAATGTAAACAAAATGAATGTCCTTGGACATAAGAATGTTGTTTTCTCCCTAGTGGCAACATCACATCTCCAACCTTAGAGGTTTCTGTCACTCCCCTAGATTAAATAGAGGCATGAACCCAACTATCGAGCATAAATACCCCCTCTTGGAGTCACTAGTATCTACTTGGCCAAGATAGCTACTAACAAAGGAGAGCATGCAAGGTCATAAACAACATAGAGATAACATAAGATAATATTCAGCACATCAACTTAACATAACACCAATATTCATCGGATCCCAACAAACACAACATGTAGAATTACACAAAGATGATCTCGATCATGTAAGGCAGCTCACGAGATCTAAACATGAAGCACATGGTGGAGAAGACAACCATCTAGCTACTGCTATGGACCCATAGTCCAAGGTAGACTACTCACTCATCGCGCCGGAGGCAAGCATGGCGATGAAGAAGACCTCCGGTGGTGATTCTCCTCTCCGGTAGGGTGCCGGGAAGAGCTTCTGGACCCTCCCGATCTCGGGTCGACGATGACGGCGGATCGCGATGTGTTTCTAGAAAATTGATCGGGTATTTAGGTTTTTCCTGTCGGGGGGTCTTTATAGGCGAAGGGGCGGCGCCAAAGGTGGGCCAGGGGGCCCTCACCATAGGGCGGCACGGGCCAGGGGTAGGCCGCACCCCCTGGTGGTGTGGCCACCCTATGGCCCCCCTCCGTCTCCTCTTTGGGCTTCTGGAAGCTTCGTTAAATATCTGGATGTTCGGATTTTGTTTCGTCCAATTTCGAGAATATAACCTGTGTAACTTTTCTGAAACACAAAAACATCAGAAAATAGGGAACTGGCACTGTGGCATCTTTTTAATAGGTTAGTTTCGGAAAATGCATAAAAATGCCACGAAGTGTAACAAAACAGTAAGCAAATGGTGTAAGAATAAGCATGGAGCATCAAAAATTATAGATACGTTTGAGACGTATCAGTGGTTGATGAAGAAGAATATCGTCAATCTCATCTCTTTCTTCCCTGAAGACCTCACTTTCATGGTCCTCCATAAATTGCTGCAAGGCATTATTAGGAGCAAGAGCAATAGAAGCAAGCTGTTCAACTCGAAAATCTTTATTAGGCAATTCATTTTCATAAGGAGCTTTAGTAAACTTAGAAAAATTAAACTCATAAGATTCTCCATCAAATTTAGTCAAAATTTTCTCCTTCTTACAATCTATAATAGTGCCATAAGTATTCAAAAAGGGTCTACCGAAAATAATAGGACAAGTTTTACTAAGTTCTATACCAAGTATAAGAAAATCAGTAGGATATTTAATCTTACTGCATAAAACTTCCACATCTCGAACAATACCAATTGGAGAGATAGTTGCTCTATTAGCAAGCTGAATAACCACATCGATATCCTCCAGTTCACAAGGGGCAATTTTATGCATGATTTCTTTGTAAAGCTCGAAAGGAATAACACTTGAACTTGCACCAATATCGCATAAACTATAATAGCAATGATCACCAATCCTGACAGAAAGCACAAGAACACTTGTTTTGCTAGATCTACTAGGATGTGAAACAATGTTAGAAGCATCTTCACAAAAGACAATATGTTCATCTTTTACATTTCTAGTAACAAGATCCTTCACTATAGCTACAGGAGACTTAACAGTAATTTGCTCATCAGGTTCTACAACTTTCTTTGCACTTTTCTTAAGCACACTAATTAAAGTAGAATGTTCCTTTACCTTAGCAGGGAAAGGCGTTTTCTCAAGATAAAGCTCAGGCAAAATGCGATCAACAGTACAAACTTTAGTAGTTCTAGCAGGAGCACAACTAATAGTATCTTTATAAGGCGCATGATACTTGTTCCAATCCTTCTTTGGAACATCAAGATACGAGGCAAAGGCCTTAAACCAGTTAGCAAATATTTGGGAATTAAGACCATAAACAGCACTAACATTACGAAAGTCATCGGTTCCCATAAAAGCTTTAATGCATTCTAATACGTCTCAAACGTATCTATAATTTTTGATGCTCCATGCTTGTTTTTACACCATTTGCCTTGTGTTTCGTTACACTTTGTGGCGTTTTTATGCGATTTCTGGAACTAACCTATTGTCAAGATGCCACAGTGCCAGTTCCCTGTTTTCTGCTGTTTTTGTGTTTTAGAAAAGCTACACAGGAAATATTCTTGGAATTGAACGAAACAAGTTCCAGAAGTCTTATTTTTCCCGGACGAAGGACGAGGACCAAACGAGAGCCGGAGGGGGGGCCAGGGGCCAGCCTCACACCAGGGTGGCGCGGGCCAGCCCTTGGCCACGCCCCCTATGTGTGAGGAGCCCCTGGCAGCCCCCTGACGACGCCCCTTCGCCTATATAAAGCCTCGGGACGGAAAACCCTAGGGGAGTCGGCGAAATTTCTAGAACAGTTCCGCAGCGCCGCCGCCGTCGAAGCCAAATTTCGGGGGACAGTCTGTTTCGGCACCCTGCCGGGATGGGGAAGTGCCCCCGGAGCCATCTTCATCGGTCTCCATCGCCGTCTCCGCCATCTCCATCGACCTCACTGCCATCTCCATCAACCTTGCTGTCTCCTATGATGAGGAGGGAGTAGTTCTCTCCCGGGGCTGAGGGCTCTACCGGTAGCTATGTGGTTCACCTCTCTCTCCCATGATGTGATCTTTATGTGATCGTGAGCTTTGTATCTAGTTGAATTGGTAGATGTTATTATTTATATATTATGCTACTCCTATGCTTTATTATTATACTCTCCGGAGATATCTCGTATCATAGTGTAAAGGTGACTAGTGTATGCATCATGTGTATCTTTTTGGTTAATGTCTCTATGAAATGTTGGTGTTTGTTGGAACCATCTAGTGCGTTCACGGTGATAGTGTGGGACAATCTAGTTTGGGTACATACGGACTTTGAGGAGTGCTTCGTAGCCCTATGCATGATTAGTATTCGTTTTCCATTGGAGAACTGTTTCGAGTTGCATATTGATGATAGTATCTATTGGTTCAATTATGTTATATTTGTTGGGAGTGTGTCCACTAGTGAAAGTATGATCCCTAGGCCTTGTTTCCAAGCTTTGCACACCGTTTACTTCCTATTTTGTTACATGTTTGCTCGCAGCGATATTTATTTCAGATTACATTTGCTACTTATAATCATCACTACCACTTGTATTTCACTATCTCTTCGCCAAACTAGTGCACCTATACATCTGACAAGTGTATTGGGTGTGTTGGGGACACAAGAGACTTTCTGTATCGTAATTGCAGGGTTGCTTGAGAGGGATAGCTTTGACCTCCTCCTCCCTGAGTTCGATAAACCTTGGGTGATCCACTTAAGGGAAACTTGCTGCTGCTCTACAAACCTCTGCACTTGGAGGCCCAACACTGTCTACAAGAACAGACGCGTGCGTAGACATCAAGCTCTTTTCTGGCGCCGTTGCCGGGGAGGTAAGGTAAAAGGTACTCGCATCCTCCTGTGTGAGTGCTCAAAGTTATTTCCTTTAGATTCTGCAATTACATCTTTTTGTTTCTTGTTTTTATTTTCACTAGTTAGGCTTAATGGAAAACAAAGATTTCTTTAGTCTTTTTCCCTGAGTTTAGATTTGAAGAGAAAATTGAAAAACCTTTGGAGCTTATTTCACATAGCAATGTTTTTAGTACGAATGCTTTGAATCCCGTTATTGCTAATGCTATGGAGAAGTCTAAGCTTGGGGAAGCTGGTTTTGTTAAGCATGATATTTTTAGTCCCCCAGCTTTAGTGGAGAAAGTTTGCTCTGATGATATTTTATCTCCCATATGTGATGTTTCTAATGATGCTTGTGCTCCTCATCCTTTTAAAATACCTACGAAGATTGTTGAACGTGTTAGGGATAACTGCTATTTAGGAGATGGAACTGTCCATCCTGGTGACCATTTGTTTTTTATACATGAATTATGCGAGTTGTTCCAGTGTGCAGGTATTTCAATGAACCAAGTTAAGAAGAAGCTATTCTCTTGATCACTGAAAGGCAGAGCTGAGGAATGGTATCAGCTGCTTAAAGATGGTCCATCTATTGCATGGGAGGAAATTATGCCTCTCTTTTATTCCAAGTTTTATCCTCCAAGTGAAATTCATAAAGATCATAATCGGATATATAACTTTTGGCCTCATGAGGGAGAAAGCATTGCCCAAGCGTGGGGAAGATTGAAGTTACTAATGCACAAATGTCCTATTCATGACCTTCCTCGTAATATTGTTATTAATAATTTTTATGCAAGGCTTTCAAGATATTACAAGGACTATCTAGATGCATGCTTTGATGGGTCTTTCACAAGCAAGGATGCCGACACCAAGTGGGATCTGCTTGAAACAATTCAAAACAATATTGAAGGTTGGGATAGCGATAAAGGTAAAGGATCAGGTATGAATTACGAGTTTGATTGCATTAATTCTTTCGCTGAAACTGCTAATTTTCAAGAGCTTAGTGCTAAATATGGTCTTGATCCTCAAATTATGGTTGATTGGTTTAAAGCCTTTGCTTCCCATATGAATGTTCCTAAAGGAAATGGGGACGTGTATTATGAACCTTTTAAGGACACTTGCGTAGAAAATGATATTGTTGTTGATGATTCCAATAAACATGCTCAAACTTCTAAAAGTCCTATTTATTATAAGCATGTTAATTTTTGTGGAGTACATAGACCTTGTGAACAGAGTTACAACAAGGAAGATTATTGTGTCCACCATGCAAATGAAGAAACCAGAATGTGGTACAAGGATATAGGCGAGATCGGTAAAAAGGTTTGCAAGCTTTATCCTTTTCTTTGTAAACATTGCGATGACATAGGTCATTTTGATTTCCAATGCTCAAGCCCTAATAGTTACTCTTCTAGTACCTTAAGTATGTATTGTGATGATAAGATTACTCTCAATCAGCATGATGAGCTCGCTTTGTTCTTGGCGTGTGATGAGATATCTAGAAAGATTGCTTTGATAGATATGAATGATGTTGATATTAATAGCACCCTTCGTGGTTGTCGTCTCTATTGTGCTAAAGATTGCCTTGCAAATACTTACATACAAAATCTTATAAAACTTGATATTTTGCCAAGCTATGACAGGACTGATAGATGTTTTTATCTTATTAATAGAGAGGAGGAATCCTCCAAAGTTTCTTCTGTTGTTTCTGTCAGCAAACCAGATTATGTGGAGAAGATGCCCTTCAAGTCTCTCCCTCCTAAAGGAGAGAGTAAGAAGAGTATGAAGAAGAAGAAGAAGAGGAGTAAAAGGCGAGAGGACACGGTATCTTCCCCTAAGCATTATGATCCTGCTATAGATTATGATAATTCTGATTGGGATGATGTTCCCATGCCTCTTACCTATGTTAATGATCATGATTGGGAAAAGCACTCTACTTTTGATATTGAAAATCTTTTTGGTACCAATTCTAAGGTTAATAATTGTTATACCATTAGTGCTATCCCTGTTCCCTCTTATGATGATATGTTTGATGAGTATGCTTTGCGATATAGTAGTTCTCTAGTTTATGATGATGAGTATAATGTTTTCAGTTCACCTACTTTTGAGGAGAAAATTAGTTATGATTACAATATGCCTCCTATTTTTGATGATTATGGTGATGAGAATAATTATTCTATTGAATCTGCTCCTACTACGATTGTTCATGTGGGGAGTATTAATTCTTTTATGCATGTGGCTCATGATAGGGAAGCTTTATGTGATAGTTATATTGTTAATTCTATTCATGATGCTACTGAAAGTTATTATGAGAGAGGGAAACATGGTTTGATGGATCTCAACAATATTGAGCTTCCCCTCTTTATGTTGCAACTCTTGAAGTTGTACTTGTTTTGCCTTCCTATGCTTTTTGTTTTGCGCTTTCATGACTTGTCTCTCTACAAGACTATTTTTCATAGGAAGTGGTTTAGATTTAAATGTGTTTCATACATGCTTTTTGATGCTCTCTATTGCTTCAAGTTCTTATATGGCGCCCTTGCCTCATGCTCTTATATGTCGCCCACATGAGCATCTTTGCAAATTACTGCGCCTAGCTCAAAGGCGTTAAAAAAAAGCACTCTTGGGAGATAACCCAATGTTTTATTTCTAGTACTTTTTATTTTATTTGAGTCTTGGAAGTTATTACTACTGTAATAACCACTCCTTATCCTTTTTATTTTGTTGTTGTGCCAAGAGAAGCCTCTAATTTGAGTGAGGTAAGATTTGGGGATATTGCTGTCCTGAAACAGTTTTTGGTGCTGCACTGTAAAAATTCGTGAAAATTCTCTGTATATCTTTTGGACCTGCTATTTCTTGTGCATATGCCCCAGGTTATATCCAAACTTTCATTAGTTGAACACTTTTTTATTTGAGCAACAGAAAACCCCTAAAAAATTCGACCTTTGTCAGCTGTTCTGTTTTGACAGATTTCTGCCAATATTTGTGTTTGCCGCTTTATCGCTTTCTTTTTTAGTTCTTTTGATCACGGAACTTTTGGGGAAGTTGCTACAGTAGTATATGCTTAATATTTGGTGGTTTTAGGTTGAAACCTGAAGCAAACAGGGTTGATTCAATGTTATGCTTACACTAATGTTGCTAATAGAATTGTGTTTAGTTTTGTATGAAGGAAGTTTTCAAGTGTAGGGATTGGAGAATGATGAGATGAGATGAAGAATGGACAAAAGCTCAAGCTTGGGGATGCCCATGCAACCCCCAAGAAATATCCAAGAGGTACAAGCGTCAAAGCTTGGGGATGCCCCCGAGGCACCCCCTTCTTCATCGGCAAAAATCATGTCACCTTTCAACACACTATATTTTTATTGCTTCATGCACTATGCGTTTTTCTTGGAGCGTCTTTACTTTTGCTTTCAGTTTTCTTTTGTTTTGTTTGCTGCAATAAATGGTTAGATCACATCATGTTTCTTTTGGAGGAGATGAACTCGCTTTTCATTTGCCAAGAACACTCTAGTTTTCACTCTCATCGTTCGATAAGTGTTCTCTTTTTCTGCTACTGTGTTTAGCTTGCATTTTTTTGCCTTGATTTTTGTTCAGATCTTGTTTTATATTTGCATCAAGGTGTATTTGGACCTCTGGTATATGTTGGTTTTCCTCAAAAGAGTTTCCTCAAAAAGGTTTTAATGGTGTTGGAAAAGAGAAAAAGCTTTATGCAAAAAAGTGGTACAAAAAGGAGCTTGTTTAGACTGTGGCTTAGACTTTTGCATGTCATGTTTGATGTCATTTTGATAGTATGCTTAGTGATTTTTGCTGTAGCATGACTTGTCTCAAATGACTGAGATTGCTTAATGAGCCTTTGAAAAAATCATGCGTTGTTTATATTATTTGGAAGCATTAATTTGGTTTTCGCCTTTGATGCTTTATTTGGGTTGACTTGGCGCATGCTTACACCATGTTGACTACAAAAATAAGTCACCTATAGCCTCTATGATCATTTGGTTTTTGACTTGTGATACCACTTTATGCTTCTTTCAATAATGCTTTGTCGCTTTGCATGATTATGGCCGTTATTGCTCTCTTAGTTGGTCACTCCCAGTCTTTTGCTAGCCCTCATTTTGTACTGAGTATGAGCTCTACTCGTGCATCCAACTCCCAAAAACCAAGTTTGCCATTGTGTCCACTATAAATTCCTATGCATGGTATTTGTAAGCCATTCCAAGTAAATTTTCATGTGCTACCTTTCAAAAAAAACCTTCAAAATACTTCTCATTTTGTGACACTGTTTTCAGCTCATGGGGACGTAGTGGTCAGATTTGCTATCTTCCATATTGTCTCATTCCAAAAAGAAAAAAAAAAGAAAAAAAAGAATGAAAAAAGGCACTCCTCCATGGTATGTGAATGTTGGTGGGCACCCGATGGAATCGGTTAGCCATGGTTTGAGAAAGGAAAAAAGGTGGGGAGGAGTGCCGAGCTTTATAAAAGAGCACAAAAGTGCCAATCTCTCTCTCAAAAACTTGCTTCATTTTTGTATGGAAGATAGTAAGAACCCCATTGCCAGTCGTTGACAAAGACAACCACCTCTCAAAACCAATTTTTATCTCTCTGTTTTACAAATGAAAAGCTCTAGCACATGTTTAATCACTGCTTCCCTCCATGAAGGGCCTTTCTTTTACTTTTATGTTGAGTCACCACATTCTACCTTTATGCACCATTAAGAGAGCATAGTTGTCATTCTTAGTATAATGTGCATTGTCCCAAAGTTTTCATTGATTGATTCATGATCATGGTTTTACTTGTTCTTAAATTATTTGTATCTAGTCGCCCTCTTAAACTTGAAGGTGTCATATGCATTTATGTTTTGCTCTCCATGAAGGACAAGCTGAAAACCATTTGTATGTTTTTCCTTATGATTTGAACACACGTTTGACTTTCATTGTTTCATTTTCATGATCTTTTGTTTATGTTCATTTTCATGTTATAACATAGTTGATAAGTTTCTATTATCAAGATTATGTCTTTCATGCCCATGTTTTAAGTTCTTTGATCTCAGCACTCAATGCTTTACCTATATGATCAAGATTGTGATGGTGCATGTCACCTCAAAAATTATTTCTTTTGTTATCACTTACCTACTCGAGGACGAGCAGGAGTTAAGCTTGGGGATGCTGATACGTCTCAAACGTATCTATAATTTTTTATGCTCCATGCTTGTTTTTACACCATTTGCCTTGTGTTTCGTTACACTTCGTGGCGTTTTTATGTGATTTTCGGAACTAACCTATTGACAAGATGCCACAGTGCCAGTTCCCTGTTTTCTGCTGTTTTTGTGTTTCAGAAAAGCTACACAGGAAATATTCTCAGAATTGAACGAAACAAGTTCCAGAAGTCTTATTTTTCCCGGACGAAGGACGAGGACCAAATGAGAGCCGGAGGGGGGCTAGGGTCAGCCTCACACCAGGGCGGCGCGGCCCAGCCCCTGGCCGCGCCCCCTATGTGTGAGGAGCCCCTGGCAGCCCCCTGACGATGCCCCTTCGCCTATATAAAGCCTCGGGACAGAAAACCCTAGGGGAGTCGGCGAAATTTCTAGAACAGTTCTGTAGCACCGCCGCCGTCGAAGCCAAATTTCGGGGGACATAAGTCTCTGTTCCAGCACCCTGCCGGGACGGGGAAGTGCCCCCAGAGCCATCTCCATCGGTCTCCATCGCCGTCTCCGCCGTCTCCATTGACCTCACCGCCATCTCCATCAACCTTGCTGTCTCCTATGATGAGGAGGGAGTAGTTCTCCCTCGGGGCTGAGGGCTCTACCGGTAGCTATGTGGTTCACCTCTCTCTCCCATAATGTGATCTTTATGTGATCATGAGCTTTGTATCTAGTTGAATTGGTAGATGTTATTATTCAGATATTATGCTACTCCTATGCTTTATTATTGTACTCTCCGGAGATACCTCGTACCATGGTGTAAAGGTGACTAGTGTGTGCATCATGTGTATCGTTTTGGTTAATGTCTCTATAAAATGTTGGTGTTTGTTGGAACCATCTAGTGCGTTCACGGTGATAGTGTGGGACAATCTAGTTTGGGTACATACGGACTTTGAGGAGTGCTTCGTAGCCCTACGTATGATTAGTGTTCGTTTTCCATTGGAGAACTGTTTCGAGTTGCATATTGATGATAGTATCTATTGTTTCAATTATGTTATATTTGTTGGGAGTGTGTCCACTAGTAAAAGTATGATCCCTAGGCATTGTTTCTAAGCTTTGCACACCGTTTACTTCCTATTTTGTTACATGTTTGCTCGCAGCGATATTTATTTCAGATTACATTTGCTACTTATAATCATCACTACCACTTGTATTTCACTATCTCTTCGCCGAACTAGTGCACATATACATCTGACAAGTGTACTGGGTGTGTTGGGGACACAAGAGACTTTCTGTATCGTAATTGCAGGGTTGCTTGAGAGGGATAGCTTTGACCTCCTCCTCCCTGAGTTCGATAAACCTTGGGTGATCCACTTAAGGGAAACTTGCTGCTGCTCTACAAACCTCTGCACTTGGAGGCCCAACACTGTCTACAAGAACAGATGCGTGCGTAGACATCACATTCATAATCATAATTTATACATGACTTCCTGTAACGGCCCAGAAAAATCCCCTATTAGATTTGTTTGTTCTTTTATTTTTATGCATCATTCATGCATTGCCACCTTGCATGTTTTCTTAAACAAAATTATTTTTCTTAAAACTATTTTATTATTTTGGCTTTTATGGTTTTATATAAATCCTCGTCTCCTTTCTTATGTGAACTAAAACTAATGAACCAAAATATTTTCAAACTTTGGAAAACTATTCGTTTTAATCAATCCAGGTTTTGATAACGTTTTGTGAAACCCTTCTCTCTCTTCTATTTCACGTGTGTCTCTTCTCTCTGCTCCTTTTCTTCTTGCAAATTTAGAGAGAACTTCCAGGAAGAAAAAAAAACAATCAAAAGGGCCGGCTGTTCCCTCGATCTGGCTTCTTTGTTTGGGATCGGCCCATTTTCTCTACTGAAGCCCATCTCTCCCACCCTTGGCGTCTTCCTCGCTCGTACGGCACGCATCAGAGCGATGCCACGTTAGGGGTCCTGGCGATGGGACGGCCGAGGAAGGCTGTCTCCCCTTTTTAAAGCCTCCACCCGATGCACCCTGCAACCCTAGCCCTTCCCCTCCATTCTCTTGCAGCGCCGCCGCCACTCTCTTGTCTCCTCTCGCTCGCAAGCGAGCTCACGGTGGTCATCTCCCTACTGCAGCGTGCCCGCAGCTCAACCTCGACGCACGGCGGCGGCCGTTTTGGCCATCTCCTGGAAGCCGCGTCGCACTCCGCTCCCTTGGAAGCACCAACGCCACCACCCGGTTCCACATCGACCCTGCCGCCTGCGTCCTCTACCGGTTCCTCCTTCGCCTCGACCAAGCAGCCGCGCGGCCTCTGCATTCTCCGGCGCTCTTTGTGTTCCTCTCCGTCGTCAACCATCCTCGTCGTTCGCGTCACCCCGTCAGTTCTCATCCTCGACCACCGGCCTCTACATCGCCCCCTGGCTGTCGACCTGCAAGCTGACGTCTTCGGCCATGAAATCGTATCCGCGGGCAACGTCGTTGTCCCTGCCGTTCTACTCCGCCGCGCGTCCAAGCTCAACCTCGTCCTCGCCGCCTCCATGTGCGGGTGCGCGCAAGTCTTCGCTGATGTTCGCCGCCTTGGTCTCCGTGTGCTCTGCTCGTCGCCAACGCCCGCCTAGTTCGTCTGCTTCGTTAACCATCCACGGCCACACGGACGTCCTCTGCCTTGTTGGCCTCTGCTCCCGCACGCGCTCGACGTCCTGCCGCTGACGCGCATGCCACCGCCCGGCTCTACATCGACCTCGCCGACCGCATCGTCCAGTCCGTGCCTGTTCTCGACCGCGACCAAGCACTGATTCGTCTCATTCATCCGCCGAAGTGCGCGTCTTCCTTCAGCGTCGCGCTGCAGTTCTTCCCTGGCTCCCAGGTTGTCTCTCTGAAACCGCCTCTGTTCTGCACCGCGCGCCTGTCAGTTTCGTCAGGTCGAACTCCGTCTACACACCTATTTAAATCACTGCTTCCTATTCTGTTCACATTCGTTGAAGTGGCGCAGTGGTCTGTTTCTTTGTTTCCGATCCTGAGTGAGCTCCTGAGTTCGAATCTCCTCGGTGGCAATTAAAGTCACACATTTTTTGTCATTTGTTTCCTCTGTGTTCTGACATGTGGCCCCTCCTCGTCAGCGATCCTGGAGCCAGCGCATCAATCAATGACCCAGTCAGCCACCCCCGGTCCCGCTGTCAGACTATTCGGCTACCTCAAGCTGGGTGAGAATAGTTCTCAGTTCTGTTTCTCATTTTTCTGAAAATGGCAGAAAATGTTTGAATCTTGTTTTTTACCATATCTTTTAAACTATAACTCGTAATTAAAAGTTCTTTATATGAAATTTTATCAAAAAAATGTAAAGAATCTGAATATGCCATTCATATCCCTGTTTGCATCTCGCATCATGTCATCTCGTAATGGTTTGCATATCACCTACTAAACAACATATGGAGTATTTGGGTATTACCAAATATGGTTACCCTACTTCATTTAATTTTGAGTAGCTCACCTATGTCTTGTCTTTGCCATGTTAATAAACAATTAAATTGCCGGTAGTAAAATAACTTGAATCATATATGTGTGTGTCGGGATTCCAATTCCGCTTAATTTTGCATAAGTTGCATTGCATCATAATTGCCATGTCATGCATACATACTTCATATGATCATGCCGATTCTTTTGCCGTAGTAGTAAGTGTGCATCCGTTGTTTGTTGTAGCAATTTGCTTCTTATCGGATAGAACGCTTTGTGGTGATGTGAGAAACGACAAGTTCTATGGGTGTTCCTCGACAATCTCGACAGGCAAGCTCTCCCGCCCCTTGTCAACCTATAGGGGTACTTATTACCTATTTGTGTTTATGCTTCTGCTTTATGCTAGCCTTGTGTTTCGATGCTTTGTTCGAGTCACGTGTCCTATCCACCTGTTTCCCGAAAGCAAAACTATACACTTGCCACCTCCCGCCTATTACCTTTTGCTTGTTGTTTGAGTTGGCCTTGCGAGTCGTAGGCATGCTTAGGTTGTTTCGAGTTGTGTTATCTTATCGGGTTGTTGGGAAGTTTATCACATGCTCTACTTGATATATGAGATGGATATGAATTGAAGATAAGTTGGTTATTAGATGTTGGAAATAAACATGATTTAATTATGTTACAACTACACTTGATTAAGCAGAGGCATCAGTGAGTCATTTTGCCTGTTTTCCGACGGCTCACTTGTGTCCCCTAGGACCCCAATTTCGCATGAACTGTTCTAAGCTGAGCGCACTAACCACTCGTGGAGATGCCATGGGATCTCTCTTGACTTCCTACTTTTTCTCGAGTTAGTTTACCGGGGGCCACAACACCGTATTTTTATTTGGATTTGGATTTGGGTGGAGTCACCTTTCATGGTGGCGGAGTCTCTAAGCCCCCCTCAACAGGGTGTGGTTGTGTCGCCTCGGACGGTTGGCAGGTTTATTTGCTCGCGGTACGTTTTTCTGTGAAGCTAGCGGACCTCTCGGATGGGCTCTCTGCTAGACTTCTCCGTTCTCGCAAACTTCTGAGTCCGTCTTCGGAGCTCGGCCGACTTCGTTACGGGTAGCTTAGTAGGGTGGCCCCCCTAAACTCTCTTGTAGAATTAGCAACGGTCTCGTCGTGATATCCATCCCTTGTCTAGGTTGGATTGATCGAGCGTGTATGGGTACATTGGTGCACCCCTGCAGGGTAAATCTTTTCGAAAAGCCGTGTCCGCGGTTATGGACGACTTGGAGCCGTTCTACTCGATCATAGAACAACTTGCACCTAATTGATGATCAAAAAGTGGCGTAGTAAATAGTTCTACTACAATAATAAATTGTTATAAAATTGTCAACTGTGTGAGTGCCTTTGATATTGCTTCGTGTGGTTACAACGAGGTGATTCATCGGCTGGGTTATGTTTGCTGTAGTATTCTAGTTCTTTACTTTATGCGCTCTCTTATCTTATTCTGATTAGACGGAAGTTGTAGAGTGTCTCTATAGGTTCCTTAGTGCTTGCTCGCTGCTGCTTAACCCCACCATACAGCTGACGTCCTTTGAGTCTCTCGAGCTTGTCTGCGTACCTCACGTACAAAGGCGGCTTGTTGACTATGCTTTATACGTCTTGAAGTCTTGCTAAGTACTTTTGTACTTATTGCTGCTCGTCTCGGATTTCTCGCTGGAGCAGGTTTGAAGACAGGTACATGGAAGCGACGACGTTAGCAAGGTTACCCTTCCGGCTTGGCCTGGGCAGGGTTATGGACGCCATCGTTATCTTCAGGCCTCTTAGGCCCATTTGTATTCTTGTCCGTACTCGGATACTATTTGCTTTATGTATGATTTGGATCTTTCTATGTATTTGGATTCTTGACTCGTGGAGTCTTTGTGGTTATATATTCTTTGTGGGTTCCATCGTGAACTTGTGCAATGTTGCTACCTTGATTCCACCCGCATAATGTGTATGTTGTGACGTGCATATTTTGCTTGGTGGTGCGTTTCCAAAGCGACATCGTGCGAATTGTGGCGTGATTGCTGTAATTCGCAAGGTGCCGATTTTGGGGCGTCACACTTCCTACCTTTGTCGTTCTCCCATCCTTCAGTATTTTCTTGAATACGATCAAGAAGATCCCATTTAGCTTCTTCTTTCATACGTGTAAATGACCCAGAGCAAGAAGCATCCAATAAATCCTTGTCATGAAGAGTAAGCCTTGCATAAAAGTTATTAATAATAATATTCCTGGGGAGCTCATGAATGGGATATTTGAGCATTAGTGACTTCAATCTCCCCCACGCTTGGGCAATTATCTCTCCATCATGAGGCCAAAAGTTATATATCTGATTACGATCTTTATGAATCTCACTTGGAGGATAAAATTTGGAATAAAAGAGGGGTACAATTTCCTCCCAGCCAATAGATGGACCATCCTTGAGCAGCCTATACCATTCCACAGCTCTGCCCTTCAGTGATAAAGAGAATAGCTTTCTCTTAACCTGGCTTGATGAAATACCTGCACACTTGAACAACTCGCATAATTCTAGTATAAAGAGTAAATGATCACCCGGATGGACAGTTCCATCTCCTGAATAGCGGTTATTTATAACACGTTCAATAATTTTCATAGGTATTTTAAAAGGATCTAATTGAGCAAGCAGTGGTTCATCTGCTACCGTAGCAGACACAGTAGCGTTCCCAAATAGGGAACCAAATGGAGAATTCTCCATAGCAAAATAAAATAAAAGACAGAAATAAAAACAATACTCACAGCGAAAGTTACCTTTACCAATTCCACTCTTCAATAGCGCTTCACTCCTCGACAACGGCGCTAGAAAATAGTCTTGATGACCCACAAGTAGTACTTTCAATAAATAAGAGTGTTGAACCCAACGAGGAGCAGAAGGTGTTGACAAGTGGTTTTGATCAAGGATTCACTGTAAATACTAGCAAACGGGTTTTTAGGGGTATTTGGTAATGCAAGTAAATAAAGTACAAGTAAATAAAAGACAATAATAGTAATTGCTGCAAGTGGCCCAATCCTTTCTAGAGCAAAAGACAAGCCGGTTGTGTAACTTATGATTACCAAAGGTTCCTGAGGACACACGGGAGTTTCTGTCGAGAGCTTTCGCTTCATGCTGCTAAGTAATCTTTATTAGTTTGATAAGTGTTATGGGGATGAACCTATGCTAGCGTACTACCCTTACTAGGACTAATACACACTTGTGATTATACCCCCTGCAAGCATCCACAAATACAAAAAAGTAATTAAGATAAATCTAACCACAGCCTTAAACTCTGATATCCTACGCTCCCTGGTGCAATGGTTTCCTAACATGGGTTTAGGTTTCTGTTGCTCCGGCAACCCCACAATTAGTAGCCAAATACAAAATGCATTCCACTAGGCCCATAAATGGTGAAGTATCATGTAGTCGACGTTCATATGACACCACTAGTGGAATAGCACCACAACATATAAATATCAAACCATTTAATATTACTCAGCATAGTTTCACTACTAACATCTCGACTTCTCCCATGTCCTCAAGAACTAAAAGAACTACTCACAAGACATCATATGGATCATGACCAGAGGTGAAATAATGGTAAACAACAATCTGAACATAAAACTTAATTCAACGGTTCCACTCAATAGTATCAACTACAAAGGTAATCAACACCGGGAAAGTTTCCCCTAAGAATTTGACAAGATTCAACCCAAGATGTTACAGCGGGATGGTGTGGTGATGGTGGAGATGATGGTGCTGGTGATGATGATGATGGTGATGATGATCCTGATGAAGTCCAGTGCGATGATGATGACGATGGCGACGATCTCTCCTCTCCGGGAAGGAATTTCCTCGGTAGATTTCTGTCTGCCGGAGAGCTTTTCTCTCTCAGTGTTTTCTGCCCCGCAGAGGCGGTGGTGTCTATCTCTGACCCCCCCCCCCTCAACTTAGGTTTTTGGGGAAGACAATATACGCGAGGGGGCGATGGCAGTAGTGGGCCAGGGTGGCCTCACCACAGGGTGGCGCGGCCAGGGGTGGGCCTGCGCCACCTGGTGGTGATCCCACCCTGCTGCTCCTTTCGCCTCCTCCTTCTGGCTACTTTCGTCTTCTGATATTATATGAATTTCTAGGTATTTCTCCAGAATTGTTGACCTTCAGAAATATGGTGTCTTGACGGTCCTTTTTCCAGCAGAATCCTGACTCCGGCAGCAAGTTCTCCAATGATCATCAAACATGTAAAAACAGAGGAAACAACATAAGTATCATCTCTAAATATGAAATATATCAATGAATAACAGTAAATTATGATACAAAATAGTGATGCAAAATGGACATATCAGCCCACAAGTTCACTCGTGCGGCTGCCAGTCCCCCGGTCCCTCGCGCTGGCCACCGCTTCCCTATTCCCGCGCGCTGGTCTGGTCCTACGACGCACCTCCTAGGCGTCGGTGGACCTCCTTTACACCTCCTCCATGCCAAATGACCTCTCCCGCACCTCCACGCTGCTGATGGTCCACCCCACCCCACATAGCGTCCATCGCCTCCGGTTGCTGTCCCAAGCCCCACCTAGCATCGCCCTGTCGCCAGCTCTCCTCATGTCCCCTCCCGCTCCTCACCTTTTCGCCTCGTCTCCGACAGCTTAGCATGGCAACACCTCTCCGCATCATCTCCCACGACCAGAGCGTGCTAGTTCCGGCCACGGTCGTCCTCCGGCGCTGCGCCATCCTGACATAGTCTGATCTTGCGCCCCATCCACAAACTCTTATGCTCTCCCGAGTCATATTTTTTCCTATTTTCAGAAAATCATTTAACAATTTTTTTGACAGTCAGAATTATTGTTTCTTAGATCTTCCCAATCAAACATGAGCTTCTTGGAAATTAACAATAAGGTCAGACCTTGCAGTTTTAATGGTAAGGTGAAATATTGTGCATACAGGATCTGAAGAAGGTATGGAGTCGAAGCCGAACCGCTAGAGCTTCCCTGCTCGCAAAGCCAGTGGCTCCATTCGTGATGTAGTTCAAATGCTTGACCAACTAACTTTGCTCGTTAAAAAGAATCAGCAAATTAGTAACATACGACCTAGTAAGTTTACCCACTTTAGTCTTCTAATTTTCATTCATATATCATCAGAGATACATTAGCCCTTTATTTTCTTTGAAACCAACAAAATAACCCCAATGTTGTATTGGTAGTTTCGTGATGTCTCAGACGAGGAGTTGTTTGATCTTCTTAATTTGTCTATGTCATTACATGCTGGTACCCTGCAGCTATTAGCTCAGCTTGCAAATTCATCATGGATATTTTAGCTGGGAAACACCACTCAAAATTTTCAGAAGTTCAAAAGTTTCTGGCAAAAATACATGTATGTTCCCTTCCTTTCGTAGGCAAACTGTATGCAAATACATACAAATCTGTTATTCTGCTGATGAATTGTGTAGGTAAATATTCCATCACGAGTTCTGTCTACAATGAGTATCCCATGAGAAGTTGAGATACCGCTATTTCTTTACAGGTACTTTCTTACTCATGATGGAGTAACTGTCATTTTCCATTCTTCCAATCCAAACTCGTATTGTTAGACAGGGAGCCATTCTTGGTTCCATATCTGTATGAGTATGGCGCAATACTTGAATTCTTGATATACATCATGTCAATAAAAAGCCAGAGCAATCAGCGACAAAAGTAACGAGACAGAAAAATGGAACAACAGCTCATAGCGGAACAGATTCCACTCACGAGGGGTGGAACGGCTCTTGGACGAGTGCAGCGGCGGCGCATGCGTTGTAGGTCGGATCGGACGAGGCCGTGCCACGGCCTGTGATGCATCTCAGGACGACGCGACGCGGCGGAAGTGCAGAGCAAGCTTCCCACGGATGTTAGATTTCCTCCTCCTCCTCCTCCTCCTCCTCGTACAATGCCTGTCAACGAGGTAACAGGGCAGAGATGATGGAGGCGTCCACAGGCCCTTTCCGATATGGTGTTGAGCTGTGCTCTGGCATGGAATAGGAAAGCCATTAATTAGTGTATTTCATTTGATTCCGCAATTTAATGATAACGTTCATGGAATAGACTGTCACTCGGCCCCCGCGTCGTCTCCCCCGTGAGGCGACTCGGGCGGAAAACCTAGAAAGCCGCCGCCGCCCCCTCCCCTCTCCCCCCCCCCCCTCACCGCCGTCGGCTTTCATCGCCGGCCAAAGGCCGCTGGTGGCCGGCGGCGGCGGGATCTGGCCCTGTCGGGCGGCGCGTGCTCGAGGTGGTGGCGCGGCGGGGCTGAGCATGGGTGGGCTGCCTAGAGGTGCGGCGGCGCGGCATGCGGTGGTGCGGTGGTGCGGAGGTGCAGGGCGGTGCTGCCGGCGTCGTGTGGCGGCGGTGCGGGTCTGGCCTGGGCCCGTTCTGGGCTCAGTGGGCCGGGGCCGCTGCACTCCTCTCCGCTCTGCGATTCGTGGAGCTGCTCGCGGCGGTGCCTCCCGTCGCGGTGGTGGTGGAGGAGGTCTGCTCGTCCCGAGTGGCACGGCTAAGGCGGTGTTGCTCTGGCTGTGGTGTTTGGTGCAGTGCCGGCGGCGAGCTCTGCCCTCCCGGCAGCTCGTCCGGCGAGGTCGGGAGGTGTGGCAGCCCTCCTCCCTTGCTCTGTTGGTGGGACTCCCGTGGTGGCAGCACGGCTGTGGGTGGTCGCCGGATCTGGGCGGCCAGCTCGGGTCTTCGAGGTTGGTGGTTTTGAGCCGACCACGGCGGCGCTGTTGGTGTCGCAAACCCTCCTGGGGGCGTGGTTGGAGAGCCTCTCTCCCTAGTGTGGTGGTTCCGGGCAAAAGCTTAGTGACGACGGCGCCTTTTGGCGTCGTTCTTCCCTCTTGAGGGCGTCACATTGGAACTTCATGCTGCGGCTCATTGGGGTGCATTCGGCGGCGAGGCTTTGGCCTCGCGATGCTGCCATGTCCTTTCTCTGATCTGCTGTGGAAGCTTGGAGACGGTGCTTGTGTGTCTTGGTGCCGTGAAGCCCTTTGTCTACGCCGGTGGCTCTCGGCTGCCGTGGCGTCGTCTCGCTGCGCGTAGCCTTCGACCACCCCCCCGATGCAGATGGTGTCGTGGTGTTGGGTGGTCTCGGCTGTGCGCTTCCGTTAGGCTTCGTTGATGGTTGCCGTGATGTAGTCTCGCTGTGTGTGGCCTGTCGACCACACCCCCGATGCAGGTGGTGTCGTGGCGTTGTGTGGTCTTGTCCGCGCACTTCCGTTAGACTCCGTCGTTGGCACGGGGCCCCGGTTTGGACTCGGTCGATCGGGACTGTCGGCTACGCCGGCGGGTCTCTCTCTTTGTGTGTTGGCGTGCGTTTTTTTGTTTATGCTCTCCTTCAGTTCCCCCTTGTAACTCTGGTTCCTTTGAACCCATCTTGCATTAGGCTGCAAAGCCTTATAGGCAACTGAATACAAATTCAGGTGGAGGGATTCACTCCCTCCCCCGGTGAAAATTCAAAAAACAAAAAAAAACGTTCATGGAATAGAAAAGGCAATGTGAAGGCAATAGGCAAGCAAATATTTGATTTGATCTTACAATTAACGCTAACAAAGCGAGCATGGGGGTGACTTTCTTTGGCGATCAGAGACAATGACTAAGCATTAAATCGGACGTCCAGGATTCTTCCATTGATGTATATCAAACGCGTTTTACTACCTACCGCCGTTATAAACTCCCATTTAATAGTAAATTCATTTGATTCCGCAATTTAATGATCACATTCATGGAATAGAAAAGGCAATGTGAAAGCAATAGGAAAGCAAATATTTGATTTGATCTTGCAATTAACGCTAACAAAGCGAGCGTGGGGGTGACTTTCTTTGGCGATCAGAGATGATGGCTAAGCATTAGATCGGACGTCCAGGATTCTTCCATTGATATATGTCAAATGCATTTTACTACCTACCGCCGTCACGAACTCCCATTTAATAGTAAAGATATAAAATAGCTACTTCAATATCCCCCAATCATAGCTACTACTAAAAATGTTGAGATTAATATGCAAACGACTAAACACATCAATAGTGATTGTTAGACTATACATTAGTCTAGTTTTCTTATTTCTCCGTAGTATAAGGGGCTCTTTATATACTATCACATTTGTACATGGATTGGTCTTAGGCTCATTGTTAATGATAGTTGATCATCCCCTAACAGTAATGAAGTTAGCTTACTGGTCTCTAGAGGGAATAAACTAGATCTCCAAAGGTTTCTAGGCAACTTGTTCACAAACTAAGTGAAAATCAAGCTTTATATGTTTGGTACGTTCATGAAATATTGGGTTCGCTAAGAGGTATGTCGCACCAAGATTATCACACAACAATGATTGAGCTCTTAGATGTTTTTTTGAATGGTAGACGGGTGCACCGCACCCGACATTAATGCTACATTAAGTTGCTCACGTTTATAAAAAAGGCCCAAAAGAAAAGAAAAATTACACAGAGCCCTTGAAATCTACGCAGAGGACCTTGAAGAAAACATGGAAAAGCAATCCGGTCCTTCGTCCTTTCCTCCTCCAGATGGACGATGAGCTCCAGCGTCAGCCTGCAGAAGCGCCGTCGGGGACGCACCACCTGGGACTCAGCGCAGTGAGGCGCCAACACACAGAGCAAAGCAGGGGAAGCCCTACTGCCCATTGGTCCGGTGCGATGATAGGACGATGGCCGCCAAAAATTGCTAGAGAGAAGCTCCTTTTGCGAACCGCTGCCGCAAGCCTCAGAATCCGACTTGCAGAGCTGATACGTCTCAAACGTATCTATAATTTTTGATGCTCCATGCTTGTTCTTACACTATTTGCTTAGTGTTTCGTTACACTTCGTGACGTCTTTATGCATTTTTCGGGACTAACCTACTAACAAGATGCCACAGTACCAGTTCCCTATTTTCTGCTGTTTTTGTGTTTCAGAAAAGTTACACAGGAAATATTCTCAGAATTGGACGAAACAAAAGCCGAACGTCCAGATATTAAACGAAGCTTCCAGAACACCGAAGAGGAGACGGAGCCGAGCCAGGGGCCAGCCTCACCATGAGGGGGCGCGGCCCAGCCCCTGGTCGTGCCCCCTATGGGTGAGACCACCCTGGTCCACCTCTGACGCTACCCCTTCGCCTATAAAGACCCCCCGATGGGAAAAACCTAAGTACCCGATCAATTTTCTAGAAACACATCGCGATCCGCCGCCGTCGTCGACCTGAGATCGGAAGGGTCCAGAAGCTCTTCCCGGCACCCTGCCGGAGAGGGGAATCGCCACCGGAGGTCTTCTTCATCGCCATGCTTGCCTCCGGCATGATGAGTGAGTAGTCTACCTTGGACTATGGGTCCATAGCAGTAGCTAGATGGTTGTCTTCTCCACCATGTGCTTCATGTTTAGATCTCGTGAGCTGCCTTACATGATCGAGATCACCGTTATGTAATTCTACATGTTGTGTTTGTTGGGATCCGATGAATATTGGTGTTATGTTGAGTTGATGTGCTGAATATTATCTTATGTTATCTCTATGTTGTTTATGATCTTGCATGCTCTCCGTTGTTAGTAGCTATCTTGGCTGAGTAGATACTAGTGACTCCAAGAGGGGGTATTTATGCTCGATAGTTGGGTTCATGCCTCTATTTAATCTGGGGGAGTGACAGAAACCTCTAAGGTTGTAGATGTGCTGTTGTCACTAGGGAGAAAACAACAATCTTATGCCCAAGGGCATATGCTTTGTTTACATTACACACTTTGCTTAATGCAGTTATCTGTTGTTCGCAACTTAATACTCATGGGATGTTCGGACGATATCCCCGTGAGTGGATTATTAGTCATAGATGCAGTTGGATGGCGGTCTAGGTATTTTGTTGTAATGCCCAGAGTAAATCTCATAGTGATCCTCGCGACATATGCACATTATCTTTATTCTATGAATTGCCCAACTCTAATTTGTTTACCCAGCATGTGTTATTTTATCTTATGGAGAGACAGCACTAGTGAACTGTGGACCCCGGTCCAATCCTTTATATTGCTATCACCTGTTTACTTTACTCACACTGTTTACTTTACTCGTATACTACTTTTGCTTTCCACTCGATACGCTCATACCTTTGTTTACAGCAAACCGGTGAGATTAACAACCTCATCGTAAGTTGGGAGCAAAGTATTTGGTTGTGTTGTGTGCAGGTTCCATGTTGCTGCTTGCAAAGCAAAGCTTGGACGAGACGCCTTATAAATTGTCCAGAGCTGTCGCGAAGCTAGCAGACATCACCTTCTGGAGTTTGGCTTTTTCCTAGACTGACAAACCTCTGTTTCTTACTGAGGGAAAATTTGCTACTGTGCTCATCATACCTTCCTCTTGGGGTTCCCAACTGGACGGTGAAATTACATCAACACCGTGCCGCATCAAGCTAATTTTCTAGCGCCATTGTCAGGGAAAAAGAAGACTTCTGCAAAGGGAGTTTCGCACGCACATCCTTTACTTTGTTTTAAGTTTTGCTTTCACTTTATTTTTACTTGCATCGTTTTATCAGAAACACAAAAAAATAGTTTCCTTTATAGTTGTTATTTCTTTACTCTTAGTTCATATGTTATTCCCTAAGTATGTCTTGGAGGACCTCTCAGTAGGTAGTGGTTCTATTATTGGGAAAAGTAACATCGAGGAGTTCTTTAATCATATTAGTATGCATAAAGTTGTTGAGGAAAAATCTTTGGCTAAGCTTGCTCCTAGTTATGAAGTTGCTTCTACTTATTTAGTTCACATGTTAGAAGCTAGGTTTGCTAGCCTTAATCCTTTTATGCAACACATGTTTCTTAAGCTTCATGATATTGAAGATCCCGAAAAGAAAGTTTTATCTTGAAAACTTTGCGTGGAGAATTTAGAGATGTTGCCATTGAAGCTAGGAAAGTTTTTAAGCATTTTAATAAGCTTGGCTCGCATGTAGAGGTTGTTGGTACAACCAATGAAGATTTCAGAGTACCTATACCTTGCAACTGGTAGGAATTCATGATGCTTTGAAAAAGAATTTTAATTGGATTTGTCCTGAAAATCTTTTTGATGAAAGTAGTGTACCAAAGCGTGATTACAAGGGATACTCAAAAACTCATTTGGACACAATTCAATTTATTGTTGAAAAGACTTCTGCAATTGATCTTAATGCCTCATTCGAAAATACTTGATTCGCACTTTCTGCGCCTAGCTCAAAGGCGTTAAAGAAAAGTAATCTTGGGAGATAACCCAATGTTTTACTTTCAGTTCTTTTTATTTTATTTGAGTTTTGGAAGTTATTACTACTGTAATAACCACTCCTTATCCTTTTTATTTCGTTGTTGTGCCAAGAGAAGCCTCTAATTTGAGTGAGGTAAGATTTGGGGATGTTGCTGTCCTGAAACAGATTTTGGTGCTGCACCGTAAAAATTCGTGAAAATTCTCTGAATATCTTTTTGACCTGCGATTTCTTGTGCATATGCCCCAGGTTATATCCAAACTTTCAATAGTTTAACACTTTTTGATTTGAGCAACAGAAAACCCTCTAAAAATTCGACCTTTGTCAGCTGTTCTGTTTTGACAGATTTCTGCCATTATTTGTGTTTGCCGCTCGATCGCTTTCTTTTTGAGTTATTTTGATCACGGAACTTTTGGGGAAGTTGCTACAGTAGTATATGCTTTATATGTGGTGGTTTTGAGTTGAAATCTGAAGCAAAAAGGGTTGATTCATTGCTATGCTTACACTAATGTTGCTAATAGAATTGTGTTTAGTATTGTATGAAGGAAGTTTTCAAGTGTAGGGATTGGAGAATGATGAGATGAGTTGAAGAATGGAAAAAAGCTCAAGCTTGGGGATGCCCATATCACCCCAAGAAATACCCAAGAGGTACAAGCGTCAAAGCTTTGGGATGCCCCCGAGGCACCCCTTCTTCATCGGCAAAAATCAGGTCACCTGTCAACACACTATATTTTCATTGCTTCATGCATTATGTGTTTTTCTTGGAGCGTCAGTTGTTTTTAGTTTTCAGTTTTGTTTAGTTTTGTTTGCTGCAATAAATGGTTGGACCCCAACAAATTTCTTTTGGAGAAGTTGCCTTGCTTTTCATTTGCCAAGAACATTCTGTTTTTCACTCTTATCGTTCAACGAGTGTTCTCTTTTTCTAGAACTGCGTTTAGCTTTTATTTTTTGCCTTGATTTTTGTTCAGATCTTGTTATATCTTTGCATCAAGGTGTATTTTGACCTCTGGTTCATGTTGGTTTTCATCAAAAGAGTTGTTTCAAAAAGTTCAAATGGTGTTGGAAAAGAGAAAAAGTTTTATGCAAAAAAGTGGTACAAAAAGGATCTTGTGTAGACTGCGGCCTAGGCTTTTGCATGTCGTGCTTGATATCGTTTTGATAGTATGCTTAGTGGTTTTGATATAGCATGACTTATCTCAAATGACTGAGATTGCTTAATGAGCCTTTGAAAAAATTATTTGTTGTTTTTATTATTTGGAAGCATTAATTTGGTTTTCTCCTTGATGCTTTATTTGGGTTGACTTGGCGCATGCTCACGCATGTTAGACTCATACAAAGTCGCCATAAGCCTTTATGATCATTTAGTTTTTGACTTTTGATGCCATCGTATACTTCTTTTAATGTTACTTTGTCGCTTTGCATGATTATGGCCGTTATTGATCTCTTAGTTGGTCGCTCCCAGTCTTTTGCTAGCCCTCATTTTGTACTGAGTATGAGCTCTACTCGTGCATCCAACTCCTTTAAACTAAGTTATTCCAATGTGTCCACCATACATACCTATTAGCAATTTGCTATTCCAAAGTATATTTGACTTGCTTTTATCTATCCTTCAAATTAAACTCTTTTGGTGTTATGCGAAAATTGGTCAGTAAAGCACTCACGAACCTAATGTCACACTTTATTTTTCTCGTTTTAAAATTTGACATTGTGGCTCTCTTATGTTGAGTTGTTATGCTTGCAAGTTGTAAGTTGGAAATTAGCCCAGCCATGCCGTCATGGGGCAAGCTTTCAACATTGCACTATCTTTCATTTGAGTTGATATCGTGATCTTTTGTTTATGGATACTCGCGATGTGAAATAAGTTGGGAATCTTGCGGGATCATGGAGTTTTTATATGTGTTAGGGAAACGCCTGGGCCGCTAATCTAAGCCATGCATCATTCATGGTAGAAATTTACAGCATGCCCATAGTGGACATTCGACGACGCATCTCACAATAAAAAGCTATACCAATGGTAAATAAAAGAGATATCGAGGTATTCATTGTCTGTTTGTCTTATCATTTTGATGTGGGCTTGTTCCATGTCATCGGGCAGGAGATACCCCGTTGGTGGTTCTCGATGATACACATATATTTACAATGACAAGAGCTTGCTTGGGACTCTAAGTCGAGTAGCATGAGGTTTGGGTATTCGTACTTCACGGGACACGAGGTTTTCAACTTATGATTTGTCAAGCATATGCTTCATAATTGTACTCGCATTAACTCTAACCATTCAAGATGCCTATGATGGGGGCAATGAGAGCTCAAAGCTAGTAAATACCATAATTTTTGAAGGTTTATAAAACTTGCAATCACTGCTTCCCTTCGCGAAGGGCCTTTCTTTTACTTTTATGTTGAGTCACCACCTTCTATCTTTATGCACTGATGTCTATGCACGCGTGTGTTCTTGTAGACAGTGTTGGGCCTCCAAGTGCAGAGGTTTGTAGAGCAACAGCAAGTTTCCCTTAAGTGGATCACCCAAGGTTTATCAAACTCAAGGAGGAAGAGGTCAAAGCTATCCCTCTTAAGCAACCCTGCAATTACGATACAGAAAGTCTCTTGTGTCCCTAACACACCCAATACACTTGTCAGATGTATAGGTGCACTAGTTCGGTGAAGAGATAGTGAAATACAAGTAGTAGTGATGATTATAAGTAGTAAATGTAATCTGAAATAAATATCGCTGCGAGCAAACATGTAACAAAACTGAAAGGAAACGGTGTGCAAAGCTTGGAAACAAGGCCTAGGGATCATACTTTCACTAGTGGACACACTCTCAATAAATATAACATAATTGAACCAATAGATACTATCATCAATATGCAACTCAAAATAATTCTCCAATGGAAAACGAACACTAATCATGCATAGGGCTACGAAGCACTCGTCAAAGTCTGTATGGACTCAAACTAGATTGTCCCACACTATCACCATGAATGCACTAGATGGTTCTAACGAACACCAACAATTCATAGAGACATTAACCAAAAAGATACACATGATGCGCACACTAGTCACCTTCACACCATGATGCAAGGTATCTCTGGAGTTTACAAATATAAAGCACGAGATTAGCATAATATCTGAATAATAACATCTACCAATTCAACTAGATACAAAGCTCACGATCACATAAAGATCACATCATGGGAGAGAGAGGTGAACCACATAGCTACCGGTAGAGCCCTCACCCCTGGGGGGGAACTACTCCCTCCTCATCATAGGAGACAACAAGGTTGATGGAGATGGCGGTGAGGTCGATGGAGATGGCGGAGACGGCGATGGAGACCGATGGAGATGGCTCCGGGGGCACTTCCCCGTCCCAGCAGGGTGCCAGAATAGAGACTTCTGTCCCCCAAAATTTGTTGGTGGCGGCGGCGGAGCTGCGGAACTTTTCTGGAAATTTCGCCGATTCTTTTAGGGTTTTCCATCGGGAGGCTACTTATAGACGAAGGGGCGTTGTCAGGAGGCGACCAGGGTGGTCTCACCACAGGGAGGCGCGGCCAGGGGCTGGGCCGCGCCCCCTCATGGTGAGCTGGCCCCTGGCCCCCCTCCGGCTCTCGTTCGGTCTTCGGTCCTCTTCTGGGAAAAATAAGACTTCTGGAACTTGTTTCGTCCAATTCCGAGAATATTTCCTATGTAGCTTTTCTGAAACACAAAAATGGCAGAAAACAGGGAACTGGCACTGTAGCATCTTGTCAATAGGTTAGTTCCAGAAATCGCATAAAAACACCACGAAGTGTAACAAAACACAAGGCAAATGGTGTAAAAACAAGCATGGAGCATCAAAAATTATAGATATGTTTGAGACGTATCAGCATCCCCAAGCTTAACTCCTTCTCGTCCTCGACTAGGTAAGTGATAACAAAAGAAATAAGTTTTGAGGTGACATGCACCTACACAATCTTGATCATCTATGTAAGCGTTGTGCGCTGGGATCAAAAGAACTTAAAACATGGGCATGAAAGACATAATCTTGATTGAAGAAACTTAGCAACCATGTTATAACATGAGAAAGAACACAAACAATGAAAGCTAAACGTGTGTTCAAATTATATGGAAAAACATACAAATGGTTTTCAGCTTGTCCTTCATGGAGAGCAAAACATAAATGCATAGGACACCTTCAAGTTTAAGAGGGCGACTAGATACAAATAATTTGAGAACAAGTGAAACCAACATCATGAATCAATCAATGAAAACTTTGGGACAATGCACATTATACTCAGAATGACAACTATGCTCTCTTAGACGGTGCACAAAGGTAGAAGGTGGAGACTCAATAAAAAAGTAAAAGAAAGGCCCTTCGCGGAGGGAAGGAGTGATTGTAAGTTTTATAAACCTTCAAAAATTATGGTACTTACTAGCTTTGAGCTCTCATTGCCCCCATCATAAGCATCTTGAATGGTTAAAGTTAATGCGAATACACTTATGCTGCATATGCTTGACAAATCATAAGTTGAAAACCTCGTGTCCCGTGAAATACGAATACCCAAACCTCATGCTACTCGACTTAGAGTCCCAAGCAAGCTCTTGTCATTGTAAGTATACACGTATCATCGAGAGCCACCAACGGGGTACCTCCATACCCGATGACATGGAACAAGCCCACATCAAAATGACAGGACAAACAGACAATGAACACCTCGGCATCTCTTTTATTTACCATTGGTATAGCTTTTTATTGTGAGATGCATCGTCGAATGTTCACTATGGGCATGCTGTAAATTTCCACCATGAATTATGCATGGCTTAGATTAGCGGCCCAGGCGTTTCTCTAACACATATACAAACTCCATGATCTCGCAAGATTCCCAACTTATTTCACATCGCGAGTATCCATAAACAAAAGATCACGATATCAACTCAAATGAAAGATAGTGCAATGTTGAAAGCTTGCCCCATGACGGCATGGCTGGGCTAATTTACAACTTGCAAGCATAACAACTCAACATAAGAGAGCCACAATGTCAAAATTTTAAAGCGAGAAAAGTAAAGTATGCCATCAGTTTCGTGAGAGCTTTACTGACCAATTTTCGCATAACACCAAAAAAGAGTTTAATTTGAAGGATAGATAAAAGCAAGTCAAATGTACTTTGGAATAGCAAATTGCTAATAGGTATGTATGGTGGACACATTGGAACAACTTGGTTTTTTAGGAGTTGGATGCACGAGTAGAGCTCATATTCAGTATAAAACGAGGGCTAGCAAAAGACTGGGAGCGACCAACTAAGAGAGCAATAACGGCCATAATCATGCAGAGCGACAAAGCATCATTAAGAGAATCATAAGATGGCATCAAAAGTCAAAAACTAAATTATCATAGAGGCTTATGGTGACTTTGTATGAGTCAAATATGTGTGAGCATGCGCCAAGTCAACCCAAATAAAACATCAAGGAGAAAACCAAAATAATGCTTCCAAATAATTAAAACAACGCATGATTTTTTCAAAGGATCATTAAGCAATCTCAGTCATTTGAGACAAGTCATGCTACAGCAAAACCACTAAGCATACTATCAAAACGACATCAAGCACGACACGCAAAAGCCTAGGCCACAGTCTACACAAGCTCCTTTTTGTATCACTTTTTTGCATGAAACTTTTTCTCTTTTCCAACACCATTCAAACATTTTTGAGGAAACTCTTTTGATGAAAACCAACATAGACCAGTGGTCAAAATACACCTTGATGCAAAGATAAAAGAAGATCTGAACAAAAATCATGGCGAAAAACAAAAGCTAAACGCAGTAGCAGAAAAAGAGAACACTCGTTGAATGAAAAGAGTGAAAACTAGAGTGTTCTTGGCAATGAAAAACGGAGTTCATCTCCCTCCAAAACAACATGATGTGATCAAACCGTTTATTGCAGCAAACAAAACAAAAGGAAAACTGAAAGCAAAAACAACTGACGCTCCAAGGAAAACGCATAATGCATGAAGCAATAAAAATATAGTGTCTTGAAAGGTGACCTGATTTTTGCCGATGAAGAAAGGGGTGCCTCGGGGGCATACCCAAGCTTTGACGCTTGTACTTCTTGGGTATTTCATGGGGTGGCATGAGCATCCCCAAGCTTGAGCTTTTGTCCATTCTTCAACTCATCTCATCATTCTCCAATCCCTACACTTGAAAACTTCCTTCATACAAAACTAAACACAAATCTATTAGCAACATTAGTATAAGCATAACATTGAATCAAGCCCTTTTTGCTTCAGGTTTCAACTCAAAACCACCACATATAAAGCATATACTACTGTATCAACTTCCCCAAAAGTTCCGTGATTAAAAGAACTAAAAAAGAAAGCGATAAAGCGGCAAACACAAATATTGGCAGAAATCTATCAAAACAGAACAGCTGACAAATGTCGAATTTTTAGAGGGTTTTCTGTTGCTCAAATCAAAAAGTGTTCAACTAATGAAAGTTTGGATATAACCTGGGGCATCTTCACAAGAAATCGGAGGTCCAAAAGATATTATGAGAATTTTCACGAATTTTTATGGTGCAGCACCGAAATCTGTTTCAGGACAGCAACATCCCCAAATCTTACCTCACTCAAATTAGAGGTTCTCCTTGGCACAACAACAAAATAAAAAGGATAAGGAGCAGTTATTACAGTAGTAATAACTTCCAAGACTCAAATAAAAGAAAAAGTACTGAAAAGTAAAACATTGGGTTATCTCCCAAAAGTGCTTTTCTTTAACGCCTTTGAGCTAGGCGCAGTAATTTGCAAAGATGCTCATGTAGGCGCCATAAAAGAGCTTAAGGCAAAGGCGCTATATATGAACTTGAAGCAAGAGAGAGCATAAAAAAGCAAATATGAAACACATTTAAATCTAAACCACTTCTTATGAAAAATAGTCTTGTAAAGAGACAAGTCTTGAAAGCGCAAAACAAAAAGCATAGGAAGGCAAAACAAGTATAACTTCAAGAATTGCAACATAAAGAGGGGAAACTCAATATTGTTGAGATCCATCAAACCATATTTCCCTCTCTCATAATAACTTTCAGTAGCATCATGAATAGAACTAACAATATAACTATCACATAAAGCATCCCTATCATGAGCCACATGCATAAAAGAATTAATACTCCCCACATGAACAATCGTAGTAGGAGCAGATTCAACAGAATAATTATTCTCATCACCATAATCATCAAAAACAGGAGGCATATTGTAATCATAACTAATTTTCTCCTTAAAAGTAGGTGAACTGAAAATATTATACCCATCATCATAACCATCATAAACTAAAGGTTTAGTATCATCACAAGCTAGAGAACAGCTATTTCGCAAAGCATATTCATCAAACATATCATCATAAGAAAACATGGATAGTACTAATGGTACAACAATTATTAACCTTAGAATTGGTACCAAAAAGATTTTCAATATCAAAAGTAGAGTGCTTTTCCCAATCATGATCACTAACATAGGTAACCGGCATGGGAACATCATCCCAATCAGAATTATCATAATCTATAGCAGGATCATAATGCTTAGGGGAAGATACTGTGTCCTCTCGCCTTTTACTCCTCTTCTTCTTCTTCATACTCTTCTTACTCTCTCCTTTAGGAGGGAGAGACTTGAAGGGCATCTTCTCCACATATCCTTTAGGAGGGAAAGGCATCTTCTCCACATAATCTGGTTTACTGACAGGAACAACAGAAGAAACTTTGGAGGATTCCTCCTCTCTATTAATAAGATAGAAACACATGTCAGTCCTGTCATAGCATGGCAAAACATCATGTTTTATAAGATTTTGTATATAAGTATTTGCGAGGCAATCTTTACCACAATAGAGACGACAACCACGAAGGGTGCTATTAATATCAACATCATTCATGTCTACCAAAGAAATCTTTCTAGATATCTCTTCACAGGCCAAGAACAAAGTGAGCTCATCATGCTGATTGAGAGTAATCTTATCATCACAATACAAACTTGCGGTACTAGAAGAGTAACTATTAGGGCTTGGGCATTGGAAATTAAAATGACCTATGTCATCACAATATTTACAAAGAAAAGGATAAAGCTTACAAACCTTTTTACCGAGCTCGCCTATAGCCTTGTACCACATCCGGGTTTCTTCATTTGCGTGGTAGACACAATAATCTTCCTTGTTGTGACTCTGTTCACAAGGTCTATGTACTCCACAAAAATTAACATGCTTATAGGAAATAGGACTTTCAGAGGTTCGAGCATGTTTATTGCAATCATCAACAACAATATCACTTTCTATGCAAGTGTCCTTAAAAGGTTCATGATACACGTCCCCATTTCCCTTGGGAACATTAATATGAGAAGCAAAGGCTTTAAAACAATCAATCATAATTTGAGGATCAAGACCATACTTAGCACTAAGCTCTTGAAAATCAGCAGTTTCAGCGAAAGACTTAATGCAATCAAACTCGTAATTCATACCTGATCCTTTACCTTTGTCGCTATCCCAACCTTCAATATTGTTTTGAATTATTTCAAGAAGATCCCACTTGGTGTCGACATCCTTGCTTGTGAAAGACCCATCAAAGCATGCATCTAGATAGTCCTTGTAATATCCTGAAAGTCTTGCATAAAAATTATTAATAACAATATTACGGGGAAGATCATGAATAGGACATTTGTGCATTAGTAACTTCAATCTTCCCCAAGCTTGGGCAATGCTTTCTCCCTCATGCGGATGAAAATTATAAATGTAATTCCTATCTTTATAAACCTCACTAGAAGGATAGAATTTAGAATAAAAGAGAGGTACAATTTCCTCCCAGTCAATAGATCGACCATCCTTTAGTGTTTTATACCATTCCTCAGCTCTGCCTTACAGTGATAAAGAGAATAGCTTCTTCTTAACTCGGTTCATCGAAATACCTGCACACTTGAACAACTCGCATAATTCATGTATAAAAAGCAAATAATCACCAGGATGGACAGTTCCATCTCCTAAATAGCAGTTATCCATAGCACGTTCAACAATCTTCATAGGTATTTTAAAAGGATGAGGAGCACAAGCATCATTAGAAACATCACAAATGGGAGATAAAATATCATCAGAGCAAACTTTCTCCACTAAAGCTGGGAAACTAAAAATATCATGCTTAACAAAACCAGCTTCCCCAAGCTTAGACTTTTCTATAGCATTAGCAATAACGGTATTCAAAGCATTCGTACTAATAACATTGCTATGCGAAATAAGCTCCAAAGGTTTTTCAATTTTCTCTTCTAATCTAAACTCAGGAAAAAGACCAAAGAACTCTTTACTTTCCATTAAGCCTAACTAGTGAAAATAAAAACAAGAAACAAAAAGATATAATTGCAGAATCTAAAGGAAATAACTTTGAGCACTCACCAGCAACTAAAAGACTTAGTAGCCAAAGGATGTGAGTACCTTTTACCTTACCTCCCCGGCAACGGCGCCAGAAAATAGCTTGATGTCTTCGCACGCGTGTGTTCTTGTAGACAGTGTTGGGCCTCAAAGTGCAGAGGTTTGTAGAGCAGCAGCAAGTTTCCCTTAAGTGGATCACCCAAGGTTTATCGAACTCAGGGAGAAAGAGGTCAAAGCTATCCCTCTCAAGCAACCCTACAATTACGATACATAAAGTCTCTTGTGTCTCTAACACACCTAATACACTTGTCAGATGTATAGGTGCACTAGTTCGGCGAAGAGATAGTGAAATACAAGTAGTAGTGATGATTATAAGTAGTAAATGTAATCTGAAATAAATATCGTTGCGAGCAAACATGTAACAAAACTGAAAGGAAACGGTGTGCAAAGCTTGGAAACAAGGCCTAGGGATCATACTTTCACTAGTGAACACACTCTCAACAAATATAACATAATTGAACCAATAGATACTATCATCAATATGCAACTCAAAATAATTCTCCAATGAAAAACGAACACTAATCATGCGTAGGGCTACGAAGCACTCCTCAAAGTCCGTATGGACTCAAACTAGATTATCCCACACTATCACCATGAACGCACTAGGTGGTTCCAACAAACACCAACAATTCATAGAGACATTAACCAAAAAGATACACATGATGCGCACACTAGTCACCTTCATACCATGATACAAGGTATCTTCGGAGTTTACAAATATAAAGCACGGGAGTAGCATAATATCTGAATAATAATATCTATCAATTCAACTAGATACAAAGCTCACGATCACATAAAGATCACATCATGGGAGAGAGAGGTCAACCAAATAGCTACCGGTAGAGCCCTCAGCCCCGGGGGAGAACTACTCTCTCCTCATCATAGGAGACAGCAAGGTTGATGGAGATGGCGGTGAGGTTCGTGGAGACGGCGGAGACGGTGATGGAGACCGATGGAGATGGCTCCGGGGGCACTTTCCCGTCCCGGCAGGGTGCCGGAACAGAGACTTCTGTCCCCCGAAATTCGTCGGTGGCGGCGGTGGAGCTGTGGAACTTTTCTAGAAATTTCACCGATTCTTTTAGGGTTTTCCATCGGGAGGCTACTTATAGGCGAAGGGGCGTCGTCAGGAGGCGACCAGGGTGGTCTCACCATAGGGGGGCACGGCCAGGGGCTGGGTCGCGCCCCCTCATGGTGAGGCTGGCCCCTGGCCCATCTCCGGCTCTCGTTCGGTCTTCGGTCCTCTTCCGGGAAAAATAAGACTTCTGGAACTTGTTTCGTCCAATTCTGAGAATATTTCCTGTGTAGCTTTTCTGAAACACAAAAACAGCAGAAAACAGGGAACTAGCACTGTGGCATCTTGTCAATAGGTTAGTTCCGGAAATCATAAATAAACGCCACGAAGTGTAACGAAACACAAGGCAAATGGTGTAAAAACAAGCATGGAGCATCAAAAATTATAGATACGTTTGAGACGTATCATGCACCGTCTAAGAGAGCATAGTTGTCATTCTGAGTATAATGTGCATTGTCCCAAAGTTTTCATTGATTGAATCATGATGTTGGTTTCACTTGTTCTTAAATTACTTGTATCTAGTCGCCCTCTTAAACTTGAAGGTGTCCTATGCATTTATGTTTTGCTCTCTCATGAAGGACAAGCTAAAAACCATTTGTATGTTTTTCCATATGATTTGAACACACGTTTGACTTTCATTGTTTCATTTTCATAATCTTTCGTTTGTGTTCTTTTTTCATGTTATAACATGGTTGCTAAGTTGCTTCTATCAAGATTATATCTTTCATGCCCATGTTTTAAGTTCTTTTGATCCCAGCACTCAATGCTTACATAGATGATCAAGATTGTGTAGGTGCATGTCACCTAAAAAATTATTTCTTTTGTTATCACTTACCTACTCGAGGACGAGCAGGAGTTAAGCTTGGGGATGCTGATACGTCTCAAACGTATCTATAATTTTTGATGCTCCATGCTTGTTCTTACACCATTTGCTTGGTATTTCGTTACACTTCGTGGCATCTTTATGCATTTTCCGGGACTAACCTACTAACAAGATGCCACAGTGCCAGTTCCCTATTTTCTGCTATTTTTATGTTTCAGAAAAGTTACACAGGAAATATTCTCAGAATTGGATGAAACAAAAGCCGAACATCCAGATATTAAACAAAGCTTCCAGAACACCGAAGAGGAGACGGAGCCGAGCCAGGGGCCAGCCTCACCATGAGGGGGCGCAGCCCAGCCCCTGGCCGCGCCACCTATGGGTGAGACCACCTTGGTCCACCTCTGACGCTGCCCCTTCGCCTATAAAGACCCCCCGACGGGAAAAACCTAAGTACCCGATTAATTTTCCAGAAACACATCGCGATCCGCCGCCGTCGTCGACCCGAGATTGGGAGGGTCCAGAAGCTCTTCCCGGCACCCTGCCGAAGAGGGGAATCGCCACCGGAGGTCTTCTTCATCGCCATGCTTGCCTCCGACGTGATGAGTGAGTAGTCTACCTTGGACTATGGGTCCATAGCAGTAGCTAGATGGTTGTCTTCTCCACCATGTGCTTCATGTTTAGATCTTGTGAGCTGCCTTACATGATCGAGATCACCGTTATGTAATTCTACATGTTGTGTTTGTTGGGATCCGATGAATATTGGTGTTATGTTGAGTTGATGTGCTGAATTTTATCTTATGTTATCTCTATGTTGTTTATGATCTTGCATGCTCTCCGTTGTTAGTAGCTATCTTGGCCGAGTAGATACTAGTGACTCCAAGAGGGGGTATTTATGCTCGATAGTTGGGTTCATGCCTCTATTTAATCCGGGGGAGTGACAAAAACCTCTAAGGTTGTAGATGTGTTGTTGCCACTAGGGAGAAAACAACATTCTTATTCCCAAGGGCATATGCTTTGTTTACATTACACAATTTGCTTAATGCAGTTATCTGTTGTTCGCAACTTAATACTCATGGGGTGTTCGGATGATATCCCCATGAGTGGATTATTAGTCATAGATGCAGTTGGATGGCGGTCCATGTATTTTGTTGTAATGTCCAGAGTAAATCTCATAGTGATCATCGCGACATATGCACGTTATCTTTATTCTATCAATTGCCCAACTGTAATTTGCTTACCCAGCATATGTTATTTTATCTTATGGATAGATACCACTAGTGAACTATGGACCCCGGTCCAATTTCCTTTATATTGCTATCACTTGTTTACTTTACTCGCACTGTTTACTTTACTTGCATACTACTATTGCTTTCCACTCGATACGCTCATACCTTTGTTTACAGCAAACCGGTGAGATTGATAACCTCATCGTAAGTTGGGAGCAAAGTATTTGGTTGTGTTGTATGCAGGTTCCACGTTGCTGCTTGCAAAGCAAAGCTTGGACGAGGCGTCTTATAAATTGTCCGGAGCTGTCGCGAAGCTAGCAGGCATTACCTTCTGGAGTTTGGCTTTTTCTGGACTGACAAACCTTGATTTCTTACTGAGGAAAAATTTGCTACTGTGCTCATCATACCTTCCTCTTGGGGTTCGCAAGTGGACGGTAAAATTACATCAACACCGTGCCGCATCAAAAGCCACCACCATGGTCGCCATAGCCAGCAGGAGGATGAAGCCCGCCGTAACATGGACAACACCAGCATCTAGACGAGGAAGAAGAGGCCGGCGAAGCACTCCGCAACCCCCTCGCCTCCACGGCCGGCCGAGAGGAGAAGAACAACACACCAGCCACCATCATGTGGATAAGCCAATACTCACAAGATCAATGAATCCATATCAATTTAGCCGTAGCATCTGCCAAAGCCTTCTACTCAGTTTAGGTATTGCATCACCGAAGCTAGGCAAAACTAATTTAGTTTACAGTCCGGCAGTCGTGGTTGTGTGGACCAAAGAACCGGTGCTTAGAAGATAGAACGAATTGCCCCACCCGCATCTCGAGATGCTATATTATTGATTGACTGTGCGACTGGAGACGTAGTGGGAGACTTTGAGGTCAATGGGGTCACGGAGGAATCTTTTGTGCATATAGGTGACTACCTAGTTACAAGCTCATCCAGTGTAAACCATCACACGAAAACCAGAAATGGCGAACGATCAGCGTGTCCGAGTCTTAAGCCGGGGCATCGTGAAGGCGTCCGGCATCTCTGTAACAGTCGCACCACGCGTCCTCGCCGTCTCCAACCTCGATCTGCTGCCTCGGAGCATTCCGGTCTCGCTCTTCTGCGCCTACCGCAAGCCCTCCGCCGGCGGCTTCGGCGACGTGGTCGCAGCTTTCCAGGCCAAGCTACCTTCCCTGCTCGACCACTTCCTCCCCCTGACCGGCCGCATCGCCGCCGACCCGCGCTCAGGGCGCCCGGAGGTGCACTGCAACAGCCAGGGCGCCGAGCTCGTCGTCGGCGAGGTCGGCGTGGCTCTGGCGAGCCTGGACTACGGCGATCTTGGCGCGTCGCTGGCGCGGACCGGCGTCCCCGTCCAGTACGGCGCCGACATCGCGCTGTCGGTGCAGCTGGTGTCGTTCGCCTGCGGCGGGTTCGCCGTGGCGTGGGGCAGCAACCACGCGCTCGTGGACGGGTACTCGCTGTGCCTGATCGCCAACGCGTGGTCTCAGATCGTGCGCTCCGGGACGATTCCCGCCACCGGGACCCCGAACCACGACCGCTCCGTGTTCCGTCCGCGCGCCACGCCGTCGTACGGCTCCTCGGTCCGGGAGCTGTTCATTCCATCGGAGAGCGAGCATCTCGTGAATGCTCTCACGAACGAGAGCTCCTTTGTCCGGCGCACGTACTACGTCGAGGCGCGGGACCTCGCCACGCTGCGGGCGCAGGCGAGCCGGGAAGATGGGGCCGCCGGCGAGCGCGGCGCGACGCGCCTCGAGGCGGTGTCCGCGTACCTGTGGAAGGTCTTCGCTGCCGTTGTGGGCGCGTCCGACGAGAGATGCCGCGTGGGCTGGTGGGTGGACGGGCGACGGCGTCTCGCGGCGGCGGGCCGGTACGATGCAGCCGCGATGCGCAACTACGTCGGCAACGTCACGACGTTCGCGGTGGCGGAGGCAGGCGTGGAGGCGATCCAGCGGCGGCCGCTTCCGGACGTCGCGTCGATGGTGCGTGAGTCGATCAAGTCGACGGCTACGGCGGAGCACTTTCAGGAGCTCATGGACTGGGTGGAGGAGCAGAAGGCTGCCAAGCACATCGAGAGGGCCACCGTCGGGCTTGGCAGCCCGGTACTGGCGGTGGCGTCGTTCACGTCGTTCAATTTCGACACCGACTTCGGCTTCGGGCACGCCGCCCTGGCGATGCCAACGTCGGTGAACCGCGGGAGCGGGAGGCCGTGCTGCGGCCTGATGCGGATCGTCGCGCTCCCGAGAGGCGACGGTTGGCTTGTCAGCATGTCCGTGTGGCCGAGGCTCGCCGCCGCATTCGACTCCGACGAGCACCGCATCTTCAAGCCTCTCTCCGCGGAGCATCTCGGCCTGGGTCAGTACAGCCGTCCCTGATCACAGGCATGATGTTCACCAGTGTCAGCAAATCACCACCGCAAAAAGATCTGCACGTTTTGCATACTCTGTTTTCAGATCTCAAATAGTTCTATTGTAAGTGGTTTTTTAAGACCTGGCACAATGGAGAAAGTGGCATGTGCAAGTATATGTGAGGCTCGTCATGTCAATACATCAATTTCATTTTTTTTGGAAGAATAAAGGCAATGGTGTTATAGCACTAGTGCACTACATAAAGCAGGCTCATCAGATAAAGTAGGTTCACCAGACATGGTCATATCATATAATGGAGAATTTTGCTAAAGTACCACGTGATGAAGCACATTTCCTCGTAGTTGAGAATCAGCTTTTCTACAAGAAAGTGCTATGCTAGCTCTTGTAGTTGAGGGATTGTCTTAAATTTGTCATCCTTTACTTTTCCTCATAATAGATAACAAGTTCACTGAAGGAAAATGGAGCGAATTTCTCTAAGTAGCATATGCATCCAAAAGCCAAAATGAGTTTTCTTAGTTGAACTTACTAATAAAGCTAGGCTCACTGACAACATCCCTAGTAAATAGTCGTGATATCAATAAGTGTAAAGTATCGACCAAGCATTGGTTGGGTTGTACTTAACTGTAATTGATATCAATGTGGAGAGTATCAAATTAAACTCGACATTCAGAACAAAGCTGATGACTTCATTTGGAGTTTGGTCGCTGTGTATGGTGCGGCTCAGGATGAGTTTAAGGCTGACTTTTTACGGGAGCTGGTTAATCTTGCGAAGGATAATTCGCATCCGATCATTATCAGAGGGGATTTTAATTTGCTTAGATTCCCGCATGAAAAAAGTAGAGGCCTTTTTTGATGATCATTGGCCTTTCTTGTTCAATGATGTCATTGATAGCCTTGACTTGAGATATGTTTCAATGATCGGTCGACAATTTACATGGACCAACAGTTTAACTGTCCCTACATACGAAAAACTAGATCGCGTGTTAATGGATACTGACTGGGAAGATAAATGCCATATGATGTCTGTTCGTGCACTAGAACGTATTGAAAAATTGTCAGACCATGCTCCCATTCTTTTAACTACTGGAACGCCTAGACCACTGTGTAAACGTCCATTCAAGTTTGAACTTGGATGGTTGCAGCGGGAGGGTTTTCAGGATATGGTTAAAAATGCTTGGGAAAGACCGGTTGCGGGTAACACTCCCATTTTGAGATGGAATAATAAGATGCGTGCAATGCGCAAACATCTCTCTGGATGGGCTGGCCGTGTTTCCGGTATTCTGAAAAAATAAAAGAGTCGTTTATCATCTATCATTGATGATTTGGAGGCTTTAGCGGAGTTAAGACCACTATCTCCACAAGAGATTGAATTAAAAAGTTAATCGAATGCTCAGATTGCTGGTCTTCTTCGTGAGGAGGAGCTCAAATGGAATCAATGTTCAAAGGCCCAGTTTATTTTGGAAGGTGATTCGAATACGCGATATTTCCATGGTATTGCCAATAGCAGACATAGGAAAAAACATATTAATTCTCTGGTACAGGATGAGGGGCTGATTGAAGGCCATGAGCAACTCAAATCTTACATTACGAATTATTATAAAGGTCTGTTTGGTCCTCCTGACGAGAGTTCGTTCTCCCTTGATGAGACCCTAACGGACAATATACCCGAAGTGTCCATGGAAGAAAATGGACTTCTGACCGCACCTTATTCTGAGGAAGAGGTTCAGAAAGCAATTTTCCAAATGGAATGTAATAAAGCACCGGGTCCATATGGTTTCCCTGCTGAGTTTTACCAAACTTTTTGGGAGACTATTAAGTCCGATCTTCTAGAGATGTTTAGCGTGCTTCATGCCGGACAGCTAGAACTATTTTGTCTAATTTTTGGTGAGATAATCTTGTTACCGAAAGTTAATGAGGCAGAAAGGATTCAACAATATCGACCTATCTGCCTATTAAATGTGAGTTTCAAGATTTTTCTGAAAGTGGCCACCATTAGACTAAATTTGGTGGCAGATCATGTAGTTCAACCGTCGCAAACCGCTTTTATGCAAGGAAGAAATATCCTTGATGGTGTGGTCATTTTACACGAGGCGATTCATGAACTGCATACTAAGAAATTACATGGGGTTATTTTAAAGATGGACTTTGAAAAGGCCTATGATAAAGTCAAATGGTCTTTCCTTCAGCTGACTCTTAGGGTGAAAGGTTTTTCTCCTGAGTGGCATGCTTTGATCAATGATTCCGTGTCTAGAGGAAGTGTGGCAATCAGAGTCCAATGACACTGGCCATTACTTCCAGACAAGGAAAGGTTTGTTATTTAACATCGTGGTGGATATGCTCGCTATTTTGATCGAACGAGCTAAGTGTGATGGTCAGATTGAAGGAGTGATCCCACATCTTGTTGATGGTGGTTTATCAATTCTTCAATACACCGATGATACAATTCTGTTTATGTGTGGTGACCCAGCATACCACTGCATGTTGTAGTATACAAGTCATTGATATAACACTCGTGAAGTACTCATTCACAAATATTACATCCCACAGAGTGGTACAACAGAAACATAGCGGTCTTTATTCAAGCACTGAATATTACAAGCCATAATGTTACAAAGGACTCCAGTTCCTCCTCGGTCCAAAGAGGAACACTAGATGGTTCTAATTTAAAACTACAAACCTTAGCTGCAAACGAAAGTAGTAAACTAAACATGATGCCCAACTCTAGTCGATTTATTCTAGGTGTTCGATGCGACTAAAGCTTCTACCCTACGACTTTAGTTGTCGGCTCCCTCCTCGAGTCCTTCGTCGGTACCATAGGAGATGATGTAGTCGATGCCTTCGACTCCTCCGGATAGATCCGGTTCTTCGTAGTACACCTCCTCATAGTCCTCCGGAGTTCCTTCTGTCGCTTCAAACTGGCCCTCCGAGTCTAAGCAAGGGTTAAAAGGGAGTGGGGTGACTAACGAGCGTTACCCAGCAAGTTTATTTAATAGCATAGAGGTGTTTGATGCACTAGCTACGACCATAGACTAGAAAGTCTTAGGCCAAATGCAGTTTTTATAATCATTTCTTCAAAGATTGATTTTATTCAAAGAGTTATGTCCGTCAGTCTTCACAGGTTGATTAGAGCTTCGATGGGCTCCTTTCCTGCCGTGTTCGTAGCTCCTTCCCGGAACAGGGAGTATCTTGATACTTTTGTACACTCTGTAGAGGTGGTCACTCGTACCCATAGGAGATCAACGCTTTGCTGCACGACCGGGTGTACTTCCCGTCCATACTTCCTTGGTATGTGGCCCAGCCGTTGATCCGAGCCAATCACTGCTCCTTCCCGCGACCTTGCATACCCACCCTTTTGCGGCTCCAACTTTGGTTCGCTACCCTCGCCGGACTACGTCTTTGGTAGTTGCCGACCTCGGCATACTTGTCCTTCCTGACAATGAGTTACCCCCACCGGTTTGGTTATGCCATGTGGTAACACCGGCCTCGGCACTCTACCCCCGTCGTTGCCGCAATCCATCATAGACCACCAGGACCGTGGAATCTTGATGGGGATTCCACCCTCTCGAAGCTCCTCGCAGGGAGACAACTGCTACAGAACGGCGTGTCCGTTGATATGCAAGAGGGAAAATATACAGTTGACTCTTCCGTCCCATTCCAGGCCCTATGGTTGACCATATTTTATGGCACAAGAATCACTGGCGACATTAGCTATTAATCCTCGGTGAACATTCCAGTTACAGTGGGACCTCCACCATACTCTTACCATGGTCCCACTACCCACCCTCCTAGGTCGACAACCACCATGGTTGCTAACCACTAGTCACATTAAGTTGAGAAAAGCAGAACCTTTGCTTTTAAATGCAATCATAATAATAATACCACCGGTATATTTGGCAAGTAATTTGCTAAAGATAAACAAGAGGTATGAGCAAGAGTGAACTTGCCTGCAAACTGCAAGGTAGTGCAGTTGGATTTGTTGGAGTGACCCGGGACCTCGGGTTCTGGAAAACAACATCATTTTCCGATAAGGGCAATGGTTAAAGATTCAAAGAATGCATGCCTTTAAGGTGTGTGTGTTCCCTTTATACCCCCCAGAAGTGTTTTATTCTTATCCTAGAATTTATATACTCCTTTTATGATTTTAAGGAGTATATGTTATCAATTACTTCGTTCAAGAATATTCTTCAATATTCTGGAATGGAGTTCAATTTTGATAATGAGTTCTATTCTAATTAGATTTTTCTTAGATATCTCACAACTATAGAAAAAGTCTTTTGAAGTTCTCTCTCCTATTTATCTTTATAGGGTGATTTATTAAAAGTGTATATACCCTAGTTATGAATTTACCAGAGTATATATTATGTGAAATTCATTCAAGAATACTAGGGACAAATTCTTGAATGGATTTACTTGATTTTTATTTCAAGGATGTTATTTCCCTTTTATTTTTTTATTTTTATCATTTCCAGAGGTTTTTCCTTTAAAAGAAAACCCCATTATTTAATTATGAACAATGTCTTCAAAGCCATTAATTATATGATAAAAAGCTCAAAAATCAATTAGGGTTATTTTTATAAAGTCCAAATTAATTTTCTGCTTTTTATTAAGTGTTAAAATGTTTTTCCAAAAACTCCTTTATTTTCTTTTTAATTTTGTTTTTTTAATTTTTGGTTTAAAAAACCTCTCTCACTCCACTGCCCAGCCTGGCCCACCTGTCGGGCCTGGCCCACCTGTCGGCGCTAGCCTACCTGGTTGAACCCGACCAGGTGGCTTCGGTCAAACCGACCGGCCGCACCCTCTCGCTCACCTCGTCCTCTTCCTCTCGCCCGCTCTAGCGACTGCGTCGCCCCGCCGCCGCCACGATCGATTTCGACAAGCTCCGCTAGAGTCCGCCATCGAGATGGGTCGCAATCGATAGATCCTACGATGGTGCTCCCGCCTGTCCGTGAGATCTAACCGATTATCCCCTGGTGCTCTCGTCTCCTTCACCTCCGATGCTCTGGACCTCGGCCCTGGCGACCTCGAGCCGCGTGGCCTTCTCCTCAGCGAGATCTGGTGCTGATGGGTGTGGTGTTTTGCCGATGTGACGTCGGCGCCTTCCCCTGGCTTGGTGCCATCGTGGCCGCACGAGCACTGCCTCGCCATGCCACGGTGGTACCTCCTGGGCGATTCGTAAGTTCTTCTCCTCCACTACTCCCCTCTGCTCTTCTCTGTGCTTCCCTGGAGCTTGATCTGGTCATGGTTCAACCTCCAGAGGAATTAGGGTTTCTACCCTAAGCTTGCTCTCGTGCTGATGAACTAGGGTTTGTGGTGATGTGTGAGACTCATGCTCTGTGATCACGCTTGGTCCAGTATTCTTGTAGCTCGAGCTTGATCATGTGTATGCTTGCTGCTACTGTCAGTTTCAGACATAGCTTCAGTTAACACTGTTAACAGAAGCTTGTTGCTTTCAGTTAACTGAATGCTATGGTGATCTTTTACTGCTTAATTATTCAGTTACTGTTGTTGCTTGATTAGCTAAGAGCTTGCTAGTGGCTGGTCTTGATTAATTTCATCAAGTGCATGGATAACTATGTGTTAGTTATCTCTGAATATTGCTGTTAATTGAGCTGTGCTGTTAACAGCCTCACTGCACTTTCTTGCAGTGCTTCTGTTGTGCCGACCTAGTGATGCAAACTAATTCTTTTGAGCTTGGTTAATCCTAGCAGTGATGCTATATTCAATGACTGCTGTTGTGGCTCTTGCAGTAGCTTCTGGCTAACTGCTTCACTGTGATGCCTCCTTGAGGTGTTCACAGTGACTGTAAGGTGCTAAGCTGGTGTTTTTTGAGAGTAGATCACCCTGTGTGGTGATCTGCTGGTGGCTTATTTGTTTAAAAGTGTCCCTGTCCACTTTTCCCAGATGCTTACTTAAACTTGATCAATTTCTATTGACAAAGCTGATGGTTATCTAGGTTTTAGGTCTCAGTCTTGTTAGCTAGGCAACCCATGTGCCACTCCTGGCCTTGCTCTTATTTCTGTGAGTCTTTCCTTTGAGAAATTCCCAGGTAAGATAGGTATTATGGAGTAGGTGTTGTGGATGGCATGGTCTTCAAGATCATGGCCTCCTGGACATCCAAATGATGACCAAAGCCCTTGTATCATCAAGCTTTGCTTGATTCATGTGTGGCTGTGCTCTGTGCTGCCTGCCTGGGAGATAAACTTGTGAGTTTTCTCCCAGCACTTATGTGTGCTGTGATTCAATAATAACCTGCTGCTGAAGAGTAGCTTGTTCTTCTGGATAATTCTGATTTCCTGCTTCTTGTGGCAAGCCTGCTCCTCCTAGCTGCTTGACCTAGTTCCTATTGAGCTAAGTGACCATGTTGGTCTTTGGCTTTGCTGATTTGGTTGATTTGATGATGTGCTGGGGTGTGATTCTTCCCTGTTGCTCAACACATGAGCAGGGTAGATGGTGTGGTGGTGATTCTGTGATGGTGATGTGGTCTTAACTGTGGTGGTGTTCTTGGTGTGGTGATGTGCTGGGGTGGTGGTGTTGTTCTTGGTCAGCTGGTGTTCTTGGCTGAGCAAATCCTCAACTTGTGATGTTTTTATACTTGGTCTTGCTTCTCTGATGGCTTGACACCTCTGTCATGCATTTGATGAGTAAGCTGTTGTTGGTTGGCTTGCCCATCTCGGCTGTCTTGAGATATTTCCCTCGGGAGCTTGGTGATAAGCTCAACAGCTTGATGATTATCTACAGTGGCATAGTTTTTCTTGACTGCCACTTGGTAATTACCATTCTGGTGATTTTGCTGTTTATAGTTTGGTTGCAGGTGCCAAGAAGAAGAAAAGAATAAAAGAAAGAAAGAAATAAAGAAAGAAAGAAGACATGTAGTTTTCTTTTTAGGATTTGTAAACTTGCAATCTTTCTATTCTCCTGTTGTAATATTCTTTTATTCATTCCAATTTGTAATTATTCTTTTATTCTTGAATTATGTAAAGACAATGTAATATGTGTTGATGATCAATAAAGCTCAAGTTTTCTTTCTTTATTAATATTTATCCTTTCTAAATGTGTCTTTCAATTTTAATTCAATCATTCAAAATTCAACTTCAAATCTAACTCAAATTCCAGTTTAAGTTCCAAAGTTTATAACTAGGTTTTTAGTTATCTAATTCATCACCTCCCCACAACAATATATCAAAAGAGATCATGTCCAAATCTTTCGCACTCTGAGAGTTCACCATTCCCCCTCGAAGAGAGATTCGATCACTCTTAGGTTTTAGTGACAAAAGCGCAAAACAAATCCCGTAATTTAAGATGCTATGCACAAAAGCCCTCTAAACTACCCCAGAGTTGTCCTACGTTCTGGGATGTTACAGACTTCCCCCCTTAACAAAAACTTCATCCCGAAGTTTGGGGTAAGATGTACCTGAAGAATTCTGGATAGGCTGTCCTTAGATCCTCTTCCTTCTCCCATGTAGCTTCTCTTTCTGGGTGATGTTTCCATTGTACTTTGCAATACTTGATGGCTCTGTTACAGAGTTGTTTCCAATTCTCTGCCAGAATCTTTGATGGTTCTTCAACATAAGTCAAATCAGCTTGCAATTCAACCTCATTGTAGGATATAGTTTCTTCCGGTATCTTCATACATTTGCGAAGTTGAGAAGCATGAAACACATTATGGACTTTTGATAGTTCCTTTGGCAGGTCTAACTTAAAGGCTACTCCTCGACTCTGACTTAAAATCTTGAATGGTCCAGTATATCTTGGGCTAAGTTTTCCCTTGACTCCAAAACGATGTACTCCCTTCATGGGGCTAACCCTTAGATAAACCATGTCCCCAACTAGCGATTCCCATATCCTTCTCTTGGAATCTGCATAACTTTTCTATCGACTTTGAGCAATCTTTAATCGGTCTCGAATAATATCAATCACATGTTGTTTCTCCTTGATGTAGTCTGGATGAAACTCCTTACTGGCTCCCGGTTCATACCAACAAATCGGTGATCGGCACCTTCTTCCGTAGAGTGCTTCAAATGGTGCCATTTGTATACTACTTTGGTAACTATTGTTATAAGAGAACTCTGCCAGTGGTAAGTATTCTTCCCATGATCCTCCGAAATCTAAAGCACATGCTCGGAGCATATCCTCCAAAATCTGATTGGTCCTTTTAGTTTGGCCTCCCGTCTGTGGATGATAGGCAGTGCTAAAATCTAGCTTGGATCCTAAAGCTTCATGTAGTTGCGTCCAGAAAGCTGAGGTGAATACGGATCCTCTGTCCGAGACTATTGTCTTAGGTACTCCATGATTGCTTACTATCTCTTGAACATATAGATTTATTAACTTCTCTCCGGAATCTTTCTAATTGATAGCTAAGAAATGTGCACTCTTAGTCAGTCGGTCCACTATTACCCAGATCATGTCTTTCTTCTTCGGTGTGAGTGGTAATCCTGTGATAAAGTCCATTCCAATCTCTTCCCACTTCCACTCGAGAATACTCAATGGTTGCATAAGTCCAGCAGGACTCTGATGTTCTGCCTTCACTCGCTGACAGGTATGACATTCAGATACGAACTTGGCTATCTCCCGCTTCATATTATTCCACCAGAAAAATTCCTTAAGATCCATATACATCTTGGTACTCCCCGGATGTATTGAATATGGTGTTTCGTGTGCCTCTTTGAGTATCAATTCCTTGATTTCCGGTATGTTTGGCACACATATTCAATCATGAAACCAAAGTGAGTTGAAATCACCTAAACAGAATTCTGATGGTCTACCTTTCTCGATCCTGCGGATTTCTTTGGCAATAAATGCATCTTCACATTGTTTTCAGAATATCGTATACTTTAATTCACTGTGTCGTTCTTCCATCACCTTCATGGTAGACAAACTACCCAAAGATTGTACTTCAAGACATTGAATCTCTAATCTTTCCAAATCCATAAGTAATTCCTTGGGAAGTTCTCGGTTCATCGGTTGAGTGTCTGTGCTCTTTCTGTTTAACGCGTCGGCTACCACATTGGCCTTCCCCGATGTATAGTTGATGGTCAAATCATAATCCTTGATCAATTCTAACCATCTTCGTTGCCTCATATTCAATTCTTTCTGAGTGAAGAAGTATTTGAGACTTTTGTGATCTGTATAAAGTTCACACTTAGCTCCATAAAGAAAATGCCTCCATCCTTTTAGTGCAAACACTATGGCTGCTAGCTCAAGATTATGTGTTGGATAATTCACTTCATGTGGTCGTAATTGCCTCGACCCATATGCTATCACCTTTCTATCTTGCATCAATACACACCCAAGTCCATTCTTGGATGCATCACAATATACGGTATAGTCCTTGACGGTTTCTGGTACGGCTAACATAGGTGATGTGGTTAGCTTCTCCTTGAGTGTTTGGAAACTTGCCTCACATTCATCTGACCAAACAAACGGTGTATTCTTCTGGAGTAACTTGGTCATTGGTCCTGCAATCTTAGAAAACCCTTCTATAAATCTTTGGTAATATCCTGCCATTCCCAAAAATCCTCTAATCTGCTTGACATTTTTCGGCGCCTCCCATTCCAAAACAGATGCTACCTTGCTTGGGTTCACTGCTATTCCTTCTTTACTGATCACGTGTCCAAGGAACTCCACTTGGTCCAGCCAGAATTCACATTTACTGAACTTGGCATACAACTGATGTTCTCGTAGAATCTGTAGAGCAATCCTCAAGTGCTTGGCATGTTCTTCCTTGTTCTTGGAGTAGATCAAAATATCATCTATGAATACAATCACAAATTTGTCCAAATAGGGCATAAAAATCTTGTTCATGAGGTTCATGAAGATCGTTGGTGCATTTGTCAATCCAAAAGATACAACTAAATACTCATCATGTCTGTATCTAGACACAAAAGCTGTCTTCGGAACGTCCTCCTTCTTGATCTTAATCTGATGGTAACCTGATCGAAGATCTATCTTTGAAAATACTTTGGCTCATCTGACTTGATCAAATAAGTCCTGGATTCTTGGCAAAGGTGATGTCTACACACGCTTCTGTTCTTGTAGACAGTGTTGGGCCTCCAAGTACAGAGGTTTGTAGAACAACATCAAGTTTCCCTTAAGTGGATCACCCAAGGTTTATCGAACTCAGGGAGGAAGAGGTCAAAGCTATCCCTCTCAAGCAACCCTGCAATTATGATACAGAAAGTCTCTTGTGTCCCCAACACACCCTATACACTTGTCAGATGTATAGGTGCACAAGTTCGGCGAAGAGATAGTGAAATACAAGTAGTAGTGATGATTATAAGTAGCAAATGTGATCTGAAATAAATATCGCTGCGAGCAAACAAGTAACAAAACAGCAAGTAAACGGTGTGCAATGCTTGGAAACAAGGCCTAGGGATCATACTTTCACTAGTGGACACACTCCCAACAAATATAACATAATTGAACAAATAAATAACTTCTCTTCACTATGGTACTCTGAATTACTCTCCTATTGAATAACACTAATCATTGCGTAGGGCTACGAAGCACTCCTCAAAGTTCATCATGTACTTGACAAACACCACTCATAGAGATATCCAAATCAAATCACAACTCAAGATAGATATTATTGCAACTTAGACCAAGTACTAACACGGTGCACACACTGTCAACATTACACCATGAAAGGAGGAATAGATCACTTCAATACTTTCATAGTGATAATTATTCTCATAATCCATAAAAGATCACAATCGTAGCCTAGACCAAGTACCACCATGATGCACGCACTGTCACCATTACACCATGGCAGGAGGAATAGATTACTTCAATAACACACTAGAGTACACATAATGAAGAAGAGTAACATCTACTTATTCAACATGATATAAAGCTCACGATCACATAAAGATCACATCATGGGAGAGAGAGGTGAACCACATAGCTACCGGTAGAGCCCTCGGCCCCAGGGATGAACTACTCCCTCTTCATCATAGGAGACAGCAAGGTTGATAGAGATGGCGGTGAGGTCGATGGAGACGGCGATGGAGACCAATGGAGATGGCTCCGGGGGCACTTCCCCATCCCGGCAGGGTGCCGGAACAGAGACTTCTGTCCCCCGAAATTTGTCTTCGATGGCGGCGGAGCTGCGGAACTGTTTCTGGAAAATTGCCGACTCTCTTAGGGTTTTCCATCCCGAGGCTTTATATAGGCGAAGGGGCGTCGTCAGAGGGCAGCCAGGGGCTCCTCACACCAGGGTGGCGCGGCCAGGGCCTAGGCCGCGCCACCTATGTGTGAGGGTGGCCTCTGGCCCCCCTCCGGCTCTCTTTCGGTCTTCGGGAAGCTTCCGGGAAAAATAAGACTTCTGGAACTTGTTTCGTCCAATTCCGAGAATATTTCCTGTGTAGCTTTTCTGAAACACAAAAACAGCAGAAAACAGGGAACTGGCACTGTGGCGACTTGTTAATAGGTTAGTTCCGGAAAATGCATAAAAGTGCCACAAAGTGTAACAAAACATCGGGTAAATGGTGTATAAACAAGCATGGAGCATCAAAAATTATAGATACGTTGGAGACGTATCAGCATCCCCAAGCTTAACTCCTGCTCGTCCTCGAGTAGGTAAGTGATAACAAAAGAAATAATTTTTGAGGTGACATGCACCTACACAATCTTGATCATCGATTTAAGCATTGAGTGCTGAGATGAAAGAACTTAAAACATGGGCATGAAAGACATAATCTTGATAGAAGAAACTTAGCAACCATGTTGTAAACATGAAAATGAACACAAACAAAAGATCATGAAAATGAAACAATGAAAGTCAAACGTGTGTTCAAATCATAAGGAAAAACATACAAATGGTTTTCAGCTTGTCCTTCATGAGAGAGAGCAAAACATAAATGCATAGGACACCTTCAAGTTTAAGAGGGCGACTAGATACAAATAATTTAAGAACAAGTGAAACCAACAATATGAATCAATCAATGAAAACTTTGGGACAATGCACATTATACTCAGAATGACAACTATGCTCTCCTAATGGTGCATAAAGATAGAAGGTGGTGACTCAACATAAAAGTAAAAGAAAGGCCCTTCGCAGAGGGAAGCAGCGATTAAACATGTGCTAGAGCTTTTCATTTGTAAAACAGAGAGATAAAAATTGGTTTTGAGAGGTGGTTGCCTTTGTCAACGACTGGCAATGGGGTTCTTACTATCTTCCATACAAAAATGAAGCAAGTTTTTTAGAGAGAGATTGTCACTTTTGTGCTCTTTTATAAAGCTTGGCACTCCTCTCCACCTTTTTTCCTTTCTCAAACCATGGCTAACCGATTCCATCGGGTGCCCACCAACATTCACATACCATGGAGGAGTGCCTTTTTTTTTTCTTTTTTTTCTCTTTTTTTTTCTTTTTGGAATAAGCAATATGGAAGATAGCAAATCCGACCACTACGTCCCCATGATTTGAAAACAGTGTCACAAAACGAGAAGTGTTTTGAAGGTTTTTGAAAGGTAGCACATGAAAATTTACTTGGAATGGCTTGCAAATACCATGCATAGGAATTTATAGTGGACACGATGACAAACTTGGTTTTAGGAGTTGGATGCACGAGTAGAGCTCATACTTAGTACAAAATGAGGGCTAGCAAAAGACTGGGAGCGACCAACTAAGAGAGCAATAATGGCCATAATCATGCAAAGCGACAAAGCAACATTAAAAGTAGCATAAGATAGCATCAAAAGTCAAAAACTAAATGATCATAGAGGCTATTGGCGATTTTGTATGAGTCTAACATGTGTGAGCATGCGCCAAGTCAACCCAAATAAAGCATCAAGGAGAAAACCAAAATAATGCTTCCACACAATTAAAACAACGCATGATTCTTTCAAAGGCTCATTAAGCAATCTCAGTCATTTGAGACAAGTCATGCTACAGCAAAACCACTAAGCATACTATCAAAAAGACATCAAGCACGACATGCAAAAGCCTAGGCCACAGTCTACACAAGCTCCTTCTTGTACCACTTTTTTGCATAAAGCTTTTTCTCTTTTCCAACACCATTCAAACCTTTTTAAGAAACTCTTTTGAGGAAAACCAACATGGACCAGAGGTCAAAATACACCTTGATGGAAAGATAAAACAAGATCTGAACAAAAATCAAGGCAAAAAATGCAAGCTAAACGCAGTAGCAGAAAAAGAGAACACTCATTGAACGATAAGTGTGAAAACTAGAGTGTTCTTGGCAAATGAAAAGCGAAGTTCATCTCCTCCAAAAGAAACATGATGTGATCTAACCATTTATTGCAGCAAACTAAACTAAACTAATACTGAAAACAAAAACAACTGACGCTCCAAGAAAAACGCATAGTGCATGAAGCAATAAAAATATAGTGTCTTGAAAGGTGACCTGATTTTTGCCGATGAAGAAGGGGGTGCCTCGGGGGCATCCCCAAGCTTTGACGCTTGTACTTCTTGGATATTTCTTGGGGTGATGCATGGGCATCCCCAAGCTTGAGCTTTTGTCCATTCTTCAACTCATCTCATCATTCTCCGATCCCGACACTTGAAAACTTCATTCATACAAAACTAAACACAAATCTATTAGCAACATTAGTGCAAGCATAACATATAATCAACCTCTTTTTGCTTCAGGTTTCAACCCAAAACCACCACATATAAAGTGTATACTACTGTAGCAACTTCCCCAAAAGTTCCATGATCAAAAGAACTCAAAAAGAAAGCGATAAAGCGGCAAAAACGAATAGTGGCAGAAATCTGTCAAAACAGAACAGCTGACAAAGGTTGAATTTTTGAGGGGTTTTATGTTGCTCAAATCAAAAAGTGTTCAACTAACTAAAGTTTGGATATAACCTGGGTCATATGCACAAGAAATCGCAGGTCCAAAAGATATACAGAGAATTTCCACGAATTTTTACGGTGCAGCACCAAAAACAGTTTCAGGACAGCAACATCCCCAAATCTTACCTCACTCAAATTAGAGGCTTCTCTTGGCACAACAATGAAATAAAAAGGATAAGGAGCGGTTATTACAGTAGTAATAACTTCCAAGACTCAAATAAAAGAAAAATTACTGAAAATAAAACAATGGGTTATCTCCCAAGAGTGCTTTTCTTTAACGCCTTTGAGCTAGGCGCAGTAATTTGCAAAGATGCTCATGTGGGCGCCATATAAGGGCTTGAGGCAAAGGCGCCATATAGGAACTTAAAGCAATAGAGAGCATCAAAAAGCAAATGTGAAAGACATTTATATCTGAACCACTTCCTATGCATAGGAATCTTGTAAGAAAATAAATCAACGAGGCACATAGTAGCAAGCATGGATAGATAAAACAAGTGCCACTTCAAGATTTGCAACATAAAGAGGGGAAACTTAATATTGTTGAGATCCATCAAACCATGTTTCCCTCTCTCATAATAACTGTCAGTAGCATCATGAATAGAACTAACAATATAACTATCACATAAAACATCCCTATCATGAGCCACATGCATAAAAGAATTAATACTCACCACAGGAACAATAGTAGTAGGAGCAAATTCAATAGAATAATTATTCTCATCACCATAATCATCATAAATAGGAGGCATATTGTAATCATAACTAATTTTATCCTCAATAGTAGGTGAACTGAAAATATTATACTCATCATCATAGCCATCATAAACTAGAGGTTTAGTATCATCACAAGCTAGAGAACTACTATGTCGCAAAGCATATTCATCAAACATATCATCATAGCAAACTTTCTCCACTAAAGCTGGGGAACTAAAAATATCATGCTTAACAAAACCAGCTTCCCCAAGCTTAGACTTTTCTATAGCATTAGTAATAACAGTGTTCGAAACATTCATACTAACAACACTATTAGCATGCAAATTAAGCTCCAAAGGTTTTTCAATTTTCTCTTCAAACACGTCATATCTAAACTCAGGAAAAAGACTACAGAACTCTTTGTTTTCCATTAAGCCTAACTAGTGAAAATAAAAACAAGAAACAAAAAGATGTAATTGCAGAATCTAAAGGAAATAACTTCGAGCACTCACCAGCAACTAAAAGACTTAGTAGCCAAAGAATGTGAGTACCTTTTACCTTACCTCCCTGGCAACGGCGCCAGAAAAGAGCTTGATGTCTACACACGCTTCTGTTCTTGTAGACAGTGTTGGGCCTCCAAGTGCAGAGGTTTGTAGAACAGCAGCAAGTTTCCCTTAACTGGATCACCCAAGGTTTATCGAACTCAGGGAGGAAGAGGTCAAAGCTATCCCTCTCAAGCAACCCTGCAATTACGATACAGAAAGTCTCTTGTGTCCCCAACACACCCAATACACTTGTCAGATGTATAGGTGTACTAGTTCGGCGAAGAGATAGTGAAATACAAGTAGTAGTGATGATTATAAGTAGCAAATGTGATCTGAAATAAATATCGCTGCAAGCAAACAAGTAACAAAACAGCAAGTAAACGGTGTGCAATGCTTGGAAACAAGGCCTAGGGATCATACTTTCACTAGTGGACACACTCCCAACAAATATAACATAATTGAACAAATAAATAACTTATCTTCACTATGGTAGTCTGAATTACTCTCCTATTGAATAACACTAATCATTGCGTAGGGCTACGAAGCACTCCTCAAAGTTCGTCATGTACTTGACAAACACCACTCATAGAGATATCCAAATCAAATCACAACTCAAGATAGATATTATTGCAACTTAGACCAAGTACTAACACAGTGCACACACTGTCAACATTACACCATGAAAGGAGGAATAGATCACTTCAATACTATCATAGTGATAATTATTCTCATAATCCATAAAAGATCACAATCGTAGCCTAGACCAAGTACCACCATGATGCACGCACTGTCACCGTTACACCATGGCAGGAGGAATAGATTACTTTAATAACACACTAGAGTACACATAATGAAGAAGAGTAACATCTACTTATTCAATATGATACAAAGCTCACGATCACATAAAGATCACATCATGGGAGAGAGAGGTGAACCACATAGCTACCGGTAGAGCCCTCAGCCCCGGGGATGAACTACTCTCTCCTCATCATAGGAGACATCAAGGTTGATGGAGATGGTGGTGAGGTCGATGGAGACGGCGGAGATGGTGATGGAGACCGATGGAGATGGCTCCGGGGGCACTTCCCCGTCCCGGCAGGGTGCCGGAATAGAGACTTCTGTCCCCCGAAATTTGTCTTCGACGGCGGCGGAGCTGCGGAACTGTTTCTGGAAAATTGCCGACTCTCTTAGGGTTTTCCGTCCCGAGGCTTTATATAGGCGAAGGGGCGTCGTCAGAGGGCAGCCAGGGGCTCCTCACACCAGGGTGGCGCGACCAGGGCCTGGGCCGCGCCACCTATGTGTGAGGGCAGCCTCTGGCCCCCCTCCGGCTCTCTTTCGGTCTTCGGGAAGCTTCCGGGGAAAATAAGACTTCTAGAACTTGTTTCGTCCAATTCCGAGAATATTTCCTTTGTAGCTTTTCTGAAACACAAAAACAGCCGAAAACAGGAAACTGGCACTGTGGCGACTTGTTAATAGGTTAGTTCCAGAAAATGCATAAAAGTGCCACGAAGTGTAACGAAACATCGGGTAAATGGTGTAAAAACAAGCATGGAGCATCAGAAATTATAGATACATTGGAGACGTATCAAAAGGATACTTGATCTTGATTGTAACATTGTTGAGGTTTCTGTAGTCTCCGCACATTCTATGTCCTCCATCCCGCTTATCGACAAATATCACTGGTGTTCCCCAAGGCGAAATACTCTCTTGAATTAAGCCTTTCTATTCTAGTTCATCCAGCTGTTCTTTTAACTCCACTAACTCCTTGGGTCCCATCTTATATGGTGCCTAAGCTATTGGTGTTGTGCCTGGAATTAAGTCAATTGTGAACTCAATTTCCCTATCTGGTGGCATTCCGGTAGTTCCTGCGGAAACACATCTTGGACTTCATTAACCACTGGAATATCTTCAAGTATTAATTCCTTTAGAGCGTTGAGTTGTAGTTGAACTTCAATATGTGCATGTCGGTCACCTTGATACACTATCCTTCCTCCTCCTGGGCTTCTAAGTGACACAGTTCTCTCTCTGCAATCAATCTGAGCTCCATTCTCCTCTAACCAATCCATTCCAAGGATTACAGCCATATCCTTCATAGGGATGAGAAAAAGATCGGCAAGATAAACGCAATCATGGATCATAATGACCTGCTCTTGCCTGAGGTGAGTGAAAGAGCATTTTCTTGCAAAATCTATTTTTGGGTTTTGTTATCAATACTTAGGTATCTAACCATTTTGTCTCAGTCCAATCTTTCTTATAGGTGAAAATCTGAAGCTTACCTGTTGCTGGCCTGTCTGCGCCGGAGACTCCGGGTCTCCAGCCCAGAGACTCCGGTGTTCACTCACCGGAGACTTTCGGTCTGGGACCGGAGACTCCGGCCCAAGTCTCTGGGCCGCTTATTCGAGGGGTGTCGCTCCTCCCAGTAATGGGGGTGGAGACTTACCCCGGAATCTTTGCCCGGAGGCCTTCCTGGCCGGAGACTCCGCCCTTCCTGGCCAGAGACTCCGCCCCCAGGTCACTTAGCCTAGAGACTCCGGGCTCTAGACCCCGGAGACTCCGGCCTAAAAGTGCAGCAATGGCTAGTCCTCCCCCAAGGACTATAAAAAGGCTTCTTCAACCTCAAGTCAAGGCTACGGCTCCTACTCTCTCACCTCCATTGCTGCCAAGCTTCAAAGCCCTAGATCTCCACCTCTAGCCAATAGAACTTGAATCCCTCTAGGGATTCAAAGGAGGAGACCTAGCTCATCATCTTCACCGAAGGAATTTCATTTCCTCCTCCATTTGCTTGGAGGATTTGAGCCTAGGGATTCTTGGAACCCTAAGTATTGTAAGTGCTTGATTGACTCATCTCTGTGGTGTTTCTAGCCTCCGTGGCTTTCTTGGGAGCCTCCAATTGAGTTGTGGATGTGTGCCCCAAGCTCTGTGTAAGGGATTCGTGGTTCCCCCATTACCACCGCTTGGTGGAACCGAGCTAGCCTCCGTGGCTTACTCACCGGAGAACAAGGTGAGCCTTTGTGGCATTGGTAGACTCCGTGTCACCACACCTCTCCAACGTAGACGTACTTCCCCTCAAAAGGAAGGAACTACGGGAATACATCCTTGTGTCTCCGGTCTCCACTCGTCGTTTATCTCTTTCCCTTACTTGTATCTTGCTAGTTACTTGTTCACTTGCATGCTTGTCACTTGTAGGAAATTCACCTAGTTGCATATCTAGTGAATTTACTTTGTGTCAAGCCCTAAAATCGAAAAAGATTAAAAATTGACTTAGCGCCTATTCACCTCCCTCTAGTCGCCCGTATCGATCCTTTCAATTGGTATTAGAGCAAGGTCTCTTTGATTGGGCTTTACCGCCTAAGAGATCATGGGCGACGAGGAGCCCGCCACTAAGACAGATCTTAATCACCTCATGGCGCGAATGGATGCCATGATGGGTGCCATGGAAAGTCAAAAATCTCAACTTGATGCCCTCATTAGTGGAACGTCTAGTACCACTCCACCGACCCCGGTTGAATCCTCGGGTAAGCCCACCTTAAACGAGGATGATCCGGATGAGGATGGGGATGAGGGCGACAAGGAACCCCCTAAGGTAGATGACACCTCTAGGGGACATAGCCCGGAAATTCCACATCCTACAAGCTATGTCTCCGGGAGACACCTTAAAATGCCACACCTTGCTTCATGCGGCCCACCGCCACCACTTGATGCTTCTAGCTTTGCCAATTGGCAAGATAACATGCGCTCTCACATAAACTTTGTGTCTATTAGGCTTTGGAGGATCATTGAGCAGGGCTTTCATCCAACTTCCAAGGACTTGACCAACTTGCTACCTTGGGAGCAAATCGACAAGCAACTCAATGCCTCTGCCTTGCATCTCATTCACATGTCTCTTATCAAGAAGGACAAGGCGTTCATCCGCAACATCACCTCCGCCAAGGAAGCTTGGTATGTTCTCACCAACCTCTTCATTGGGAACGAGAGCATTCAAGAATCCAAGTTTGACGAAGCCTCCAACGAAGCGGACAACTTTGCCATGTTTGATGGTGAAACTCCCGAAGAACTCCATAGGCGTCTCTCGGCACTTCAAGTGAAGCTAACGGATCTTGGTTCCTCCCAATGTGATTGGAAGTGGATGAAGAGGAAGTTTATTCAAGCTCTCTTGCCCTTCCACAAGGAGACCGTGAACTCTATCAAGGGAAATGCCAACTTCTGGAAGATGTCCGCACATGATATCTTGCAAGAGATGATGGCAAGAAAGATCTCCGAGAAGAATGCGGATGATGCTCTTGCACGAGCTCATGGTTTTCATGCTCCTAACCTTGCCTTGAAGGCCAAAGTCACATATCATGAAGAATCAAGTTTGGTGGAAGAGGAAGAGATAATGAGTGGAAGTCCTGAGGACATGAAGTATGCTCATGCCGAACACATGGCTCTTGCTCAAAGGGCATTCATGAAGAAGTGGAAGTCATCTAGCCCCTCCAAGCCCAAGGCTACAAGTAGAGTGAGGACTTGCTACAATTGTGGTAACACTAACCACTTCATTGCGGAGTGCCCTTATGAAAGAGTTGAAGATCACAATGGAAGACTTGTCCGCAAGGAAATGAAGTCCAAGTCATACCCAAGGAACTCCGACAAGAAAAGAGAACTCCCAATTCACGCTTTGACAACTCTAGAAGAGTACCTCTCCGGGGATGATGCAAGTGATAATGAGGAAGTAGGAAGGGCCGCCATCGCCATTGCCCAACCTACCCCTTCATCATCCCTATTCGCTTTCGCAAATGAATCAAAGTGCACCAACCACAATGCGACATGTCTCATGGCTCACGCTACAAAGGTATCACCTCCTCTCACACCCATCATACCTAAAAGCTTATCTTTGATGGATTGTGTTGAACAAAGTGGTGATAATGATGATCTAAATGAAATGAACATTTTCATGTCAACCTTGCATGGAGAGACCAAAGCTCGCTTTGAGATTCTCCTAGATCAATGTAATGAGGCCCTCCTAATAAATGATAAAAATGATGAACGCATTTTCAAGCTTGAGGGGCATGCACGTGACTATGCTGATGAAATTGCTTCTCTTACTCAATCTCTTGAGGAAGGGCATGACCTAAGGGTAGCACTTGAGACATCCAAGTTGTGTCTTGAAGAATCTCACAATTTGGATATTGCTAAACTTAAAAGTGATCGTGATATTGCTCAATCCGTTGCTAATGAACTTAGGTTGCAAAATGAGAAACTAAATCTTATAATTGCTAATGAAGCAACCAAGTCTCGTTCTAGCACATTTGTTGCAAGTTCATACTCAACTAACCCCTCTTGTGAGAAAGTTCCCCTAAAGGGAAATGGGAAGCTTGATGAGCTTTTGAATGCTCAAAAGCAACATGGTGACAAGATGGGACTTGGATATGCCTCCAAGTCCAAGAAGAACAAGAATAAGAAGAAGAGTGTCCCCGCGCCTCCTCCCTCATTAAAGAAGCATGTTCCTAGTGAAATATGCTATGATGAGAATGGTAATGTATTTGAGGAGGAGGTGAGGGAAGTTATTGGGAATGCCAAGAAGGCTATGCCTAATCATAATAACTTTGCGGGAAAATATAATCCTTCCTATGTTCTTTGCCATGCACATGATGGACATGTTTATGCTAAATTTGTTGGTTCATCAAATGAATATGTTGCATGGTCTATTTGGGTTTCAAAGACCCTTGTCACTAACAAGAAAGGACCCATTGAGAAATGGGGACCTAAAATCAAGACTTGATCTCGTGTAGGGCTTTGCTTCCGGTGGTGGTCAATGGATAATTGATAGTGGTGCTACCAATCATATGACCGGGAGCAAAGAAATGGTGAAGGAGCTCCGCACCGGTTCATCCCATGCGGGCTACGTCACCTATGGGGATTCTTCAAGGTCAAAGGTATTGGGTCTTGGCAAGGTTGTTGTCTCTCACAATGTTACCATGGAAGATTTCATGCTTGTTGAGTCCCTTTCATATAATCTTCTTTCTGTTGCTTAACTTGCTAATATGGGCTTTGCAACCTTCTTTGATGTTGGGATTGTGGTTCTTTTGTGGAGCAAGTCTCTTAATGTAGCTCATGTTGGGCATGTCGAAAATGGCTTATATGTGATCGACTTCTCGAAGGAGACCACTAAAGCCGCAACGTGCCTCATGGCTAAAGTTGACGTGGGTTGGCTTTGGCATTGCCGGCTAGGCCACATCAATATGAGAACTTTGCAAAGTCTCCACAAAGGCAACCACATCCTAGGACTAACTGATCTAACCTTTTCAAAAGATCGTGTGTGTAGAGCTTGCATTGAAGGAAAGATGCATGAACTTCCTCATCCTAGCAAGACCATCATTTCATCTAAGAGGGTCCTAGAGCTCCTTCACATGGATCTCTTTGGCCCTCCCACTTATGCAAGTCTTGGAGGAAAGAGGTATTGCTTGGTGATTGCCGATGACTATTCAAGATACACTTGGGTCTTCTTCTTAGCACACAAGAGTGAGACTCAATAAACTGTCAAAGACTTCACCAATGAAGTGCAACGCCAATATGGTCAAGACATATTGATGATCCGAAGTGACAATGGCACCGAGTTCAAGAACTACACCTTGAATGATTTTCTCAGTGATGAGGGGATACGCCATCAATACTCATCTCCCTACACTCCTCAACAAAATGGTGTAGCCAAGCGGAAGAACCGGACTCTCATTGATATGGCTAGGACCATGTTAGCGGAATTCAAGTCTCCGTATAACTTTTGGGCCGAAGCCATTAATACCGCATATCATGCATCAAACCGGTTATATCTTCGCAAGGGCTTGAATAAGACTCCTTATGAGATCCTCATTGGAAAGAAGCCTAATATCAAGTACTTCTGGGTATTCGGTTGTAAGTGCTTCTATCTTAAGAAAGGTGTCCATTTGTCCAAATTTGATACAAAAGCTCTTGAGGGTACCTTTGTTGGCTATGCCGCCAAATCTCACGCCTTTAGAATCTTTGACAAACTCTCCGCTCGAGTTGTTGAAGTTTCTAACATGAGATTCGACGAGAATGACGGCTCCCGTGTGGAGCAACGTGGTGTTTTTGATGTAGGTGACGAAATACCTCCGCTTCCCATAAGAAGAATGGGTGTGGGACATCTCATACCCGTTGAGGGACACCTTTTGGCGGAAGGAGAAGGACTATGCTCTACTCAAGTGGAGCCTTCACCCTCTCAAACACAACAAGCTCCACAAGGTCCCTTTGATGCTAGCCAAAGACAAGCTCAAGACCCTCAACCAAGTGAGCATGATCAAGATCAAGACCATGAGCATGATGGTGATTCTTCACCAAGTGGTGATCAAGATCAAGCTCAATATGAAGAGCAAGCTCAAGTTGAAGAGCAAGCTCGTATTGAAGGTCAAGGCGAGGACCAAAACCGTGGTGATGACCAAGTGGCTTCTCAAGAATCTCTTGAAGAAGCTCAAGCTCGCTGTGCTATGAAGATAGCATCAACTCTCCGGAAAGGTAGCCACACCTTGGAGAGTGTGATTGGAAGTGTGAGGAAAGGGGTGTCCACAAGGAGGCAATTGGCAAACTTTAGTAGCCACCATGCCTATATCTCTTGTGTGGAACCTCAAAAGGTGTTTGAAGCACTTGAAGACCCGGATTGGGTAGAGGCCATGCATGAAGAACTCAATAACTTCGAGCGCAACAAAGTATGGTCATTAGTGGAGAAGCCCAAGGATTGCCGCAATGTCATTGGAACCAAGTGGATCTTCAAGAACAAGCAAGATGCAAATGGGATTGTTGTAAGGAACAAGGCTCGTTTGGTTGCTCAAGGGTACTCTCAAATTGAAGGCATTGAATATGGAGAGACCTTTGCACCCATGGCTCGCCTTGAGTCCATCTGTATCCTTCTTGCTTATGCATCACATCATAATTTTAAGTTGCAACAAATAGATGTGAAGAGTGCTTTCTTAAATGGTCCTTTGCACGAGTTAGTGTATGTAAAGCAACCCCCGGGTTTTGAGGATCATAACTTTCCTAACCATGTCTACAAGCTCGATAAGGCACTCTATGGCCTTAAACAAGCCCCACGTGCATGGTATGAGCATCTTAGAGAGCTTCTTGTAGACCGTGGGTTTGAGATAGGCCTCATTGATCCCACTCTTTTTACTAAGAAAGTTAACGGGGAGCTTTTCATATGCCAACTTTATGTAGATGACATCATTTTTGGTTCTTCTAACAAATCTTTCAATGATGAATTTGCAAGGCTAATGACCGACAAATTTGAGATGTCTATGATGGGAGAGTTGAAATTCTTTCTTAGTTTTGAAGTAAAGCAATTGAAGGGTGGCACCTTTATTAATCAAGCCAAGTACACTCAATACATGCTCAAGAAGTTCAAGATGGACACCGGAGTGAAGGGAGCCAAGACTCCCATGCCTACAAAGGTTACTCTTGATCTCGATTCTAATGGTAAAGAAGTGGATCAAAAACTTTATCGCTCTATGATTGGGTCTTTGATCTATCTTTGTGCATCTAGACCGGATATCATGCTTAGTGTGGGAATGTGTGCACGATATCAAGCCGCCCCTAAGGAAAGCCATTTAATGGCGGTCAAAAGAGTCTTTCGATATTTGATTGATACCCCAACTTTTGGCCTTTGGTACCCGAAGGGATCAAGCTTTGAGCTTGTTGGGTACTCGGACTCGGATTGGGCGGGAGATAAAGTGGATAGGAAGTCAACCTCCGGAGCTTGCCAATTTCTTGGTAGGTCTTTGGTTTGTTGGTCTTCTAAGAAGCAAAATTGTGTGTCTCTCTCCACCGCCAAAGCCGAGTATGTGGCGGCCGCAAGTTGTTGTGCTCAACTCCTTTGGATGAGGCAAACGATGGAAACACAACAAGACCAAGCACATCGAGATCCGCCACCACTTCATCCGTGACCATGTCAATTGAGGTGAGATTAACCTATCTTATGTAGGTACACAAGACCAACTCGCCGATATTTTCATGAAGCCACTTGACGAAGCAAGATTCCAAGAGTTGAGGCATGAATTGAATATCCTAGACTCTTGCAATGTGGCTTGATCATGTGCACTCATTCCCATATGATAGTGTGTGTTCCTATCTAGGTGTGGGCATGGAGATAGGGGGAGAGCGGTCCTAATTAATTGGGCTATCCCTCCCCCATAATGCCAATATTAAGCAATGTGTTCTTTTTTGTCTTTTATGACATTTTTGAGCTTAATTGATGAGTTTTGGTTTTGGGCCCAGGATATATCTTCGCGGTGCCATACCTTTATACTCAAACATGGTGGCTTCGGCTACCGACCTCCTAAGTGGAGGTTTGTTCCTATTTGAGCTTTATTTGCATTTTATTGCTTTTTCAATGGGAATGTGTTCATGTTTGGCCTTATTTGAGCTTTATTTGCATTTTTGCAAACATGAACACTAAGTACCACTCAGTGACCTCTTTCTGACCCAAGCCTATCCCTTTCATCTAAAACTTGCTTCATCTTTCGAAGAAACATGCTCATTTACTCAGCTGTGTGATCTGGTCGAGGCAGGCCGGAGACTCCGGGGTTTGCACCCTGGAGACTCCGGTGTCTGGAGGCCAGAGACTCTGGGTGACCAACCCCGGAGACTCCGGCCCTAGTGGTTTCGCCCTGGATCAAAGAGGGTCGGGGTGAGGGAAACCCTACCAGTTCCCTCATTCACCCCCTCCCTCTAACTCCCCAGGGGCGGCGCCGCCTCCTCAAGATCGCCGCCGGGAGCCTCCCCGGCCCCGGATCCGCCGCTTGCCGCCGGCCATCTTCCTCCACAAGCCTCTGGAGACCTTTTCCTCCGGATTGCTTGCCTGTTCCATGGAGCCCTCTAGTACTTTCCTCCTCCTCCCATCTAGTTTCTCCTAGATTCAAGGGATTGGAAGATTTTGCTAGTGTTTTTCCATGGGATGAATATATTTCGGCAATTAGAGTATCTAGCATCTTGTGGAACCAATTTGGTGCAAATTTTCGAGTAAAACCATGTCTTTTGTGTCTGACCTCGGGTAGCCCAGAGTCTCCGGTGCTGAAACCCCGGAGACTTTGGAGTCTCCGCCCTTTCAAGGCCGGAGACTCCAGGGTCAGAGACCGGAGACTCCGGTGTAGATCGACAGTTTCCATTTTGGCTCCACAAGATGCTATTTTCCTTCTTCTGGGCATGTTTTTGACTCTTCCCCTGCTACTTCGTGTCCTTCACTTTCACAGGTAGCAGTGCAGGTGGTCATCGTAAACGTCTCCCTCAGAGGCATACGTTTGACTACAACCCGGCCAAGGACTGCTATGTGGAGAGATAGAGTGCGGCTGAGATTGAGAGGGATGCTCTAAGGGAGAAAGCTCAGTTGGCTCAGTTGGCTAAGGAAGAAAGGGCCAAAAAGGCCAGGTTTGATCATTTGCCCTCTATCAAGGATTTGTCCCTTCCTGAGTTTGCTGATATGAGGAAGAGGAAGATGTATGACCTGCCAAGGAACTCCAATGACCTCAGTTTTCATCGAAGGGAGCAACAACTCATTTGCATCGAGCTCTATGCCAAGCTCACTCACAAGGTTTGCCCCCAAAAGGTTGTTGATTTTGAACATCTTCAGAAGAGTGACTACTTCAAGGAAGCCCTTTGGATCACCGGAAAGCTTGGTTTGCACCCTCTCATGCAACTCAAGCAAGACTACAATATTCTCCTTGTGCATCAATTCTTTGCCACTCTTGCGTTTGGCGATGGAGAAGAGCTTCCCATGACATGGATGACCAGTGATCAAGTTATCCACTCCAACTTCATTGAGTTTGCCAAAGAGCTTGGGTACCCATTCAAAGGGAACCATATGCCATGTGGTACAAGGATGCATCTCTCCGGACTTGCTTATAACAAGAAGGCGCTTGCCCCCCTCTATGGCAAGCTCACCAAAGATGCTATTGATCAAGACAAGAAGATTGTTGTTGGCGACTCCTATGGTCTAAGAATAAGATACAACATTCTCCTCTAGTTGTTTCATGAGAATATTGCCCCAAGTGCGGGTAATTTGGATGCTCTTCATGGTGGTTTAGTCAACCTACTTACCTATTCTCATGAAGTCTTTTGCAAGGGCCAAGAAGCTCAAGTGGAGCCCATTGATGTCATGGATTTCATTCACCGGGAAATGTATGAGTGCATCCTATCCAAGAAAGCCCTGGTCTATGCTCCATATGTGATGAAGCTTATCAAGAGGAAGTCACCCAACTATTCTCTTTGCGTTGACATCTCCAAGTTTGTTGAGCACAAATCGGTGAAGCCTCAAAAGAAACCGGCACCGGGTGTGACCAATGAACCCTTTGCCGCCGCTAGTGATGATGAAGGAGATGAAGATATGGAAGGTGATGAGGATGATGTTGATGAGGAAGGAGAGGATGGTGAGGAAGAAATTGAAGAAACCCGGGCTGCTCCTCCTTCTTCACCCAAGAGGAGAAGCAAGAATGGAAGCAATGTGCCCTTTCCATCCTGCAACAAAGAAGAAGTCAACAAGGAGATCAAGAAACTTTCATGGTTCAAGAGGACCTTGCTTTGCATGGGAGTGGATATTCGCAAGGAGCAACACAACATCTATATTCAGAACAAGCATATCACTCAAAACCAAGGCTTGATGGTCGATCATCTTCGCGCGCTCCGCAACCTTCCTCCTCCAGAGCATCCTCCTTCAGACTCAGAAGACACTCTCAGCTATGGTGCTTGGAACAGAGAGATGGGAAGCTCACTCCAATGGGGAGATTTCGATGAAGTGTCCAAGCCCAACTATCCGTCTTCCTCCAGTCGCGGCAAGGGTCCTATGGGTGATGATGAAGATCCTTCCTATGAGGGCAACGACGAGGACGGCGACGAGTGACTTGTTGGGACATGTAGCATCGCTCGTTTCCCCTTTTTGGTATCTTGATGCCAAAGGGGGAGAAGAGTTCTATTAGTATGTTATCGGGGATTTGCAAGGGTCGGGCACAAGCATTTCTTGTTTTGTTGAGCTTTCATTTACCTATGCTTGTGCTCCTTTCTAGTACCTAGCTCTTTAAGTTGAACTTCATTATTTGTGGTGTGTGGTACTTATCCTAGTATGGTGTGAGACTTGTGGTTGATTTATTGTAATGGTCATGTCATATTGCTCCTTATTGTTCTCTAAATATTATGCACATGTCCTTAGTTCATCATATATAGGGGGAGCTTTGTTTCTAGTATGTGTGCATTTGCATCAAGCTATTGTTGTATGTTGCACACATCTAGGGGGAGCTCATCCTATTTATGATGATATTTTTCCGTTAAACTTAGTATTGTCATCAAACACCAAAAAGGGGGAGACTGAAAGAGCATTTTCTTGCAAAATCTATTTTTGGGTGTTTGTTGTCAATACTTAGGTATCTAACCATTTTTGACTCAGTCCAATCTTTCTTATAGTTGAAAATCTGAAGCTTACCTGTTGCTGGCCTGTCTGCGCCGGAGACTCCAGGTCTCCAGCCCGGAGACTCCGGTGTTCACTCACTGGAGACTTTGGGTCTGGGACCAGAGACTCCGACCCAAGTCTCCGGGCTGCTTATTCGAGGGGTGTCGCTCCTCCCAGTAATGGGGGTGGAGACTTACCCCGGAATCTTTGCCCGGAGGCCTTCCTGGCCGGAGACTCCGCCCCCAGGTCACTTAGCCCAGAGACTCTGGGCTCTGGACCCCGGAGACTCCGGCCTAAAAGTGCAGCAACGGCTAGTCCTCCCCCAAGGACTATAAAAAGGCTTCTTCAACCTCAAGTCAAGGCTGCGGCTCCTACTCTCTCACCTCCATTGCTGCCAAGCTTCAAAGCCCTAGATCTCCACCTCTAGCCAATAGAACTTGAATCCCTCTGGGGATTCGAAGGAGGAGACCTAGCTCATCATCTTCACCAAAGAAATTTCATTTCCCCCTCCATTTGCTTCGAGGATTTGAGCCTAGGGATTCTTGGAACCCTAGGTATTGTAAGTGCTTGATTGACTCATATCTGTGGTGTTTCTAGCCTCCGTGGCTTTCTTGGGAGCCTCCAATTGAGTTGTGGATGTGTGCCCCAAGCTCCGTGTAAGGGATTCGTGGTTCCCCCATTACCACCGCTTAGTGGAACCGAGCTAGCCTCCGTGGCTTGCTCACCGGAGAACAAGGTGAGCCTTTGTGGCGTTGGTAGACTCCGTGTCACCACACCTCTCCAATGTAGACGTACTTCCCCTCAAAAGGAAGGAACTACGGGAATACATCCTTGTGTCTCCGGTCTCCACTCGTCGGTTATCTCTTTCCCTTACTTGTATCTTGCTAGTTACTTGTTCACTTGCATGCTTGTCACTTGTAGGAAATTCACCTAGTTGCACATCTAGTGAATTTACTTTGTGTCAAGCCCTAAAATTGAAAAAGATTAAAAATTGACTTAGTGCCTATTCACCCCCCTCTAGTCGCCCGTATCGATCCTTTCAGTGAGTGACTAAGATCGTTCCCCTCGCAGATAAAACAGTAATGGGGTACTCTAGCTTATTGCAAGGAATTCCATAAAGATCAACAAACTCTTGCGAAATGAATGAGGTAGTAGCACCAGTATCAAAAAGTACTTTGCCGGGATGAGATAGGATCTGAAGCGTACCTATCACAGTTTTGTCGGACTGGTTCACCTCCTCGAGGTTGGTGCAATTCAACTTCCCATAAGTTGGCCTTTTACTTTTACCGCCTCCAAAACCTCCACCCCGATGTGATCCTCCTCCTATACCTCGGCCTCCAGTCCGGCCCCTTTCAGGACAGTCCTTTATCATATGTCCCCCCTTCTTGCCCCCAAAACAGATGATTCTGGGTTGTCGACAATCTTTCTCCATGTGCCCTCACACACCGCAACCACGGCAAATGATATCATTGTTCCCACTTGTAGTACCACGAGGTGTAACATTCCCTCCGGACCTGTAATTGGGTTTGAACTTGAGATTAGGAGTTGACTTGGCATCCGGATACCTTCTTGGTTCAATCCTGGCCTTTTTCCTCCTATCTTCTAGGACTTGCTTAAAATCATCTTCCATGGTAATAGCTGCATCGACAAGCTCTTGGAAATCCGCTGCCTTTAACATCCTCAATTGTATCCTTGCACCTGGGTGCAGTCCTCTGATAAATCATTTCTTCCGCTTGTCATCAGTATTCACGTCATCAGAAGCATAACAAGATAGAAGAGAAAATTCCCTGACATACTTCATAATAGGCTTGTCATTCTGCACAAGATTCTCAAACTCTCTCCTCTCCAACTCCATGATACTCTCCGGTACATTGGATTCCCTGAACTTCTTCTTGAATTCCTCCCAGGTGAATACCCTTCCTGGAGGATGTATAGCCACAATATTGTCCCACCATGCTGCTGCGGGTTGATGCTACCGAGTTGATGAAGTAAATAACCGGCCAGTTGGAAAACCCCAAGAGAAGGTTTGATGAAGATAGCAGCAAGTTTTCCCTCAGTTAAGAAACCAAGGTATGTCGATCAGGAGAAGAGCAGACAATACGACTGAAGGTGATGCAGACTGGCTTAGCGACAGCTTCGGACAATTTATATATGGTGCCTCATCCAAGCTTTGCTTTGCTAGCTACAACGTGGAACCTGCACACAACACAACCAAATACTTTGTTCCCAACTTGCGATGAGGTTGTCAATCTCACCGGTTTGCTTGAAACAAAGGTTATGAGTGTATCGAGTGGAAAACAGTAGAAGTATGCGAGTAAAGTAAATAGTGCGAGTAAAGTAAACATGTGATAGCAATATGATGGAAATAGGACCGGGGTCCACAGTTCACTAGTGGTGTCTCTCCATAAGATAAATAGCACATGCAGGGTAAACAAATTACAGTTGGGCAATTGATAGAATAAAGATAAACGTGATATGTCAAGAAGATCACTATGCGATTTACTCTGGGCATTACAACAAAATACATAGACCGCCATCCAACTGCATCTATGACTAATAATCCACTTGTGGCGAATCAATCCGAGAACTCCACAAGTATTAAGTTGCGAACAACAGATAATTGCATTAAGCAAAGTGTGTAATGTAAACAAAGCATATGCCCTTGAGCATATGAATGTTGTTTTCTCCCTAGTAGCAACAACACATCTATAACCTTAGAGGTTTCTGTCACTCCCCTAGGTTAAATAGAGGCATGAACCCACTATCGAGCATAAATACCCCCTCTTGGAGTCACTAGCAACTACTCGGCCAAGATAGCTACTAACAATGGAGAGCATGCAAGATCATAAACAACATAGAGATAACAAAAGATATATTTCAGTATAGCAACTCAATCATAACACCAATATTCATCGGATCCCAAGAAACCAAACATGTAGAATTACATAACGGTGATCTCAATCATGTAGGGCAGATCATGAGATCTAAACATGAAGTACACGGTGGAGGAGACAACCATCTAGCTACTGCTATGGACCCATAGTCCAAGGTAGACTACTCACTCATCGCTCCGGAGGCAAGCATGGCGATGAAGAAGACCTCCAGTGGCGATTCCCCTCTCTGGCAGGGTGCCGAGAAGAGCTTTTGGACCCTCCCGATCTTCGGGTCGACGGCGGCGGCGGATCGCGATGTGTTCTGGAAAAGTGATCGGGGTACTTAGGTTTTTTCCGTCGGGGGGTCTTTATAGGCGAAGGGGAATCGTCAGGAGTGGACCGAGGCGGTCTCACACGTAGGGGGCGCGGCCAGGGCCTGGGCCGCGCCGCCCTGGTGTGTGGCCACCTCGTGGCCCCACTCCATCTCCTCTTCGGATCTCTGGAAGCTTCCGGGAAAAATAAGACTTCAGGAACTTGTTTCGTCCAATTCCGAGAATATTTCCTGTGTATCACTTCTGAAACACAAAAACAGTAGAAAACAGGGAACTGGCACTGTGGCGACTTGTTAATAGGTTAGTTCCGGAAAATGCATAAAAGTGCCACAAAGTGTAACAAAACATCGGGTAAATGGTGTATAAACAAGCATGGAGCATCAAAAATTATAGATACGTTGGAGACGTATCAAGCATCCCCAAGCTTAACTCCTGCTCGTCCTCGAGTAGGTAAGTGATAACAAAAGAATAATTTTTGAGGTGACATGCACCTACACAATCTTGATCATATATGTAAGCATTTGTGAGCTGGGATCATAAGAACTTAAAACATGGGCATGAAAGATATAATCTTGACAATAAGAACTTAGCAACCATGTTGTAATCATGAAAATGAACACAAACAAAAGATCATGAAAATGAAACAATGAAAGTCAAACGTGTGTTCAAATCATAAGGAAAAACATACACATGGTTTTCAGCTTGTCCTTCATGGAGAGCAAAACATAAATGCATAGGACACCTTCAAGTTTAAGAGGGCGACTAGATATAAATAATTTGAGAACAAGTGAAACCAACAATATGAATCAATCAATGAAAACTTTGGGACAATGCACATTATACTAAGAATGACAACTTTGCTCTCTTATGGTGCATAAAGAAAGAAGGTGGTGACTCAACATATAAGTAAAAGAAAGGCCCTTTGCGGAGGGAAGCAGTGATTGCAAGTTTTATAGACCTTCAAAAATTATGTTACTTACCGGCTTTGAGCTCTCATTGCCCCCATCATAAGCATAACAATTATGATGCATATGCTTGACAAATCATAAGTCGAAAACCTCGTGTCCCATGAATACGAGTACCCAAACCTCATGCTACTCAACTTAGAGTCCTAAGCAAGGCTCTTGTCATTGTAAGTATATATGTATTATCGAAAACCGCCAACGGGGTACCTCCGTGCCCGATGACATGGAACAAGCCCACATCAAAATGACAGGACAAGCAGACAATGAACACCTCGACATCTCTTTTATTTGCCATTTGTTTAGCTTTTTATTGTGAGATGTGTCGTCGAATGTCCACCATGGGTATGCTGCAAATTTCCACCATGAATTATGCATGGCTTAGATTGGCGGCCCAGGCGTTTCCCTAACACATATACAAACTCCATGATCCCCACAAGATTCCCAATTCACTTCACACCGCGGGCATCCATAAACAAAAGATCACGATATCAACTCAAATAAGAAGTGCAATGTTGAAAGCTTGCCCCATGACAGCATGGTTGGGCTAGAATCCAACTTACAACTTGCAAGCATAACAACTCAACATAAGAGACCACAATGTCAAATTTTTAAGAACAGGAAAAAGTAAAGTGTGCCTTCCGGTTCGTGAGAGCTTTACTGACCAATTTTCGCATAACACTGGTAAGAGTTTAATTTGAAGAGAAGATAAAAGCAAGTCAAATTTACTTAGAATAGCAAATTGCTAGAAGGTATGTATGGTGGAAACTTTGGAAAACTTTGGCTTTTAGGAGTTGGATGCACGAGTAGAGCTCATACTCAGTACAAGGCGAGGGCTAGCAAAAGACTGGGAGCGACCAACTAAGAGAGCAATAATGGCCATAATCATGCAAAGCGACAAAGCGACATTAAAAGAAGCATAAGATGGCATCAAAAGTCAAAAACTAAATGATCATAGAGGCTATTGGCGACTTTGTAAGAGTCTAACATGTGTGAGCATGCGCCAAGTCAACCCAAATAAAGCATCAAGGAGAAAACCAAAATAATGCTTCCATACAATAAAAACAACGCATGATTTTTTCAAAGGCTCATTAAGCAATCTCAGTTATTTGAGACAAGTCATGCTATAGCAAAACTACTAAGCATACTATCAAAAATACATCAAGCACGACATGAAAAAGCCTAAGCCGCAGTCTACACAAGCTCCTTCTTGTACCACTTTTTTGCATAAAGCTTTTTCTCTTTTCCAACACCATTTGAAATTTTTAAAGACACCTCTTTTGATGAAAACCAATAAAGATCAGAGGAAAAAATACACCTTGATGAAAAGATATGACAAGGTCTGAATGCAAATCAAGGCGAAAACAAAAACCAAAAGCAGTAGCGGAAAAAGAAGAACACTCGTTGAACGATAAGAGTGAAAACTGGAGCGTTCTTGGCAAATGAAAAGCAAGGCAACTTCTCCAAAAGGAATTTGTTGGGGTCCAACCATTTATTGCAGCAAACAAAACTAAACTAACTAAGAAAACTAAAACAACTGATGCTCCAAGAAAAACACATAGTGCATGAAGCAATAAAAATATAGTGTTTTGAAAGGTGACCTGATTTTTGCCGATGAAGAAGGGGTGCCTCGGGGGCATCCCCAAGCTTTGACGCTTGTACTTCTTGGATATTTCTTGGGGTGATGCATGGGCATCCCCAAGCTTGAGCTTTTGTCCATTCTTCAACTTATCTCATCATTCTCCAATCCCTACACTTGAAAACTTCCTTCATATAAAACTAAACATAATTCTATTAGTAACATTAGTGCAAGCATAACATATAATCAACCTCTTTTTGCTTCAGGTTTCAACCCAAAACCACCACATATAAAGTATATACTACTGTAGCAACTTCCCCAAAAGTTTCGTGATCAAAAGAACTAAAAAAGAAAGCGATAAAGCGGCTAAAATGAATAGTGGCAGAAATCTGTCAAAACAGAACAGCTGACAAAGGTCGAATTTTTGAGGGGTTTTCTGTTGCTCAAATCAAACAGTGTTCAACTAACGAAAGTTTGGATATAACCTGTGGCATATGCACAAGAAATCGCAGGTCCAAAAGATATACAGAGAATTTTTACGAATTTTTACGGTGCAGCACTGAAAACAGTTTCAGGACAGCAACATCCCCAAATCTTACCTCACTCAAATTAGAGGCTTCTCTTGGCACAACAATGAAATAAAAAGGATAAGGAGCGGTCATTACTTTAGTAATGACTTACAAGACTCAAATAAAAGAAAAAGTACTAGAAATAAAACATTGGGTTATCTCCCAAGAGTGCTTTTCTTTAACGCCTTTGAGCTAGGCGCAGAAAATTGCGAATCAAGTAACATCAAGTGATGAAGCATCAATTACCTCAGTAGGCTCTTTGGAAGTTCCCGCAAATGATTCAACCTGCAAGTCACTCTTAGTGGAACTAAAAGTCTTACCAATTTTAAGAACATATTGAGGTTTAAGCGCAGAAACCTTGGGAACATACATAAATTTTTGCTCTTTTCCAACAAACACTTTCTCTTTCTTAAATTTAAGAGAAGAGAAGATTAAACTAAGAGTTTCCATAGACTCCTCTAGTTTACCAATCCTTAAATTTTGATTATCAAGAGTAGTGCTAGCCTCTAAAATGGTGATTCTCTTACCAATATTTTCTATTAATTCACTAACTCGGCTAGCATTTTCTAGGATACTTGGCAAACTTTTCTCTAAAGAGCTGAGCCTTTCTACCACCTCCTCCAAGGTGGTCTCAGTTTTAGCAACATGAATAGGTGGTATTCCCACTAAACTTTCAATTATAGTGCATGCTTCTCCAGCGGGAGTACCCAGAAAATTACCTCCTGTAAAAGTATCGAGAACATACCTATTCCGACTAGATATACCAACATAAAAATTTCTAAGGAGGATCGTGGTAGAGTGCTTTTTGGTACACCTATGATGAGCATTGTTAATACGATACCAAGCATCTTTTAAACTTTCTCCCTCTTGTTGCTTAAAACTACGAACTTCTACTTCAGGATTACTCATTTAGCAAAGACTAAGAGCAAGAAAATAAAAGCAACTATCAAGGATTCTAATTTTTTTTGGATTTTTGATATAAAATGATGCAAGTAAAAATAAAGTAAAGCAGAACTTAAAACAAAGTAAAGGATGTGCATGCAAAAAACTCCCCTTGCAGAGGTCTTCCACTCTTCCCCGGCAACGGCGCCAGAAAAGAAGCTTGATGCTACCGAGTTGATGAAGTAAATAACCGGCCAGTTGGAAAACCCCAAGAGAAGGTTTGATGAAGATAGCAACAAGTTTTCCCTCAGTTAAGAAACCAAGGTATGTCGATCAGGAGAAGAGCAGACAATACGACTGAAGGTGATGCGGACTGGCTTAGCGACAGCTTCGGACAATTTATATATGGCGCCTCGTCCAAGCTTTGCTTTGCTAGCTGCAACGTGGAACCTGCACACAACACAACCAAATACTTTGTTCCCAACTTGCGATGAGGTTGTCAATCTCACCGGTTTGCTTGAAACAAAGGTTATGAGCGTATCGAGTGGAAAACAGTAGAAGTATGCGAGTAAAGTAAACAGTGCGAGTAAAGTAAACAGGTGATAGCAATATGATAGAAATAGGACCGGGGTCCACAGTTCACTAGTGGTGTCTCTCCATAAGATAGATAGCACATGCTAGGTAAACAAATTACAGTTGGGCAATTGATAGAATAAAGATAAACATGATATGTTAAGAAGATCACTATGCGATTTACTCTGGGGATTACAACAAAATACATAGACCACCATCCAACTGCATCTATGACTAATAATCCACTTGTGGCGAATCAATCCGAGAACTCCACAATTATTAAGTTGCGAACAACAGATAATTGCATTAAGCAAAGTGTGTAATGTAAACAAAGCATATGCCCTTGAGCATATGAATGTTGTTTTCTCCCTAGTAGCAACAGCACATCTACAACCTTAGAGGTTTCTGTCACTCCCCCAGGTTAAATAGAGGCATGAACCCACTATCGAGCATAAATACCCCCTCTTGGAGTCACTAGCAACTACTCGGCCAAGATAGCTACTAACAACGGAGAGCATGCAAGATCATAAACAACATAGAGATAACAAAAGATATATTTCAGTATAGCAACTCAATCATAACACCAATATTCATCGGATCCCAACAAACCAAACATGTAGAATTACATAACGGTGATCTCAATCATGTAGGGCAGCTCATGAGATCTAAACATGAAGCACATGGTGGAGGAGACAACCATCTAGCTACTGCTATGGACCTATAGTCCAAGGTAGACTACTCACTCATCGCTTCGGAGGTAGGCATGGCGATGAAGAAGACCTCCGGTGGCGATTCCCCTCTCCGGCAGGGTGCCGGGAAGAGCTTCTGGACCCTCCCGATCTTCGGGTCGATGGCGGCGGCAGATCGCGATGTGTTCTGGAAAAGTGATCGGGGTACTTAGGTTTTTTCCGTTGGGGGGTCTTTATAGGCGAAGGGGCATCGTCAGGAGTGGACCGAGGCAGTCTCACACGTAGGGGGCGCGGCCAGGGCCTAGGCCGCGCCGCCCTGGTGTGTGGCCACCTCGTGGCCCCACTCTGTCTCCTCTTCAGATCTCTGGAAGCTTCCGGGAAAAATAAGACTTCAGGAACTTGTTTCGTCCAATTCCGAGAATATTTCCTGTGTATCACTTCTGAAACACAAAAACAGCAGAAAACAGGGAACTAGCACTGTGGCGACTTGTTAATAGGTTAGTTCCGGAAAATGCATAAAAGTGCCACGAAGTGTAACGAAACAGTAGGCAAATGGTGTAAAAACAAGCATGGAGCATCAAAAATTATAGATACGTCGGAGACGTATCACGGGTCCACATAACAGATGTGTGGCATACCTAAGCTTCTCACTGTCATTGCAACTTACTGTGTTGAGCTTCCTTTCGGTGTCCAATAACCAGTCTTCCGTGTCCATTGGCCCGGTGCTGATGCAAAAGGAAGTGGTCTTGTATTTAGGAAATCTGCCAATGAGACTCCATGCACTCCTTCATTTCGAACTTCATGATTACGGTCCATCACATCCTGCACCATCTTTATTTGACATTCAATGAGCATACACTGTCTTTCATCCCCTGTCCTCATGTACTGAGCAAAATCCTGCTGCGTAAGGAATGGTGGTGGTGGTGGTAATGGTTTCCTTGCTGCTGCATCGGCTGCCTCCTTAGCCTTGGCTTCAGTCTCCATCCTCTATTGTTCAGATTCTTCACCAACTACCGTCGCCATTCTATCCCCCTAACCCTGTTACATTAAGCGAAACTCATAGTTACACCATGCTCATGCTTTCTGAGCTCAACTTGATGTACAGTGTTAGTCACACAATAAAAATCTAAATAAAACATAGCCAAATCACACCAAACATATACCATATATATACATGGGTAAAAAGAACATAGTGTTACATAGCTTATCATCCCATGAGTAACTACACTCACTTATTCAAGCTGCAAAAGCAAATACTACAAATTACACATATGGTACATATGTCACAAAACATGTCGCCTCCATATCTGTGGTGGTCCTCTACGGGTAGTCGCACTCCCGATACATCCCCGGTGTCCAACTGGTAGCTTGTGATGTCCTCCTGAGTGAAGCAGGGGCATAAGATGACTCCGCCGAGAAAAAGTCATAATCGGGTGTAGTACCTAAGTTGAAGTCAGTCATCCCCAGATAACTGCTCAACGATGGGTAAATAACATCGGTGGTACCCTCTTTCCATCTTAGGCCTCGAGCATTCTCCATGCTCCATATGGCTAGGTAACTCTTCCTCCTTATCCGACTCTATCTCTATGGGCTTTCCCACCACGTCTCCAGTGCGGTGAACAACCCTAAACTGACTCATGACCTCATGCTCCGAATCACATGGAATCGGATCTCCGGCCGTCCCCATGTACTCACCGAAACACCAACCCATGGAGTTTCCCCCAAAACTATCGTTATGAGGCATTCCCCATGACTCCAAACCTGCCTCGTATCCGGCTCCAGTCGAGCCGTGTGCAAAGTGTGCTGGTGGCATCTCCGGTTTGGCCTCGGGCTCGAACTCCCGCTCCTCGGAATCGTCTTCCTCATCTAAGTTGATAAAATCTCCAGTCGAAAAGGCTGGAGTAGGTGCCCTCGGTGGTCCAGAAGTCTCCCCCGTACACCACGGAGTAGGTGTCGACTCAGTGATCTCATCCACTAGACTCTGTATCTCTCCCACTAATGCTCCGTGAACGTGATAGAACACGCTGAGCAGATGCTTACACCTGTCCATGTGCTCTGCTGCGAATGTGGGTGTCTCTTCACAAACTTGTAACTATCCCGACAAGGATCTTCTCCTTCCTCGTCGTGTGGGATGTGCGTGAACTTAGTACCCAATAACTTCTCTGTTTTGTGTTCACAGATATCAGTTATGGCCTTCATCACTGCTATCTTGTAAGCCACACTAACTATGCGTGCCTCACCGGCTGGCATGTTCCCGCTCATGCCCAATTTGGCAGGAAGCATGATCCCTACCTTATACTTCTGAAAGACTCTACCCTCATAATAAGCATACTTCTTGACGGGAATACGGGTTTCACACCCGCACTCCTGTAAGATGCCACGTAAAATATCTGATAGGTTTCCATCATAGTCGTCTAGAGTCACGTCTTGAACTTGCACAGTCCTTGATGGATTTGTGCGTGCCATCCTGGCAGTATAAAAGGAAAAAAAATTAATACATGATGCATCATAATAGTAACAATAAAGAATTGTAACACTAAAAAGTATGACCTTGCTATTCTCAAGTGAATAACGTCATGATAGTTTTAGAGAACTCTTTACTATTCCTATTTGACTCCTACAGGTCGTTCCCATTAACTGGGCGTCCAACCTAAGGTCAAAGCTTTTGCTCTGATACCAACTATGGTGACCCAGCATACCACTGCATATTGTAGTATACAAGTCATTGATATAACACTCGTGAAGTACCAATTCAAAAATATTACATCCCTCAGAGTGGTACAACAGAAACATAGCGGTCTTTATTCAAGCACTGAATATTACAAGTCATAATGTTACAAAGGACTCCAGTTCCTCCTTGGTCCAAAGAGGAACACTAGATGGTTCTAATTTAAAACTACAAACCTTAGCTACAAACGAAAGTAGTAAACTAAACATGATACCCAACTCTAGTCGCTTTATTCTAGGTGTTTGATGCGACCAAAGCTTCTAACCTACGACTTTAGTTGTCGGCTCCCTCCTCGAGTCCTTCGTCGGTACCATAGGAGATGGTGTAGTCAATGCCTTCGACTCCTCTGGATAGATCCAGTTCTTCGTAGTACACCTCCTCATAGTCCTCCGGAGTTCCTTCTGTCGCTTCAAACTGGCCCTCCGAGTCTAAGCAAGGGTTAAAAGGGAGTGGGGTGAGTAACGAGCGTTACCCAGCAAGTTCATTTAATAGCATAGAGGTGTTTGATGCACTAGCTACGACCATAGACTAGAATGTCTTAGGCCAAATGCAGTTTTTATAATCATTTCTTCAAAGATTGATTTTATTCAAAGAGCTATGTCCGTCAGTCTTCACAGGTTGATTAGAGCTTCGATGGGCTCTTTTCCTGCCGTGTTCATAGCTCCTTCCCGGAACAGGAAGTATCTTGATACTTTTGTACACTCTGCAGAGGTGGTCACTTGTACCCATAGGAGATCAACGCTTTGCTGTACGACCGAGTGTACTTCCCGTCCATACTTCCTTGGTATGTGGCCCAGCCATTGATCCGAGCCAATCACTGCTCCTTCCCGTGACCTTGCATACCCACCCTTTTGCGGCTCCAACTTTGGTTCGCTACCCTCGCCGGACTACGTCTTTGGTAGTTGCCGACCTCGGCATAGTTGTCCTTCCTGACAATGAGTTACCCCCACCGGTTTGGTTACGCCCTATGGTAACACCGGCCTCGGCACTCTACCCCCGTCGTTGCCGCAATCCATCATAGACCGCCAGCCCGTGGAATCTTGATGGGGATTCCACCATCCCGAAGCTCCTCGCAGGGAGACAACTGCTACAGAACGGCGCGTCCGTTGATATGCAAGAGGGAAAAGATACAACTGACTCTTCCGTCCCATTCCAGACCCTATGGTTGACCGTATTTTATGGTACAAGAATCACTGGTGACATTGGTTATTAATCCTAGGTGAACATTCCAGTTATAGTGGGACCTCCACCATACTCTTACCATGGTCCCACTGCCCACCCTCCTAGGTTGACAACCACCATGATTGCTAACCACTAGTCACATTAAGTTGAGAAAAGCAGAACCTTTGCTTTTAAATGCAATCATAATAATAATACCACCGGTATATTTGGCAAGTAATTTGCTAAAGATAAACAAGAGGTATGAGCAAGAGTGAACTTGCCTGCAAACTGCAAGGTAGTGCAGTTGGATTTGTTGGAGTGACCCGGGACCTCGGGTTCTGGAAAACAGCATCATTGTCCGATAAGGGCAATGGTTAAAGATTCAAAGAATACATGCCTTTAAGGTGTGTGTGTTCCCTTTATACCCCCAGAAGTGTTTTATTCTTATCCTAGAATTTATATACTCCTTTTATGATTTTAAGGAGTATATGTTATCAATTACTTCGTTCAAGAATATTCTTCAATATTCTGGAATGGAGTTCAATTTTGATAATGAGTTCTATTCTAATTAGATTTTTCTTAGATATCTCACAACTATAGAAAAAGTCTTTTGAAGTTCTCTCTCCTATTTATCTTTATAGGGTGATTTATTAAAAGTGTATATACCCTAGTTATGAATTTACCAGAGTATATATTATGTTAAATTCATTCAAGAATACTAGGGACAAATTCTTGAATGGATTTACTTGATTTTTATTTCAAGGATGTTATTGCCCTTTTATTTTTTTTCATTTTTATCATTTCCAGAGGTTTTTCCTTTAAAAGAAAACCCCATTATTTAATTATGAACAATGTCTTCAAAGTCATTAATTATATGATAAAAAGCTCAAAAATCAATTAGGGTTATTTTTGCAAAGTCCAAATTAATTTTCTGCTTTTTATTAAGTGTTAAAAGGTTTTTCCAAAAACCCCTTTATTTTCTTTTTAATTTTGTTTTTTTAATTTTTGGTTTAAAAAACCTCTCTCACTCCACTGCCCAGCCTGGCCCACCTGTTGGGCCGGGCCCACCTATCGGCGCCGGCCTACCTGGTCGAACCCGACCAGGTGGCTTCGGTCAAACCGACCGGCCGCACCCTCTCGCTCGCCTCGTCCTCTTCCTCTCGCCCGCTCTAGCGACTGCGTCGCCCCGCCGCCGCCACGCTCGATTCCGACGAGCTCCGCTCGAGTCCGCCGTCGAGATGGGTCGCAATCGATAGATCCTACGACGGTGCTCCCGCCTGTCCGTGAGATCTAACCGATTACCCCCTGGTGCTCTCGTCTCCTTCACCTCCGATGCTCTGGACCTCGGCCTTGGCGACCTCGAGCTTGATCTCGAGCCGCGTGGCCTTCTCCTCAGCGAGATCTGGTGCTGATGGGTGTGGTGCTTTGCCGACGTGACGTCGGCGCCTTCCCCTGGCTTGGTGCCGTCGTGGCCGCGTGAGCACTGCCTCGCCATGCCACGGTGGTACCTCCTGGGCGATTCGTAAGTTCTTCTCCTCCACTACTCCCCTCTGTTCTTCTCTGTGCTTCCCTGGAGCTTGATCTGGTCATGGTTCAACCTCCAGAGGAATTAGGGTTTCTACCCTAAGCTTGCTCTCGTGCTGATGAACTAGGGTTTGTGGTGATGTGTGAGACTCATGCTCTGTGATCACTCTTGGTCCAGTATTCTTGTAGCTCGAGCTTGATCATGTGTATGCTTGTTGCTACTGTCAGTTTCAGACATAGCTTCAGTTAACACTGTTAACAGAAGCTTGTTGCTTTCAGTTAACTGAATGCTATGGTGATCTTTTACTGCTTAATTATTCAGTTACTATTGTTGCTTGATTAGCTAAGAGCTTGCTAGTGGCTGGTCTTGATTAATTTCATCAAGTGCATGGATAACTATGTGTTAGTTATCTCTGAATATTGCTGTTAATTGAGCTGTGCTGTTAACAGCCTCACTGCACTTTCTTGCAGTGCTTCTGTTGTGCCGACCTAGTGATGCAAACTAATTCTTTTGAGCTTGGTTAATCCTAGCAGTGATGCTATATTCAATGACTGCTGTTGTGGCTCTTGCAGTAGCTTCTGGCTAACTGCTTCACTGTGATGCCTCCTTGAGGTGTTCACAGTGACTGTAAGGTGCTAAGCTGGTGTTTTTTGAGAGTAGATCACCCTGTGTGGTGATCTACTGGTGGCTTATTTGTTTAAAAGTGTCCCTATCCACTTTTCCCAGATGCTTACTTAAACTTGATCAATTTCTATTGACAAAGCTGATGGTTATCTAGGTTTTAGGTCTCAGTCTTGTTAGCTAGGCAACCCATGTGCCACTCCTGGCCTTGCTCTTATTTCTGCGAGTCTTTCCTTTGAGAAATTCCCAGGTAAGATAGGTATTATGGAGTAGGTGCTGTGGATGGCCTGGTCTTCAAGATCATGGCCTCCTGGACATCCAAATGATGACCAAAGCCCTTGTATCATCAAGCTTTGCTTGATTCATGTGTGGCTGTGCTCTGTTCTGCCTGCCTGGGAGATAAACTTGTGAGTTTTCTCCCAGCACTTATGTGTGCTGTGATTCAATAATAACCTGTTGCTGAAGAGTAGCTTATTCTTCTGGATAATTCTGATTTCCTGCTTCTTGTGGCAAGCCTACTCCTCCTAGCTGCTTGACCTAGTTCCTATTGAGCTAAGTGACCATGTTGGTCTTTGGCTTTGCTGATTTGGTTGATTTGATGATGTGCTGGGGTGCGAATCTTCCCTGTTGCTCAACACATGAGCAGGGTAGATGGTGTGGTGGTGATTCTGTGATGGTGATGTGGTCTTAACTATGGTGGTGTTCTTGGTGTGGTGACGTGCTGGGGTGGTGGTGTTGTTCTTGGTCGGCTGGTGTTCTTGGCCGAGCAAATCCTCAACTTGTGATGTTTTTATACTTGGTCTTGCTTCTCTGATGGCTTGACACCTCTATCATGCGTTTGATGAGTAAGCTGCTGTTGGCTGGCTTGCCCATCTCGGCTGTCTTGAGATATTTCCCTCGGGAGCTTGGTGATAAGCTCAACAGCTTGATGATTATCTACAGTGGCATAGTTTTTCTTGACTGCCACTTGGTAATTACCATTCTGGCGATTTTGCTGTTTATATTTTGGTTGCAGGTGCCAAGAAGAAGAAAAGAAGAAAAGAAAGAAAGAAGACATGTAGTTTTCTTTTTAGGATTTGTAAACTTGCAATCTTTATATTCTCTTGTTGTAATATTCTTTTATTCATTCCAATTTGTAATTATTCTTTTATTCTTGAATTATGTAAAGACAATGTAATATGTGTTGATGATCAATAAAGCTCAAGTTTTCTTTCTTTATTAATATTTATCCTTTCTAAATGTGTCTTTCCATTTTAATTCAATCATTCAAAATTCAAATTCAAATCTAACTCAAATTCCAGTTTAAGTTCCAAAGTTTATAACTAGGTTTTTAGTTATCTAATTCATCACCTACCCACAACAATATATCAAAAGATATCATGTCCAAATCTTTTGCACTCCGAGAGTTCACCATTCCCCCTCGAAGAGAGATTCGATCACTCTTAGGTTTTAGTGACAAAAGCGCGAAAATATCCCATAATTTAAGATGCTATGCAAAAAAGCCCTCTAAACTACCCCGAAGTTGTCCTACGTTCTGGGATGTTACATTATGGATCATGATCTAGAAAAAGCTCGCAATCTCGAATTGATTTTGGCGGTGTTTGAGCAACTCTCGGGTCTAAAGATTAACTTCCATAAAAGTGAATTGTTTTGTTTCGGCGATGCTCAAGATGATGCAACGATATATGCGGAGCTGTTTGGTTGTGGGCAAGGCCAATTTCCTATTTGCTATTTGGGGATTCTGATTCATTATCGGAGACTTACAATTGCCGAATGGAAAATAGTTGAGGAAAGACTACAAAAGCGACTTAGTAGTTGGAAGGGTAAATTATTATCTCTAGGAGGAAGATTGGTACCCATTAATTCAGTACTTACCAACATGATACTATATATGATATCTTTCTTTCTTTTACCAAAAGGAGTCATGCATAAACTTGATTATTATCGATCCAGATTCTTTTAGCAAGGGGACAGTGAGAAAAAGAAATATCGACTGGTTAATGGAGTATAGTTTGTAGACCCAAAGATCAGGGTGGGCTTGGAGTTCATGACCTTAAGGTTAACTAGGCTTTACTAGGTAAATGGCTGTTTAAGCTTTTCTTACCGAGGATGGGGTTTGGCAAACTGTTCTTAGATGAAAGTACATTGGCTCGAAGGCGTTATCCCAAGTGATTTGGAAACCAGGGGATTCACATTTTTGGGCTGGTCTCATGGCCTCAAAGAAATTCTTTTTTGCCATGGTACTTTTACTATTAATGATGGATCGCAGATACGTTTTTGGGAGGACAATTGGTTAGACAACGTCCCTCTATGTGAACAATATCCTGCTTTGTATAGTATTGTTCGCCGCAAAAGTGATACCATTGCTGCAGTAATGGCTACCTCACCTCCATATGTGACATTCAGATGGGATATGATTGGTCCGCAATTAGCTGCATGGAACTCCTTACTAATTCGTTTGGATGATGTACAACTATCGCCGGGACCCGATAAATTTTGGTGGAATCTACACGCCAATGGCAATTTCTCGGTAGACTCACTTTACAAAGCGATCCTTCAATCCGATATATCAGTTGATAATAACAAGAAAATTTGGAAGATGAAAATACCGTTGAAAAACACATTTTTTGGATGGTATCTTCGTCGTGGGGTTATCTTTACCAAAGACAATCTTGTTAAGAGGAACTGGCATGGAAGTACTCGGTGTGTGTTTTGTCATCAAGATGAAACTATAAAACATTTGTTCTTCCGGTGTCGTTTCGTCAGATCTATATGGTCAATCATCCAAGTAGCTTCCAGCCTTTATCCTCCAACTAGTGTTGCCAATGTTTTTGGGAATTGGCTTCATGGTATCGATTTAAGGTTTAGAATGCTCATTAGGGTGGGTGCGCTGGCAGTTATCTGGGCGCTTTGCCTATGTAGAAATGATAAGATTTTTAATGATAAAAATTGTTCCCTCTTGCAGGTTATCTACATATGTACCGGTATTCTCTATTTGTGGTCACCTCTTCAGCGGATGGAGAATCACGTCCTGTTTATGGAAGTCTGTACACGATTAAAGGCTATGGCGAGGGATACTTTTCCTTACATGGGTGGCCGCATAATCTACGGATTGGAGCTCCACCTACTACATAGGCGATTTACAATTACTCGATGTGATGTGTATTTTGCCTATTTTTTTTGGTTTCAGACTTATGAACGGCTGTGTGCATCTTAGCTATGTTGAGACCGGATGTAATTGCTTCTTTAAGTAATAAAGCGCCCATTATAAAAAAAATCAATTCAATGTGATGAGAGCCAACAAATATTGATAAGATGTTAGCAGCTGAGGTGTCACTCTCAACCACATCCCATATATGTGCTTATATAAAGGTGATAGAATTTATTACGAGTGGATACAGTTGAGTTTTGATAGTGTTTGTAATTGTGTAAAAGTTAAAGAAAAATGTTAATCATACAACATTGACCAAATAGGTAAAACTAAAGGACACTATACAGTAATAAAAGAGTTCGCATACGGCTAGTATTTAGGATATTGTATGGAAGAAATCATTGGGATTATGTTTTGGCTCCTGGGTGTCTTGGTGTGGCAGCCACACCAAGATTAAGCTAAGGATTCTGTGGGATATGATTAAATCAATGGCGATCCAATTTTAGGGGTATCCCACTAGAGTTTCTCTTAACAGTTGTAGGTGAGCTCCACACTTGTAAACCTAGACCATTATATATAAGGGCTCGAGGGGCTGGCCGAGCTCGACATGTCACATAGATCCAATCTCACCACTCTCCATTAACCATTGACGAGCTTGAGACTCAACCGAGTTCGTCCCAAGCACATAGAAGAGATAATCAATCCGCTATACACGGAAAGTAGGATTTTTACTATGCATTGTAACGCCGGTATAAACCTGTATAAACTTTCGTTTCCCGCATACAAACCACTAGATCATGCAGAAATAACCGACGAAAAATACTACGACACTTACATTACACAACTTCAAGTGAGAAGAAGATGACTAGTGGCATATGAAGAGTGTGGAAATAAAATAAAATGATAATACATGCAAAATAAAGTGTAGGTGCAACTAGTTGTAAATGTGAGTTTTCCTAAAAAAAAGCTCTCGCTGTGACTGATGGCATGCGGCTTATCTTCAATTAGATACTCCATCAGTTCCATAAAATATATCGGCAGAATAGATGTATGCACACACATTTTAGTTTTAGATATATTTATTTTAGCGATATATTTTATGTAATAGAGAGAGTAGAATAAAGGGATCGTTTTGTCAGCTATGTTCCTTTTCTTGGTGCCTCATTTGAGAGTTGAGACGATCTTGCAAAATACATTTTTCCTTCTAATAAAATGACAGTGTGGTTTTTTTTTCTTCTAAAAATTCAAATGAAAGCTTCCTTGAAATGATATGAAGATAGGGACAAGGGATGCGACGGCCCCTCCGCGGCGAGAATGCCGACACCTGCGACAACCCCTCCCGAGCAACCAGCTGTACCTGAACGGTCAATTGCCCATCGGCCTCGATCCCCCGCTGCCCGCTCCACCCGGCTCCCCGCCCTTCCCTCGCCGTACCGGATCCCGCCGCAGCCTCGCGGCGGCGCGCCGGCGCGCCGGCACCCCCTCACCACCGTCGCGCCCCGCGTCTCCGGACGCCATCCACCTCCGGCCGAGCTCACCCTCCGATGCGCCGCCCCAATGCTCGCGCCGAGCCGCGTGCCCAAGCAGAGGAACAAACCCTAGCCTCTGCCCCGGCATCCAAGATGTCCGCCCAAGCCCAACGGCACCGCTCCAGCCTCAGCCTCAGCCGCCGCCACCTCGCCGGCGCTCTCGTTTTCATCGGGGCAACCGCCTTCGCCCTCCTGCTCCTCCTCCCCCGCTCGCCGCCCCCCAGCTACGGCGTCGTCATCGACGCCGGCAGCACTGGGAGCCGCGTCCACGTCATCGCCTACCGCGCGGGGCCGCTCCCGCAGCTGGACTGGACGCGCACGGCGTCGCTGAAGGCGGCCCCGGGGCTGTCCTCGTTCGCGGCCGACCCTGCCGGCGCGGGCCCGTCGATCGCGCCGCTGCTGAAGTTCGCGCGGCGGCGCGTGCCGCGGGATAGCTGGGCGCGCACCGAGGTGCGGCTCATGGCCACGGCCGGCCTCCGGCTGCTCGACGCCGCGACGGCTGAAGCCGTCTTGGAGTCGTGCAGGGAGCTGCTTCGGGAGTCAGGGTTCCGTAACCAGGACGAATGGGCTACCATCATCTCAGGTATGTTCACAATAAAAGTGTAAATCTGCCCATTTCGCGTACATGCTGTGAAAATGTGCAGACTTGCCGTGCCATTGATCGATCAGTATATTCACGGGCTGAAATTTGCTGAATCCCTATTCTCCCCTTTGGTAGATTATTATTACTAGCACAAAGCCCGTGCGTTGCTACGGCACCACATTAAATCAAATGACAATATCAACTGAATCCAAATAGGTTTGACCATTTTACCGATCTTTTTTATAGTGTATTAGTAAAAGTCACATAACAATTTTATACATATAATAATTGTGTGCTCGGAGGGAGAGGTTTTATTTTAATTTATTCAGAATCCGTTCTCATGAGAGTTTCCCATGCACTTGTTAGTAAATCCATCTTCGGATCAAATGGAGAATAAAAGAGCATATGGTGTCAGGTTGAGTGTTCTTATCTAAAAATGTCAATACCAATATTTATCGAACTCTAAAGGCTAACTAACTTTTTTGTATATATTTTTCCATCAAATCGCTGCAACAAGAAATTACTATGAAATATCAATATCAGATGGTTTCAGAATAGCTCTTTAATTTGAGAATAGTAGAATGAGCGAGCTGATGTAGTTTGACGGAAGCAAAAGCACGCAAACACTTGGGCAAATCTTTTTTGCTTGGCACCAGCATCAACAACATGACCCCGTCAATATCGACATGCCATCATAGACCACCAGCTCCCGGCAACCTGGCGGCTCCGTGAGCTTGTCCAGCGTGTGGCCACTAATAATTATAGTAATTATAACAGTTAATACTAATGCATATACTGGAAAATCCTTTTATCGGCATTGTACCATGTACAACTGAATATGAAGCTCTGAATTTTCCTCGTTTGTCCTGACCAGATTGAACCTTTCATCGGACATTGGCCTCATTTTTACCAAATTAACTAAATCCTTCCATTAAGATACAGTAGCCTTTCAACTAAACTATGATGCAGCGACAACTTCTCTTGTCTTTAAACAACACAGCTTTAAAGCCACGATGCGGAAGGCCATGGACTATGGAGGCCGACACAATGTCAAGTCCCATCCCTTGTTGTTCTTATCTAGCTTTACATCCGCCTCCACACAGTCGCACAATCGAGCTCGAAGTGGCCGCAAAGAACCCCCGTGATACACCCACGTCGGCGGGGTTGTTTCTCCGACAGGGCTCACATACAGGCCTCCACGCATCCCACGCCAGCACTGTAAGAGCAACTCTAGGCAACTCTAGCAGACACCCCATCCGCGCAACCTGCAAATCACAGATGGGGGTCGGGATACGGGGTGTTTGCAGGTTGAAACATCATCGCGCAGAACAGAAACCCCATCGCAAACCGCAAATTTTAAAAAGATCATACACGCTAGAAATTCTTGCAACATCTTCGCATGATCAACACATTACATAAAATTGCATACATTCTCCGCCCGCATGTCTGCTACCAAAATTTCCTCCACACCGGAGACGACAGAGGCGGAGGCGGCATCCTACCCTAGCCTAGCTACCCTACATACCTGTTGGTGGCGGCGGCGTCGACGGCGGCCTAGAGATCGTCGGAGGAGATGGCATCGATGAGGAGCTCCTGCAACTCCGCCTCTTCGCCACCCGTTCGGCTTCCCGGCGGCTGCTCTCCTTGGTCAGCTCGAGGATGCGGGGGGCACCTCCTCGGCAACGTAGTCCTCGGGCCCGATCCTCATTCCGGTTGGACACGACGGAGGAATGGGCGCGTCGATCTCCATCATCGCGCAGGACACGCGCGAGGAGGACGCGCCCGGAGCCGAGAAGGAGCTCGACGCCACCGCATCATAGCGGGAGCGGCGCGACGCTGCCGACGCCGATGCGGGAGATCCAGGGAGGGGGCGGCCTTGGTTGGCACGCGCCTCCCACCTGTTGAACTTCGACGGCGGTCGGAGTCCGTAGTTCGTCCACCGCTTAGACCCGTGGAGGCGCGCGGCGTCGGAGCGGCGCTTCTTCGCCTCCTCCTCGCCGGGGCCGCGCGACGGGCCACTACGGCCAATCTGACCCCCGCCGCGGCCGATTGAAGAGCTCCCAGACATGGTGGTGGCGAGCGCGGGGCGGATCTATGCGCGGCGCGGCTTATGTGTGCGGCCGGCGGCGAGCAATTGCGGCGGCGGGGTGGGGGTGTTTGGGAGGGGATTGCGGCGAGGGGGAGATCAGTTCACGACCCGCATTGACCCCCTCCACCGCTATATATCGCGGTCGATGCGGGCCGGATGCGGGTGCCTGGATCGCGGATGGGGGCCGGCGGGCCGATACGGTGTCTGTTCGGTGCGAAAAAAGGCCTCCGACCCGCAAATCGGCTCGAGCGGCGCGATGCGGGTCGGGATACTGGGTCTGCTAGAGTTGCTCTAAGCGAGAGCTCCAGCCTGAATATTGGCATGGTTTACCTGAACGTAGAGGCGGGAAGAGTTCGTTAGGTCGTCTTTGTCGAGGCCAGGAACCTCTTCCCGCTAGTAGCCCTCCTCTCGATAGGCCTATTTGATGTCCAGATGATGCGCGTCGATGGGGTGAGTGAGAGGAGCACCAGTGGAGGAAGATATTCATTGAAGCCGGATTCAGGGACTATAAGATCACTATAATACTGAGATTCCGATCGATCATTGAAGTCTACCCATGAGTGCATGAATGTTCTAGAAAAAATATGTATGGTTTCGGGTAGTTCATTTGATACTACCCCATTTGAGATAACAGGAGCAAGCAAACACATCTACGAAACCATCGCAGCCCAGCTTGGGAAGATGTTCCCTAGCGTCCTGGAGGTCAAGGACATCTCCCTGAAGAACAGGACGGTTCGAGCGTGGTCAGTCCTCCGATCTTCAGGAACGCCGCTACCAACATCAGCGCCTTCGTTGGCTGGCGTGGCGACAGGGGCCTGGGCGACAAACGCTGGCAGTACTCCCTGGCGCTCAGCTCCGAGCTGGTGGTCGCGGGCTGCAACGTGCAGGTCACGCTGCTCAGCACAACCCCCAGCGGGGCCTATGGCTACGCTGCCGACTGCTCCTTGCTTTGCAACGACACCGCCGTCGATCACGTGCTCAGCGCCGAGGACATCCGGAATTACAACGGCGGCCTGGGTTTGGCGTGCGTATCGAAGCCAATCGATTCCGTGCGGTCGGGGTTTGGCTCTTATTGACCCAGCGACCGGCATAGCTGCACGATCGAGTCGGGAGCGGAGCGGAGTCTAGCTAGGGAAAAACGGATGGAAATTGAATCAAGCACGACTGCACCTACGTGGTGGGAGGTATCGGGGCAACGGACGGAAGTGTATAGCAACGGACGAAGGTACGATGGCGATTTTTTTGACATACCAAATTTTAGACCGGTTTTTTTTACGTACCACAGTTTTCTAACCATCACGACCTCAAGCCGTATTATTAGTAGAGATGTATGGAAAATTTGCATTGGATAACCATCCTACGACCGGTTTTGAACAACTTTTCCATTTTGGGCCATACGGTGTGTTCTGGTAAAGCCACAATCGAGCGGTGTGTTTCGGCAAAGGCCAGAAAACAATTTTTCCCAAATATGTATGAGGCCTTGTTCGGTTGCTATGGAATCAATCCACCCAAGAAACAAACCTCCGGGTTTGGGTGAACCCCGTCCCTCACCCCAATCCCCACTATTCCCTCACCTCATAATCCCTGTCATTATGTACCATTCGGTTAATCCCCAATACGTTCCTGTACCTCCCCGCTGCACAGTCCATCATTTTTATATAGCATTGATACTAGGGCACAACTCACATCGTATATAGCATGGCCGAGCTACTGTCTCCGGTGGTTTTAATATTTGTTGTGAGCAACGGTGTACTTTCTCCATTCCAATTTAATTGACCAGATTTGTACTAGATCTAGTACAAATCTGGACAAAATTGAGTCAATTAAATTGGAACGGAGGGAGTACATTAGAAGCACTTGGTGTGCAAGTTCATTGGCATGCTTTGCCTCTGAACTTCTGTTGCCTCGGGAAACGTGTCATTCATGTCCTGCACACTGATCGCCATACCGCTGCCATACCACCGATGGCTCGGCGGTGGTACACTGCCACGTATGGCTCCCGGAAGAGGATCGAATCGTCGCACGGCACAAGCTCGATGCTCGCTTCCTGCCGTGGCTGAGTGCTAGGGCCATCATCTGCATCTCAACGTTGCTCGCGATGACAGGTTTTGCTTGATGCCGCCTCCTCGGAATGCCACGATAGCGTGCACGTCGGTGGCATCATACATGCACGACGTCATGGCGGTACCTCCATGGCATGCAGTCTGTGGCAATGGCAGCTGTGTTGGTGCTGCAGCCTGCAAGTGCAAAGAAAATAAGTAATTGCAACAGATCGGAAGTGAGAAGCAAGGAAGGATACACGAATCACACTGCCACTCAACTGACATAACCAAATATTGTACCAAAAAATATACATATTATGGCTAGCAGGAAAGAGTTCACCAAAGATCATATATTTTCCTAGATTTCATCAAACAAATCAGTCCAGACAAGATGCAGATACCAAAAGCGTAAAAATAAAAAAGATGTACATTTGAAGGTTAACAGGAGAAAAATCATTGTCAGAGAAAACAGATTATCACGCTCAACCCAATTGTCCACTTTCCTCTAATTCATATAGCATTAGTACATGACTAACAAGCTTTTATGACATTCGCCCGTAAATTAATTTCTCAAAGAATAAAAATTTAGAATCTAAGAACCTCAGCTGCTGAAGTACAAAATGCTAGCACTGATAAACAAGTCAGAAACTATATCCTCTGCAAGATACACATGTTTTCAGAATACTGATGCATCCTAGATATTTCTTGCATATTTCTGTATAACTATTAAAATATAACACGATACACAAGTTTTAGGAATACTGATGTATCACAGAAGTAATATAGCAAGATACAATTTTCACCACCTTGTACTGGTTAACAAAGGCAAAAACAATTTAGCAACGATTAGAGCACCTTGTATTGTCAGCCCTGCAGCTTAACTCACGATCAACACACAATGAACATGATTGATTTGAGCTGCGTAAAACATTGCAGCTTTTCTGTTCTCACTT